>CM060444.1:154884666-155484666 GCA_030545235.1 Helianthus tuberosus
TTCAATCTAAAAAAAAACATGTCTACAATATGGATCGTATAGGTCTATACGATCCGTATAAGCCAGCCTCCAGACATACGCTAACCTTGTCAGTTAGCCATGTCTTAACTTTATCCAATACGGATCGTATAGGTCTATAGTCTATACAATCCGTATTGAAATGTCAAAGTGTGGGGACAGATTGATAGATTCCCCGGTGTGCGAATAGAATCCCCCAAAAATTATGTCAAGAAATAACAAATATATGTTTTTGTTTGAGTAAAAGAATATATAAATAAACATAGAATTGAAATATTTTCGATAGGGACATTTAGCGGTTTTCAGTACCGGTATCGGGTTTTATCTTCAAATACCGGTATCGAACCAGTCCCCATTCTTTAGGATTTTCGATGCAGATATTTTCGGTGGTAGGTACCGAGCTCATCCTTAGAGAACACTCACCTCAAAACAATATGCTGTAGTTCATATTGTCGTTTACAATTTACTTTCAACATTAAATGAAAAAATGTGCGCATTCCTTATCTACAACAAAACAATCTATAATCTTTGAGTTATACACTTTTATAGATAACTAGTAATCGTGTTCGCGTGTTCTCGTATTTCATTAACCATATATTATTTTTCCGGGTCGGACGCAAAGAAGAGGATCATTCACGCTATCATGGTAATAGCATGTTGCGGGTATTTGGAAACTTCGCAATGATGTTGTTTTTTCTAGCAAGAGAGTCGATATAGCGAGGCTTATGGCATATATTAAGGCATCTAGTTATCTTTGGGTGAAAAATAGAGCTAAATTGTTTTCAGTAGAATGGGTAAATTGGCTTGCCTTTGATTTTGCTTAGCTTGTATGTCTGATGTATTGTTTTGTGTTTTTAATAAAATCAGCGGTTAAAAAAAAACATATATTATTTTTAGCCGAGTAGGATTTGCAATTCAAAAGGGGGTGGCGGCGCAGCTTGTTGCCCGTCTACCAACCCATGATTTGTAATTTGCATCTATTTTATTTTATTTATTTAAAAACAAAATATATTTACAAAAGTTTTCAAAAGAAAACAAACATAATGTTCATTGACTATATCTTTGCATTTTAGCAGGCACATCCAGGTTTTCAAAAGCAGACTGTAACCACACAACAAATTATCAACTTTATAATAAAGATTTTGGTCATATTGTAGACCAAATCAAATCATAAGTCACTCCTTGCAAGTTTTTGGAATACTCTAGGGAGGGGCGGATCCAGAGGTGTTTTGGGGGTTCTCAGGAACTCTCTCGGTTTAGAAAAAATTAATGGAAACCTTTTATGATTTGTAAAAAAATAGTAAAAATTAGTAAGAATCTACCAAAAGGAACCGGTGGAAAAAAAATCTTTGATCCGCCACTGACTTTAATAATTGAATCTTATTGTACAACTTTAAAAGTAATCAATTCAGTTGCAAATAGAATCCCTCACCGCAAGCTCAGGAAAATCGACCCCAGGTGTGTAAGTCGCTATTTGGGTTTTGTTCAAAACCCGAAGACGTAATCCCTTAACATCAAAGGCCACATCTAAACCAAGCGCTAGATCGAGAAAATCGGTCTCTGTTGTGTAAGTTGCAATTTGGGTTTCATTCTCAAAACTTCTTCCACGTCTCACGATTTAGGGGTGTGAAGTCTTCAAATGTTCGTCCAATTTCTTCCTCTTTGATGAGATAGAACTAGAATCCTTCTCATATTTTAAGGTACACACGTGACTCAAAGTGAGTCGAAAGCTGCAGAGAATAACACCAAGCAAACAATACATTAAAGTGTTCTAAAAAAAATAACAAAAATTGTAAGAAGTGAGTCGAATATGTATTTAAGATTGTAAAATGTATATAACATCAAAACCATTTGTGTAGATTAAATTAACAAAGCCCTTCGTGTGAGAATATGGTTCCCAAGGTTATCCCCTCACTAACAAGTGTTAACTTTTAAATAATGTATCATAAATACATATGATTTTATAACAAGTTCCACAATTAATTACATTTCAAAATAACACTTCTACGCAAACTCAAGAATACAGGATGTACTAGTGCACATATAGGTAAATTATATGGGATGTCAAAATGTACTCACCTTGGCTTAGAATTGATATTTAATTACTTTATTCAATATAGGTTTTCACAATTCCAAATGTGCCCGTTCGGTTTGTAGAAGAAGAAACTGGCCTTGTTAAAGATGGTGGCCCGGTCGGTATTTTTCAAGGCAATTGAAACAAAGTCCCGTGGCCCTTGTTGTCTGCATTTCGGTGGGTGTTAGTTTTTTTACGGTAGGGGTTGTTTCAAATGGGAAGGGATAGCCAACAAAGGTTGGTTCGAGAGTGGGTTGGATGATCGAAGTTTTGAGGTAGAATTGGTTGGGTTAAGGACTTAGGCTATTAATTTATCTTCAAACAGTTTAGATAACCCATATGCTTGTTGTAGTGTAGTCGAGTGGTGGAGGGCTGGTTGCAACAAGAGGAAAATATGATGCAAAATCTCAAATATCAATTAACAAAACAAACATGTGAACAACTAACTTTCATTCCACCGAAATCATTTCAACTTTTCATGATTTACATATCAAGACCAAATTGTTCAAGATTCATTACAAATTGTTGGCAGAAATCAATTAACCCCCAAAACCGTACAAAGTCCTTCCTTGCCTCTTCAAAGCATAGACAACATCCATCGCCGTCACCGTCTTCCGGCGAGCGTGCTCCGTGTAGGTAACGGCGTCACGAATCACATTCTCCAAAAATATCTTCAGAACTCCACGTGTCTCTTCATATATGAGACCGCTGATCCTCTTGACTCCACCTCTTCTGGCCAGCCTCCTGATGGCGGGTTTGGTGATACCCTGAATGTTATCCCGGAGAACTTTCCTGTGACGCTTTGCTCCTCCCTTACCCAGCCCCTTTCCTCCCTTTCCGCGTCCAGACATGATTTCGATTTGACGAAAGCTAATTGGGTTTATGATATTTTGAAAGAAATAGTTAGAATGAAATTGGATTTATAGGGTTTATATAAAGGGATTGATGATGGAATTGGGGATTTTGAATTTTTAGCGGTCAGTGGAAATGATCGACGGTGGAGATTAAAGATCCGTGTTGTGTGGTTTAAACTATCGTGAGACGTCGATGGGATTATGATAGACGGACTGAAACTTTAGTTTTGGCAAGTGGTGGATCGATGACGTGGTATTTATATTATAAGACATTTTTTAATAGCTGAAAAAAAAAACACTTATTTAATTTCACATACACCTTAGAGCGTCAAGATCAAACATCCGTGCCACCAGCGCCTTGCCATGCAAATTCCTAAAGGCATTAACACCGTTACCAATCATTATAGACTTCCCATCCTTTTTACTAGTGAGAGTATCCGAAAACGAACGTGATCCATTAAAGAACGAAGACGTTAGGGTGGGGATGTTATTGAAGGTGTTCAGGGTGGGGAAGACGCCGGAGTTGTTTCACCGGTTCCGGAGGACAATTCCGGTGGTCAGTTTCATGCAACAGATGTGGAGGAGAATATTTTGGAAACTCCAATTATGGTGGAGAAAATCTCGGAGAATAATAATGAGGCAGTCAATGATGAGTTGGAAGGTTTTATTCCTGGAAACCTTTTCAACTTTGAAAATATATTATGAGGCAATCAATGACGTGGATAATATAGATCTTGGGAATGTTATTAACAAGAGAAAAAAGAAGGCTGCCTTGGTCGATTTGGGCCGGCCCAATCCGGCATATTCAAGTAGCTTAGAGAAAACTAAGGTTGGAAAAAAGGCCAAGTGTGTTGATGATTTATTTGGGCTAGATGATTTGTTGGGTCTGGGTAATGAAAATGATATTGGTGTGAATTCGGCCCAGGGTTTGTCTAATTCATTGGATCTAAACGCTTCCCCTATTCTCAACATATACATTCTCAAGTTTATATGACGTCAACGGGGAATAGTTGTGTTAAATGGTTGGCCACTTTTGGCGGCACTTTGACTTTTGATTTTTTTTCTTTTTTCATATAATAGTTATTTATAGGTGATGCCAAATTACAATTTTATCCTAGGTGTAAAATTACGATTTCGCCCTCGATTCAAAATAAAATTTTGCTTTTGTCCCTTGCTTAAATTTACGATTTTCCCCTCAGTTAAAAAATACACTTTTGCTCTCGGTTCAAAATAAAAATATGGTTTTGCCCTCAGCTAGAGTCCTGCCAAATTATGATTTGGTTCCCAGTTTAAAATTACGATTTTGCCCCCAGCTAAAAATTTCGATTTCGCCCGCAGCTAAAATATTACTAAATTACATGCTTGTCATCGTTTTAGTTAAATTTTTTTTATCATAACTATGGTACTGTTTTTCTTTAATTGGTTAACTTGATGTATCTTTTTTGATATCGTGTTATAGGTAGCATGTATAACTAACCGACATAAAGGCGTACATGTTATTAACCTAAGAAATACTCGGTTTAGCACCCCGCAACCCGGGTAACGCATAACTCTAGCTGCCTAACACTGGCTCATTAGTCTGAGCCCAAAATTACGGTCTTATCATCGTTTTTTTTTTCATAGCAAAATTATAAGTAGTCTTTTTTTAATTGATTGAGAATTATTCGGCCATCGCCCCGCAACGCGGGCGGGGCATCTACTAGTTTTAAACAAATGTGTTACTTCGTCTTCTTCTGTTGCTCCTGAACAATGTCTAGCAGACGAGATGGAGGGTTCTTTGAATGAAGAAGTGGAAGCTAATATTGCTTTTGGGAAAAAAATTGGTGTTCAATTACAAGACTCCCACAAGTTGATTCAAGATTCGATTGTTATTGAAGGTGTACAAGGAGGTAAGGTATGAATTGTCTCTCTATTAATATTCGTGGGGTTGGGACTTCCGGTAAAACGGGTTGGATTAAGAAGATTAAACAAATTCAAGGGATTTCATTTGTTGGTATGCAAGAGACGATGGTTAGTAACATATCGTCTGATTTGGTTTCCTCTTTCTGGGGTGGTGTGGGGTTCGACTTCGAGCATGTTGATGCTACTGGTAACTCCGGGGGATTATTGTGTGTTTGGGACCCTAAAGTTTTTAATAAAGATCGGGTTACAAAAAATCGGCATTTTCTTCATGTGGCGGGTTATTGTTTGGCCGGCTCTGTGAGGTTAAATCTTATAAATGTTTATGCTCCATAAACGAATGAAGGTAACAGAAATATGTGGGAGAGGATTATTAATCTTATTATCTCTAATCAAGGGTGGTGGATAGTTTTCGGTGACTTTAATGCGGTTCGAGATCGGGATGAAAGAAAAAACTCGAGTTTTGATCCGGTTTGTGCTCGCAATTTCAATGACTTTATCGACGAAGCCGGTTTAAGGGAGTATAATCTGAAGGGGTTTAAATTTACGTTTATGTCCAATAGAAGAGGGGTATGCACGTTTAGTAGAATTGATAGATTCTTGGTGTGTGATAATGTTTTTAACAAGTGGCCTAACGCGTGCGTTCGGGCTTTAAATAGAGATTTGTCGGATCATTCGCCATTGGTTTTTTCGATTAAAGACTCTAACTTTGGTCCTAAACCCTTTAGAATGTTTGATTCTTGGCTGGACAGACCTGGGTGTACTGAAACTGTTCATTCGGTTCTTGATGGTTGGATTAATAGAGGGAAAGCAGATCTGAATTTGCTTAAAAAGTTAAAAAGGCTCAAACAAGTTTTACGAGAATGGTTTGACAAAATCAGTGACAAAGAAGGTGAATATGTAGCTAGATTGCGAAAAGAAAAAGAAGATCTTGAGGTCCAAATGGAGAATACAGAGTTGGACGAAGCGGAATTGTGGATTTGGACAGAATGTAAAAAAAGCCATTGAAGAGATTGAGTTGTTTAAGGCGCAAGACCTTCGGCAAAAATCGCGTGTTAAATGGGCTACATTGGGTGACGAAAACTCTTCATTCTTCCATTGTGTTGTCAACGGAAGGAAGGCGCGTAATTCGATTCCGGGTATCATGCTTAATGACGAATGGGTTACAGAGCCGGCGCTAGTCAAGAGGGAGGTTCTGAGATTTTATAGAGATCTATTCAAAGAGCACACTCACTTTCGGCCGGCTCTGGTTTGTCCGGATATTAACAGAATTGTTGATTTGGATGGTGAGGCTTTGGTTACCCCGTTTTCTAGACAAGAAATCAAAGAAGCGGTATTTGATTGTGGTTCGAATAAAGCCCCGGGTCCGGACGGATTTAACTTCCGTTTTGTCAAGCGCTTTTGGAGTTTTTTCGAGGAGGACTTTTATAATATCATGTCTGAGTTTCATTCTTCAGGTTTGGTTAGTCCCGGCTGCGGGTCATCATTTATAACGCTGATTCCAAAGACTATTTCTCCCGTGGGGCTTAAAGATTATAGGCCTATGACTCTTGTTGGGATGATTAGTAAGGTTATCTCTAAAATCCTTGCTAATCGTCTTAAGAAGGTTATGGGTAAAGTTATATCCGAGTCTCAATCGGCTTTCCTTTCTGGGCGTTTTATTCTTGATGGCCGTCTTATGGTTAACGAAGTAGTGGATTGGTTGAAGAAAAGAAATAGAAAGGCTTTTTTGTTAAAAATTGATTTTGAGAAGGCCTACGACAATGTCAATTGGCAATTCTTAATTTCCATTTTGTTACAAATGGGTTTTCCTCCTTTGTGGTGCGATTGAATTAATGGTATTTTCAACTCCTTTAAAGCAGCGGTTTTGGTAAACGAATCGCCTACTTTTGATTTTAGATGTGAGAAGGGTCTTCGCCAAGGGGATCCGTTATCTCCTTTTCTCTTCTTGATTGTGATGGAAGCCCTTTCTTGGCTTTTGGAGAAAGCTAAACTTCTTGGCGTCTTTAAAGGCATTGGTTTATCGAATGATGATATGGTTTTAACCCACTTGTTCTACGCGGATGATGCGCTTATATTGGGAGAGTGGTCAAAGGATAACATTCGAAACATTGCTAGGGTGCTTCGCGTATTCTATTTGTGTTCGGGGCTTCGTATTAATCTTCATAAATCTAATATTTATGGGGTTGGTACGGAGGACTCGGAGGTGGACGTGATGATGAACTTCCTTGGATGTAAAAGAGGTAGTATTCCTTTTAGCTATCTTGGTATTCAAGTTGGCGTGAAAATGAGTCGTATTAGAAATTGGGATCCGGTTGTTGAAGTCATTAAATCCCGCCTTGCCTCTTGGAAGGCTAAAACCCTTTCGATTGGAGGTCGCCTTATTCTCATAAAATCGGTTCTAGAAAGCTTGCCGGTTTATTATCTCTCCCTTTACAAAGCTCCCAAGGCGGTTTTGGAAACTATGGAATCTATCAGGAGAAGTTTTTTGTGGGCGGGTTCTATCGAAGAAAAGAAAATTCCTTGGGTTGCTTGGTATGTAGTAACTACCCCGAAAAAATTTGGAGGTTTGGGGGTGTCGAAATTGCAAGATGTCAACAATGCGCTTCTTTTGAAGTGGTCGTGGCGTTTTAAAAAGGATGGAGATTGCTTGTGGAATAGAATTATTATGGGTTGCCATGGGACGAGTAGACCATGGGCTCTGTTACCATGTAGCGCTTCGTCTAACGGGTGTTGGAAACGTATTGTTAAAGTGAGAGATATTATTACGCCTAAAGGCTCAACACTTCAATCCGGTTTTGTTGCAGATCTTGGGGTTGGTAACTCCATTAATTTTTGGGGTGATATATGGTTAAGAGAGGAGCCGCTCAGAATTGTTTATCCTAACCTTTTTAGGCTTGAAAAAAGGAAATGGGTCAAGGTTTCTAATCGGCTTCGGGTTGATAATAATACTAAAATCCTAAAGTGGGATTGGCGCTCGGATCCATACTCGTTTGAAGAAGTTGCTGAACTATTTCAGCTTCTTAATGACATTCATGAATTCAAGTGGAGAGGTGGAGTGGATGGCTGGAAATGGAGACATGAAACCGATGGGTTGTTTACAATTAGATCGGCTAAAAGCCTTCTTTCCAACAATGAGAGGATTGCTCAGGTTCCTGTTATTAAATGGAAGGTTTGGGTGCCATTAAAATGCAAGGTTATGGTTTGGCGAGCCGCTCTAAACCGTCTCCCTACAATCGCAGAACTTATAAAGCGAGGTGTGATCCCACAGAATTCGTTATGCAGCCTTTGTCAAACTGAAGTGGAGACGGCTATTCATTTATTTAATGGGTGTACTTTTTCGCAAGAAGTATGGTGTAGAATCGAAGTGTGGTGTCGGTTAAATCCTAGTTTCCTGTTTGATGTTTCGGATGTTTTGAAAATCCATGAGCTGCAGACAACGACCAAAAAAGCGAGACATGTTTTAAGGGGAGTCATCTATTCCGCATTGTGGGTTATGTGGAATGAACGTAATAACCGCATCTTCAACAACAAGCGACGAAGGCCTATTGAGGTGGTAGAGACTGTGAAATCGACGACATACTTTTGGATTTGTAATAGGTCTAGATGGAAAGTTGTAAATTGGAAAAGATGGTGTGTGTATCCTCTGGATTGATGTTTTCTCGTTTGTGTGCCCGTAGGTCCTCGCTTTGAGGGCTCTTCGAGTTGGTTGAATGAAGTTATCTTTTCAAAAAAAAAATTCACATACAACTGCAAATTTTGAGACTTTATTTTTATGCTTAGAGTAAACTTCCGTTTTGCTCCCAGTGGTTTGGTCACTTTAACGGTTTTGCCCCAAACCTTTAAAAATAGTCATTTTACTCCCTGATGTTTTGATTTTGTCGTCAGTTTGCTCCACGTGCTTAACTCCATCCATAATGTCTGTTAACTTAATGGACATTTTAGTAATTTTAAGATATAAGTAAGGGCAATTTAGTAATTTGTATTTAATTTGTATTTAAATATATAACTACCCCAAATCTCCAACAAAAGACAGCTATATCATCTCCTCCAAACCCACCTGCAACTCCATCTTCTCTCTCCTCACTCTTCTCTCTCTCAACATACATACAGGTTCATCTTCATTCTCCACCATAAACAACACCTCCACAACCATTATGCACCATCACCACCATAAACCACCTCCACACATTCCAAACCCTACCACCACTACGGCACCGCCCCGTCACCTCTGAGCACCACCATTACACCACCTATGCCACTCAACTCTCGATAAGAACCGTCACCTCCGAGCACCACCATCGAAATTACCTACACCAAACCCCATCTACTTCAAACCAACCTCTCAACTCTCGATAAGAACCTTCATCGCCATCATGTTTGAAACCCTAATCGAACGGCTAGGGTTTGAATGTTTAGATCCGCACGTTTATATCGGAGAATCGCCGGAGTTCTTACTCGTCCCGTCGGAAAAACAGTTAAATCGCACACCGGTAATGTTTAAATACATCGTTGAGTTTGGTTTCCTCAGGGGATCAAAACCCCTCTCATAATTTCATTGAACGTCAACCGTGGTGTTTAAATTTATTGATTAAAGGGCTAGGATTTCCAGTTTGGGTTTGTTTGAGGAAGATGAATATTTGGGTTAATAAGAAACAGAAAATTAAGTGGTGGTGGATGGTGGTGATGGCAGGTGGTGGCGGCGGGACGGTGATGTTGGTCGATTAGCAGCAGCCGGAGGTGGGAGTGGTGGTGGTTGATGGTAAAAGTTGGGGTTTGATTCTAGATTCTGAGCAAGAAAAGCACTATAATTTTTCTTTGTCTTTCTGTAATTCGAACTCTAAATCTGAACCGATTAGGAAAAGAGGAAAAAAAGTGATGGTTGTGGTGGCATGTGGTGATGAAGCTGGGGTGAGAAGAAAGAAAAAACGTGTACAGAACCACAGATGTTGAGATGATGATGATGACTATGAATTTAGTTTTTTATCGTAAATTGTTTTGATTAAATTTGTATCATTAAAAAACAGAAAAATATATTTTAGAAATAAATAATTAAATATTTATCTATAAAATTACTAAAATACCCCTATTTGTAATATACATTTTGGATGGAGTTAGAGGCGGGGAGCAAACATCAGGGAGTAAAATGACTATTTTTAAAGGTTTGGGGCAAAACCATTAAAGCGACCAAACCACAGGGATCAAAACGGAAGTTTACTCTTATACTTATAATACTCGCGAACTTCGTGGGTTGAACAAAATAATATGTTTTCAAGGTATTGGCAAAGAAAATTATACGTTTACAATGATCATTATATGTTAAAAGGAGGAGCAACACCAATACCCAGATTCAAATATATGAATTGGTTATAGTTTGTAATAAAAAAAAGACACAAATCACTACCAATTCTTTCAAAATACATGTATTGTAGTGAGGTAATTAAGTATGGTACATACAGATAAGTTGAATAATAGCTTCATTTTCATCAGCATTCTCTATCAGAAGTGATGCATTGGCTGTATCTTAAAGACCATCCTCACCAACACAGGTAATTATGCAATCAAGAGCCACCGACTCAGCTGCTAACCAACACGTGTTGTAATAGAGATCAAACTTCAGAGATTAGCATCATGACCAAAAATAAATACAAAACCCCTATAACTCATAACACAAAAAACACAAACTCACTGATGAACAATGAAGAAAAAACCCACATATCATCTTACATAACACAATCATCGATTTGTCGTTGACGTTTACCCCTACCACCATCATCGGTGAACTTTGTCGGTAGGACAATCAAAAAGCGTTGGTGTCATCAAAACCCAAAAGCCCCGTCATCGGCGGCGGATCAGACCACTGTCGCTTGAATCATCTTTAAGCCTTTGCGCCTCATGTCCCACCCTGGTACATGCATAATTTGTTGATTATATCATTAAACATGGGTCAAAAAATAGAACCCTAATCATGTTTATTCAATCATAATCTAAATATAGATACCAAGATAGAGATACTTACTTGTAGGGATGATTATCTTTTAGAATAAAGATTAAGCCATGATTCCCGTTATGGTACCTTGGGTTGATGGATCACCTTAGAGAGAATTTTCGTATTGGTGTTTTATGAGGATGATCAATTGATCACCACTTATCATCAATATATAATGGATCAATGAATAATGGGGAATCATTAATTGCCCCTTGATCTAATTCTCTATTGATGAATAATGGGGAATCATTAATTGCCCCTTGAATTAATTCTCTATTAATGATACCTAAAGGGAAATCATAAATGCCCCATTGAACTAATCAACATTTACAATTACTACCATCAAGTAATTGTCGGGGAGTAGTTATGTCATATTGGTAACGTTACTCAAATGATCCGTTAGGCCACATGAACGGGTAATTTCTAACATTCTCCCACTTGGCCGAGTGATCATTTGTGATAAGCATAAGTTAGTTTGGCCAAGTTAAAACATTAATTAATGTTTCAAATTGAAAATGTAACAGAAAAATACAGTCATTGAGTTATCGTTAACTCAAGACCCCCATTAATCATGTTACAACTCCAAATCAAAACATACGTAAATTTAAGACCAAAATGACTGAGGTAAGCCCTTTGAAATTAATTTGTATAATTCTTGTCTATACGTCATTAGGTGCACATACGTATTTATAGACAAACAAATTGTATAATTGAGGAAAATAATAACTAATCATTCATATGTACGATATGCTATTATGTAAGGCCTTTAGTAAAACCCGTCTTTATTATGAGCTCTTAGAAGACTTTGGGTGTAGACCTTAGTTATCGGATCCGCAAACATATCATGAATGTAAATGTATTCGATACAAATATTTAGTTTCCTCTTCTTGTTCATAAACGAACAATAATTTTGCATCGAAGTTTAATGCAGCACCTCTCGAATTATTACTATTCGAGGAAACAAGGTAGCTGACTTTTCACAGTAAGTCTTCAATATAGTATTTATATGGAGTTAACAAGTTTATGAGTCTACTGATAAGTTTTCAACAACATTTAGTGACAATTGCGTTGTTAATTAACAACATATTATGTCATTATAATTTAGGTTGTTGTTAACAGTTTCTTATGACTCCTTCATGAGTAAGATTTGTCTGTAAACATAAGGATTACCCCAAATTGACTTTTAGTTTCCTTTGAATATTACAAAATCAAGGTAAGAGTAATAAACTTCTTCTTATAGTCTTTCTCATTTCTTAAAGATATTGTAAGATGCTTCACAATAATCTAGAGTTGTCTAATGTTCATCAATGTGAGCAATATCTAAACGAGTATAAACTTGAACTCATAAGGCTTCTAATTAATGAAGCATAAGGAAGTAATCTCATTTATCATTTTATCCTTTTAATGAGAGCAATATTGTTTGTTACATATGTAAGGACCCGCTTTAGAGTAAAGCTTATGGCACGAAACTAATGTCCCGTTTGGTCTATCTCGGTATATTTTGATATCTCTCACGTAAGTGGTATTTCCGAGATTCATTATATCAAAATATGTGTGAGAAATTATTTGACTTATGTAACATATACTTATCAAAAGAGTATCATCTATGTAAGGACAAGTTTACATTAGTTGCTCCCACTCATCTTGAGGTAGGTACACAAAAATCCACTTAACTCGTGATGAAAAGAATTGCAATAAGATTTCATCACATTTTGATGCTTGCTTCAACCCATACATGGAAGTTATTGACATACAAAGTAAGTGTTCTTGACCTTCAGTTTAGAACTTTCAGGCTGTTTTACAAACATGTAAGTCTTTTAAGGAAAGTTGTTTTAATGTTCATATAATGTAGCTCTAAATGATTATGAGCCACTAGAACAACAATGATCCTCAAAGAAACATCTTATAAGAAAGATAAGGTGATTCTTTGATAAATAATTCTCTTCTGAGCATCACCTTTAACAATCAATCATATTTTTAGCGTCTTAACGTTTACATTCAGATTTTGTTTAGTGACGAACACCCTTAGGTAATTCAACCAAATCCCAAACGTTAAAATCAAATTTACTAATAACAAATCTTGTTCCATTTAGAAAATTGATTGATGCTAATGGCTTAATTAGAGGAAGTAGGACCAGTAAACTTTCCAATATCCATTTCAACTTAAGTCAAGGAGGATACATAATCATCAAAGTTAAACCTAGATGACCTCCGTAGTTGATTATTGGGTTGTATTATGAGTTTCAGTTTTATGGATTAACTCTTGATTAAGTTGCTATCACTTTCAAGATTTCTAAGTTTGTAAGAGGTGGTGCAGTATGGTGTGCAAGTGGTGTAATCGGAGTAAAATTTAATAAGTCTCTCCCCCCGCCTCTTGCACTTCCGGCAAGTCCTGATAAGGACTTTTACTGCTCCCACTGATCTTAGAAATCTTTCATATTTTAGCATGCTTATGGTCAATATTAAAAGACCAATAAATTTTAATAGAGAAACAAATTAATAAAGTTACTCATTATAGTTTCTCTGTTTGAGGATCACAATTTTGGCAAGAAATTAGAGTGTGCCCACGTTTAAGCAACAATAAAACTTTTGTTAGAGTAGCAGTATATTCTTAAAGAGAAAAGTTATGAAGGAGCAATGTCTTTTACAAGAGGTGCAAATTGAGGTAATAACAAGTTTTCACTCCCCTACCTCTTGCAACTCTCGCAAATTAAGATTAAGACACTTAATGCTCCCACTAACCTTTTAGATCTGTAGGAATGCTACAAGATAAGTTTCAATGATGTATGCGCTATGGGAACATGTCATATATGTTAGACTTGATTTCCTTAATGTCCATATGTTATAAAAATTTTGGGGACATATTTAGAAGGAATCATAGTATATATGATTTAATTTCTTTAATACCTTTATTCATATAAGACATATTAAATACAAGTAAATATTATGATAAATGAATTATGTCTAAATATTCCATTTTGGGATAAGTTCCAATGAAATATAACTTCTAATGGAACTTAATTTATTCCCTTATGAATTTAAATATTAAGGCTTATAACACATGCTAATAAGTTACTAAGAATGAGATTTGATAATATTTCATCCTTCATTAACCTAGTCATGATTTCTCCTGAAATTTTGTGTTAATGGATGGAATTTGTAAGTCTCATTTTTCTTTTGTTAAATTTTTCATTTTCATGATAACAAAAGGTTGTGAAAAAGTGTAGCATCATCTAGTTCTATCTTATAAGTTTTCTATCCAGATTGAGATGACAAATAATACGAGAGTTTAAGGTAAGAGTGACTTTGTTTTAACCATGCAAACCTCAGAACTGTTATAATGTAGCTTTTATATTGATACTAAATTCTGAATAATCTACAGAATATATAAGGTATCATAAAGCCCAATTATAGAACAGTTTATTATGGTTCTTATAGTCTTAACATTAAATTTTGTCACTAACTCTGATGTTTAGTATTTGTTGATTTCTGGTAATAAAACTTATAGAACTAGACTCAACCAATCATGTGTTAATTGGAATATTATCATTAGCAGACTTAAATATCATAAATATCTAACTACTTATCTTAGCCAGCTGTCTCATTGAATTATGGATAGTCCATGCTCATGCCTAGTTAATGGCAAAATTTGAAGTGAGACTTTCCTTTGAAGAAACTTATAGCTGGAAGTAGTACTTGTACACTATATTTGAATCTTAAAAGTATCATCCTTTTAGGTTTAGTGGCGGTGAGATGAACAACATCTAATTTTCTAATTTCATGCATTCATTTTCCTATACATATGTTGTTAATCAACACACTCATTTTCCTTTGGTACTTTTGAGTGGTATAGTTGATTCTTAAGGCAACTTATGGTATTGGTTGAAAAGTTATATGTAATGCATCAGAAAAGTGTACTGATTTCCATGTGTAAACCTTTAAGTAATGGGTCAAGGTATTGTACATCATGATGTATTCACATATACCACTAACTTTATAGTAAGAAACTAGAGTAATGCATGCGTTTTAGGAGTTATTTTGATTCTTCCAAAGAAAAGAGATTAGTCTTGGGAAATCTAGCTCCCATGATAGCAATAATGAAATGAGTTCTTGATTATCATAAAAGATATAATGGGCACACCACTTTAAATACAAGCTAAAAGTGTTCTTTGAATATCATATTAAATGTAAACTGAATGAGAATTTAATTCCTTAAGGTAAATAAGAATAAGAGACACGTTGGTTAAAAGAAAAAGAATGTTAATTTAAGGATGAGCTTATTAATTCTACATAATTCTATTGGCATGCATTTATTAAACAATGGATATTAATGCTATTCACACTTGGAAATGGGAATTAAAAGCAAAACACTTTTTGGGCTCCATTTTATACGACAAATAGCATCAAACATAAAGGACAAATAGCTACATTAAATTATCCCACTAGTCTCCAACAAGAGCAAATTTTGTAGAAACTCTTTAATAAGCAAAACATCTTAGGTTTTGAGATTAGAGTGGATAAAATAGATGAGATACAAACTTAAGAAGAAACTTGGAGTGATTTACATTATGGGGTAATCAAGTAAGACAGACACAAATTATTATATTGAAGATATAGTCTACTATAACACCAAAATAACAGACTAATTTAAGGTTCTACCTGAATTTTGGCTTCGCTTTGGCTTTGACCAAAATTCAGACATTATGAACGTACATAAATAACAGATTGTCTTGATGTTCTAAATAAATTTGGCTTCGCTTTGGCTTTGACCAAAATTTATGCATTATGAACATACATACTAGACTGACTTATTGTTCTACATGAACTTTGGCTTCGCTTTGGCTTTGACCAAATTCATGTATTATGAACATGAATAAATAAAAGACCGTCTTTAGTGTTCTACATGAACCCTGGCTTCGCTTTGGCTTTGACCAAAATTCACATATTATGAACACACATAAATATAGACTGTCTCAATGTTCTACATGAACTTTGGCTTCGCTTTGGCTTTGACCAAAATTCATGTATCATGATGAACTTAAAAATAAAGCACATAAATATACCATAACACCTTTGGGCAAGAAATGATATATCTATGTAATTAGGCTTATAATTATTATATATATCATTAGACAATTTGCCTTTAGGTTCATTGTCATACACATAATTATAAAATACTTTCCTATGTCAAAATCGTTATTTTAAGACATATGATTAAATGCTTAAATCATTATTTTAATTGCATTAAGGAAAAATACTCTAACTGATTTTATTTTCCTTATGACTAAAATCAAAAGAAATAATCAACTGATATTATGTGCATCATTTGATTTATGTGAAAATAAAAGGAAACAACAATTATTTGTTTTGAAAACAAAACAATATTATTAGTGTGGGAAAAAATAAAGAATAAAATAAACCCTTAAGTAAATTACAGTATTGAAGAAAAAATGCAAACACCATGGAACGTGGCCACATAATCATAAATTATATTAAACAATTTATATTACTTCAATTTAGATTAACTTGGTTTGAGGAAAGGCAATATATCGATTAAAATATTCCAGACTCCAAACCTTCTTTATACAAAAAAAAATCATCTCAAACTAAATTTAAAATTAAACATTCAGACGTTTGAATTCGAACCGATTGATTTGCAGAATTGGGATACCCATTTAAAATCATTGAAAGTGAATTATATCCAATACATAATTTATGTCCCATCATGTAGTAAAATCTAATGTATAATTCAAACTAACCTTTACATATATGTGTATTATTAAATTCCACTAGCAAATAATATAGTTCAGAACATCAATATACACATCAAAAGGTCAATTAAAGTGAAAAATGTTTGGAATTTAAACTAACTACATCATCGAACAATGATTTTAAACAACTTTCTAGAAAACCAATCCTCAATAAACAAATCAACTTTGATTTCATATTCCATAAAATCGATTCATCGTCTGTTAATTATTTAATTTTATGATCAAATAGATATAATCAACATACGCTCTGATACCACATGTTGATTATATCATTAAACATGGGTCAAAAAATAGAACCCTAATCATGTTTATTCAATCATAATCTAAATATAGATACCAAGATAGAGATACTTACTTGTAGGGATGATTATCTTTCAGAATAAAGACTAAGCCATGATTCCCGTTATGGTACCTTGGGTTGATGGATCACCTTAGAGAGAATTTTCGTATTGGTGTTTTATGAGGATGATCAATTGATCACCACTTATCATCAATATATAATGGATCAATGAATAATGGGGAATCATTAATTGCCCCTTGATCTAATTCTCTATTGATGAATAATGGGGAATCATTAATTGCCCCTTGAATTAATTCTCTATTAATGATACCTAAAGGGAAATCATAAATGCCCCATTGAACTAATCAACATTTACAATTACTACCATCAAGTAATTGTCGGCGACTAGTTATGTCATATTGGTAACGTTACTCAAATGATCCGTTAGGCCACATGAACGGGTAATTTCTAACATAATTCACAGCGATAAGTGTGCAACCATGTACGACTGTATTTTCCAGCCTTACACCATTACATAACAATCCCATTTGACCCGTTAAGAAAAGTATTTAATAAAAAAACACGTATTATAGTAGCTGATGTTAATTTACAATTTACAAAAGTAATAGGAGCCCAGTCCGGTTGGTGCAACACGGCCCGACACATCCAACGGAGCAGCTGCAACTTCTCTTTTATTTAACAAACATATAAAATTTGATATCCCTAACATGAGTGAAGATTTTTCAATTTTCACCTCATATAAAATTGCTCGCTAAATCATTGAAACAAAGCATGCACCTTAAGCCCATTAATAAAAAGAGGTCAAATTTTGCTTTTCTTTTTGCAACTGCATTTGCAATTCATCCATAAAAATATAAGGCTCTCTATAAGCAACAAATATAAATAAGAACAAAATCTAATTTCCAACCCCTTTTATTTTTAAGCATTCCCAATGAAACATACATGATTTATCATTGATCCTCATCGTTAAGGAGTAGAGTAAGCCTAAAGTGTCAAAATGGGTCAAAAAGGTATAAAAAATAACTTAAAATGTAAAGGGTCAAAAATAGACAAAAGTGGTTTGAATGTAACCTCCTAAATGAATGTTTCCTATTACTTGGGGTAATATCCACGGGATTTATGCATCCATTATTCGGTATGCGTTTTTATTATTCGACCCGTTTAACCACAAGTAGTTGAACTTTATTAGCACAATTTTCATATGCGAAATTGTTTATCTTTTAGTCATAATTCGCAATCCGAGTCTTTTGAATTTTAGTCCGCGTTCCCGTTCCTCCGTTTACTCTGTTTACGCATATATTCGAAATCCTACCCATTTTCCGGGTATTATACCGAAGTCGTATTTATGCAACCGTTTCGGTATGCATTAAGACTTCTTTTTGACCCGTTTGGTTAACCTAGCGAAATCCATCGCTTTTATACAACAAAACCTTTATCTTTCTATCATTTTAACTCGTTTGCATGTTTTAGTGAAATCCAACACTTTCGAACATTCAGACTTAATACCAATTCCTTATTTTGACCCGCTTGAATGTTTTAGTGAAATCCATCACTTTCGAACATTCAAACTTAATACCAATTCCTTATTTTAACCCGTTTGAATGTTTTAATGAAATCCATCACTTTCAAACATTCAAACTTATTGTTAGTTCGTTATCTAATCTCCCGGTTCATTCATACGAAATACATCACATATGTAAAAAACAAATTTTACAACTAATTTATAATAATCGATCATATGTTAATACAATTCAAATAAAGAAATTCTACAAAGCATGAAACTATGTACCTTAGAGCTTTCCTTTAAGCCGTGTATCACTCCTGGCTTTATCACCCACCTTGCCACTCGAGTCGCCTATTAAGTACAACCCGACAATTGTTAAGTTATCATCCTCATGATCATTTCACCACATTTTCTAATAGTCTATTTGTACTACTCATATCAATATTTTTCCATACATGACTAACAACCAACTTTCACTTAGACATTTTGTCATACACCTTAGGGAATAGGGACATGACTTTTATATATATTCAAGTAACATCTTTTTAGTCATACATCTTATTTCATTTAATCCATATTCTCAACATGAAATGCAACTAGTAATGGCTCACGAGGTACCCAGTGAGTATAAATCAACTATTGTATACAATTTTACAATCAAATATAGGAGTAGAATTACGGAAATCCACGTCACACGAGTCATTCCAGTCCCTCATATTTGCTTCACTAGTTTCTGCTTTACTACTTTAGCTCATTCCATTTGGTTCATCTTTAAACCACGCCACTAAACATTGTGATATAGATTTCAGTTTCACAACTAGTCATAAAAAATAAAATAAAAAACACATGATAAAATGTCATGTATATGTACCATCATAGTTTATTGTGCTTTAGCTCATTAGGTAAAACTTTACTTACTTCAAGCTCCCAAATAGAGTCGTCCCCAAAAACTCTCAAAAAATTTAAGACATCGGGCGATAAAAAGAATTGGGCCCGAAATTATGGTTAAAAAAAACTAAACTTTTGTGATGGAGCCAAGATTTAAACTTGAGGGCTCTACAATATTTTAAAATGGTTTTTTCCATTCAACTACCCACGGTTAAAGGAAAATAAATTAAAAAAATTAAACCTTGATGATGGATCCTTGACTTGAACTTGAGACCTCTACAATATTTTAAAATGGTTTTTTCACTCAACTACCAACACTTTTTTCATAATTAATGAATGCATATACTAAATATATATTTTAACATACATATAAAATCTCATAAAAACCTTTCGGGCCCGTTGAAAATTTGGGCCTCGAGCAACGGTACGTGTTGACCGCAGCCCTGCTCCCAAGCAAAACTTAGTTTTCAGAACTTTTGTCTAAAGAAAAATGTAACTAATTTTTTTTCTAATAAATTATAGATTGTCATTCCACAATGGTAAAAAGGAAAAACATGTAACCTTATTAGACCATGTGTAGTGGTAAGTTGGTATAATGCCCCCACCATGGGGCATTATCCGACACGTGGCAGTCCAGTCAGCATGGGGCGTTATTGCAAAAATGACGTAGTGGGAATAATGCCCAAATAATGCCCCTTACAATCATTAAAAAAAAAAAAAACAAACTAAATGATCATTGGCTGGTCAAACCAACTTCTTCTCCCATTGGCTACATGCAAGAATGAAATGGAGGTATGCAGCGTTTTAATAATAACGCCAAACTCAAATTTCAGAATTTTTTTTTTTTAAATAACGCCTAGTGTAATGGTAGTGGGGGCGTTTTAGGGCGTTATTTTTCAATTTTTTTAAAAAATCACGCCCCACTACGGGTGGTCTTAAGAGTTGATATAGAGTAATGCTATCTCCAGACTCCAATGTGTAAAAAAGTAATGGAAGAATAAAATGTAGGGTAAATTACTTTTTGAGTCCCTGTGTTTTATGGGTTTTAACTAGTTGAGTCCAAAATCAAAAAGTTTAACGACCTGAGTCCCTATAAGCATTTTCTTTAACCATTTGAGTCCAAATTTCTAACTCCATCCACCAAGTTTGTTAACTACAAGGGCAATTTGGTCATTTACACACAAAGTACAAGTCTTATATGCACAAGAGTATAAGGAACAAGTCTTTAATGCATAAATATTTTAATATTATATATATATTGTTATACCCACACCTGCACAGACATTTCACCACCGCTACCACCACCATTAACACCACCGCACCACCACTGCACCACCACCATCCCCACAGCACCTCCACCACTATCACCACCTTCCGTTAACCGTCAACCACCACCAGTCACCGCCTGCAAACCGCTCTT
The DNA here is from genome assembly GCA_030545235.1 of Helianthus tuberosus. NCBI lineage: Eukaryota > Viridiplantae > Streptophyta > Magnoliopsida > Asterales > Asteraceae > Helianthus > Helianthus tuberosus. The sequence goes on from CM060444.1 coordinate 154,905,385, forward strand.
TTGGAAAATCCTGCATAGCACAAACGATCCTTTTCCTCACCACCCACAATCAAACCAATCAGTTCAATATCCCAAAACAAGTATTCGATCAAGAACCCTAAAAAATTATCCCCAAATCTAAAAGTATTCGATCAAGAACCCTAAAAATTATTCAAAAATAACATCTGTCCACACCAGATTGATCAAAATCAAGTGGGTAATCATAAAAACACAGACTTTGATGACCACAAATTAAAAAAAAAAAAAAAAACTTAAAAAACATTATCCCCAAATCGGAAATTATTCGATCAAGAACCCTAATAAATATGTATAAAACTGAAATTAGATAGTTAAAATTTAACCCCCAGATCAAACAAAAGAAAACCACATAACAAAATCAAGTAAACCCAGTGAAAAAAACAAAAAATATTAACTAATTTAAGAAAAAAATGACAAAAAAAAAACAGAGTAAACAGATCAGAAAGAAAAAGATTATGATCTTACCTTAGCTTCATTCACGTTGATTTCATTACTGCCAGCCATGAATAACAACAATCAAGATTCAAACTTTATAACAAAAAGATTATGATCTTTATGTAAGAAGAAGAATAAGTTGAACAGAATATCAAGATTTGAAAGATCTTGAAACAATGGAGTGGTGACGGTGTAGTGGTGGTGGTGACGGTGGAGATACATCGGTGGTGGGGACGGTGGAGGTGCAGCGGTGGTGGTGACGGTGTAGTGGTGGTGGTAACGGTGGAGGTGCAGTGGCGACGGTGGTATTGATGGTGTGGCGACGGTTGTGTTGTTGGTGGAGGTGTGGTGGTGGGTTGGAGATGGTTTTGGTAGAGAGAGAGAGAGAGAGAAAGTTCTGGAGGTGTGATGGTGAAGATGAAGATGGTTTATGATCTAGACATATATATATATATATATTTAATAATAAAATGGTTTTTTAATATAAAAGGGTGTTTTGGTCATTTTAAAAAAAGTTAACTGAGATTATCTAACTGAGGTTGAAATTTGGACTCAAATGGTTAAAGAAAAGGCTTATAGGGACTCAGGTCGTTAAACTTTTTTATTTTGGACTCAACTAGTTAAAACCTATAAAACACAGAGACTCAAAAAGTAATTTACCCTAAAATGTATATGAAAATGTCTCTCAAAACATGATTTAAAAAGCTTCAAACCCAAATCTTTTTAGAACTATTTCAAAAGGTGATACATACATACTTACTGTACGCATAATTTTCAAACTTGAAACAACACAAATTCAATTAAGGGCAATGGACAATTTGTAATGTAAAGAACTATTTTAGAACCTTTTGCTTAACTAACTAGGGTTCACATGTCAGATGAAGAGATGCATCGAAGGATACAAACAGTAGCGAGCTCAAGAAATTTTACATGGGGTGGACTTTTTTAAGGGTCGTTTTCTCGATATAATATTTTTTTTCCCGTCTGGGTCAGATCAGATAGGATCAGGGCAGAAATTCTTACCATGATATACATGCAAGTCATTAACTCAATAACATATTCTAATATCATATTATCACATCAAAACACAACAAAAAAAGCTCAAATATTAATCAACAAAACAAACATGTGAACAACTAACTTTCATTCCACCGAAATCATTTCAACTTTTCATGATTTACATATCAAGACCAAATTGTTCAAAGATAACACGATTCATTACAAATCGTTCACATAAATCAATTAACCCCCAAAACCATACAAAGTCCTTCCCTGCCTCTTTAACGCATAAACAACATCCATCGCCGTCACCGTCTTCCGGCGAGCATGCTCCGTGTAGGTAACAGCATCACGAATCACATTCTCCAAAAATATCTTCAAAACGCCACGTGTCTCTTCATATATGAGACCGCTGATCCTCTTGACTCCACCTCTTCTGGCCAGCCTTCTGATGGCGGGTTTGGTGATACCCTGAATGTTATCCCGGAGAACTTTCCGGTGACGCTTTGCTCCTCCCTTTCCCAACCCCTTTCCTCCCTTTCCACGACCAGACATTCTGAAAATTGATTGAATGATTGTTGGATTTCAAAGGTTTGTGAAGAGAAGATGGTGGTTTTTAGAATGGTGAGTTGGGTTTATATAAGGATGGAATTGGGGGTGTTTGAATTTTGATTGGTGAAAATGTTTACGCGGGATTTTTAAAAAGGATTGACGGTGGATAAGGGATCCGTGTGATGAGGTTTGAATGGATGTGAGCCGTTGATATGGTTGTAATCGATGGATAATGGGATTTGGGAGCGGAGTGGTGGATCGATGACGTGGCATTGTAATTCTGATAGTTTTTTACTTTGGAAATTTCCGTCGTCTACGAAGGCAGTTTTTTTTTTTTTTTTTTTTCATTCATCATCATCTTTTATGAAAACTTTTAACCTTTTTTGTATTTCATTTAGTTAGTTTTTAAAAGGGTGTTGCTAAATGCACTCCCAGTTTTTTTAATTTTACTGGTTGCACTCCCCTCTGAAGTTTGTAAATAAATACAATCAACCCTTGTATTTTCTAATTTTTGGAAATTTGTATTAGGAAATATCCCTATTTTTTCTAGAGGTTTATCTAGTTGCCATAGTTTGAATATTTAGGTATATACGTACAATTCTATGGAAGAAAAACAAACTTGCACTGAGATTAAGAGAGAGCTTGAAGAAACAATTTATTTCAACTTTGATTTTCATGATAGTTGTTCTTGGTATGTATTCTAACTAAAAGTCTTTATCACCTTTTCAAAAATTTCATCAAAAGTTTTTGTTCTATGTTGGTGTAGTTGTCTGTCGACTTCATCTTCGTTCGAGTCTCAGATTGTGAAAGAGCCCGAAGACCGGTAAAGACTGAAGAATGAGAAGGCTCGTTACTTCAGACTCGTCAACATCCGAGGGGGAGTCTGTTGGTGCATACGTCTGTCGACTTCGTCTTGTATCGAGTCTTGTAATAGAATAGGTAAAACAAGTCACGCAGTTCGAGATAAGTAGGAAACAGAGGTGAACAAGCCAGTTCAAACGAAGTGGACAGTTCAAACGAACTGGACCAGTTCGTACGAACTGGAAAGGTTTGTTCAAACGAACTGGAAATAGTATAAATAGGTGACTTGTGATTTTCATTTAGAACTTTTGGATTCCGGTAGCGAAGCTCTGCCGAAGTGTCTCCAGCCTTGTAAACGTTGAGAAATCAATACAAGAAACAATTAATAGTGAATATCAAGCTGAACGAAGATCTAATCTCTGAATTCCGCCTTTGATTAGATCGAGAACTCTTCTGATCGACTCGTATTGGTCGTTTCTCGATCCTACATTCTATACCAATTAAAATTGATGTACTAAATCAATGCGTAATACGTTATTTCAACGCATGTGAAAGAAGGTTAGTCAATAATAATAACTCGATATATTTTTTAATATATATTCACTATTCCCATTTCATCCATGTTAGATTAGAAGGAGACTATCTGATGCCTCTACCGAACAGTCTTTGGAGTAGCAACCGAAGTGACGCTGCAGCAGATTGGGAAGTTATGTACAGTTCTCGTATAAACCGGTATAAGGAGCTAAAAAATCCTAATCCAGACCGAAACGTACAATATGTTGGTTAAACTTCAGTTGTAATTTGTTTCGGTTAAACTTTATTTGTTTTAGTTAAATCTTAACTTTAATTTGTTTTGGTTAACCTTCATTTGTTTTTTTAATGTGTTACTCATTTGTTTTAAACGTAACGAACTCATTATAGTCTTAATCTTATTTTTTTTTTACGTAATAGTATCAAAGGCACTGCTTCTCTGGCAAAATTCCTGATTGCCACCTTAAAAATTTGGTTAAGCTATTTGATATAAGATCTCGTTTAAATAAAGATGATGTTTATTAATTGTTATACGTGGAACTCAACTAAATTTTTAGGAACAATATACTAAACGCGATTGTCATACAAAGTAGTGATTTAAAAGTGTTATCATTATGTGACAATATTATATGTGAAGGTTTTGTGTATGATACTACAGTCTGCAGATGCTATAATAGTATTAAAGAATAAATAATATGATCGAATAATTACTTACAAAACGTTCATAAAGTTATTTAATATTTAAATGAATAATTAATTACAGAATGTTTATAAATGAATAATAGTTGAATATCTAAAATAAAATTTAAGTAAATACAATGATGGAATTTAAAAAATTATAAATATGATATTTTTGGAAATGGAGGTATAAACAGTAAAAATGGAGGTGCAAATAGCCACACCCTTTTAAAATTAAGTTTTATTACAACTTTTAGCCTTTATTGTATTTCATTCATTTAGCTAGTTTGTAAAAATTAAGTCAAATTATTTTAGATTATCACATGAGGGGGTAAACTAATTTTTTTGAACGAGCGGTCACATTGTAGTCCAATCAAACTAATCCACTAGTGGACAACGTTTTTTTTTTCTAGAAAAGGCTCTCAATATAGATTCGGTTAATAAATTAGTAGTTGGCAGTAATTGTCTACGGGCAGGTGGTCGGCTCTAGTTAATGGCTCTCCCACTAGCGAATTCAAGTGTTATGGGGTTGAAACAAGGGGACCCAATCTACCGCTTTAGTGGAATTAAGGTTACAAACAGTGGGTCGGTCCTCTCTCATTTACTGTTTGCCGACGATGTGTTGTTCTTGGGGGATTGAAGTGGCTTAAACGCGCTTATGATTAGGCGCATTTTGGGATGCTTCTATTTTGCTTCGGTTTGAAAGTGAATCTCCATAAGTGTAGCGTCTATGGGATAGGGGTGAATCACTCGGAAGTTTTGTCCATGGCCTCAATGCTTGGTTGTAAAGCCGGTAGATTTTCATTTACTCATCTCGGTCTTCTGGTTGGCGGGAATATGAACTTTATTAAAAACTGGGATCCGGTTGTTGATAAATTTCGGAATCACTTCTTAGTTTGGAAGGCGTGACAACTCTTGGTGGGATGTAGAATAACCTTGTTCAAAGTCGTGTTAAATGCCATCCTTACTTATTTCTTTTCCCTTTACCGAGCGTCGACTTTGGTTATCAATGTAACACCACCCAAAAATACCTTATAAGGATCTCTAATCGCAACCCCGGACTTGTACGACGCCAACCAGTGCGAAAAACAAAGAATCTTGGAACTGGACCCTCACGAGACACGCGGGATGGATCCCTCCGGTTCCCGCGACGCGCGGCAAGAAACCAAGAAGTGGAATTGGATAAGAATAAGCAGCAGGCCTAGACAAGCAGCGATACTAGTCTAAAAATAGAGGCCTCGGGCCGCGACACGCGCCAGAAGCACAGTCCCCGTGCGCGACGCTCGGGGCTAGCCAATTTTGGCTATAAATAGCCTGGCTTGGGACTTACGCTTCTTCACAATTTAGACGTTATTTTGACTAATTCTCTGATCTATATCTCAGTTTCTTTGTTATACCCCTAAATCTGCAAAACTCTGTCCTGTTGTAAGTGTTTTAAACCTTGATCACTGATTCGATACCCTGTCCGATCGATCCTGGACCCAACAACGGATGTCAAGGTGCTGCCTCTATAAGGCTACACTTTGTTATCTACGTTGGGGTTTTGATCTCGTGATGTATCGATAAAGTTAAGTTGGGTTATTACACTAGCACGTGTGCATTGTATATTTTATTAGGAACTCGGGAATTATATTACCAGGAGGCTTTAAGTTAAAACCCTAAATCTATAAAGTGAGTCATTCTTCTTTTTCTCACATAATTGTGAGTCATTCTCTTTCTATTAAAATCAATGTTTTAAAAACCGGTTTTTAAATCAAACTGGAATAGGCTAAAAAATGGTTCAACCGGTTGAACCAGGTTGTACCGAGCGGTTCAACCGGGTTGACTAGCTAACTCTATAATTTCATAAATAAAAACATCAACTCAAAAGTTAATTAAAAAATGCATGATTACATATTAAAAGGCGCTCTAAAAGTAAATTCATAATAAAAAATAATTCAAAAAATAATCGAAAATCATTCAATTTTCCAACAAGCTCTTTTAAATGAAATTGTACGATATGTTTATGCCATTTGAGTGTCAAATACATCAACTATTTTCGTTTCATACAATATTAAATAAGAACTTTTAGTTACGAATAATCATAATATATAAAAATTACATAAGATATGTAACATATATAATAAAAATAAGTAACAACCCAAACTAAAATAACCCTTATCCGGTACCGGTATTACGTTTCAAACCGGTATACCGAATTTTACCGCCGGTACAAACCTTATGCCGTTTCACTTATTTACCGGGGTGTTTCGTACCGGATTTACATCTGAAAACGGTAATACCGGTATAACCGGCCGGTATTTACCGGTTTTTAAAACATTGTTTAAAATGCTTTGCAAAACCCTAAATGTTTTCAGTTATAATTACAGTGATTAAGTCTTTATATTCTGAAATCACTGCCAGTATGTGGGAATGCTTTCAAAACCCTATTTGCTTTACAAGTTGTATTTCCAGTGATTAAGTTTTTGTATTCAGCATTACTACATATATGTGGGGTTTGGTATACATTATTTGATAAGCGTCACTAGTTGAAAGAGTGATCAACAGTGATATAACCATAGTCACTAGTTGAAAGAACGATCAACAGTAATAATACGACCACAATCACTAGTAGAAAAAACGACCAACAGTGATATGACCACCGTCACGGGAACCGCCTAGTGACAAATACCATTGAATAACACTTATACCCTTCCCAATGCCTGAAATGCGAAGTTTCAGATTTACACATGGTGTCTCAATTGACAAGTTAAGGGAAGTTCCCTACGAATTCAACCCCATGATCATGATTTAATCTCAGAAAATTTAATGTAGCCATCTGTTTTTGTAATATCAAAATGTTTAAATGAAAGAAGAAGACGTCAAACAAATTAAAAATTGCCCAACGTGTATCATTTAGCAAATAAAGCCTCCCAGATTGATTTATGCAAAGATATTGTTTCTTGATTTTGTAATCATAATTAGCCGAATTTTTCTTCAGGAATAAAGGAACGAATGTTACCCGACCGGTATCAACTTGAGATCATTTAAACATGTTTCAGCTCGACCCAAAAAGCCTATTTTGCCACTATGTTTGGGATTCCTTTTTCTAACTCCTTATTAACTTCTCCCAAAAGTTAATAAGTTAGAAATTGTGACTTATTAACTTATTCTCTCGCAATCCCAAACAACTTTTTAACTTTTCAAAAAGTTAATAAGTCAAAAGTTGGTGAAAATAAAGCAAAATATCAGCCCCTATTATTAACATGTTACTGTCAGTACTTCTACTCATCAAGTGAGTGCCAAATGAGCCTGTGTGTCACATCCGTGATAAAACTGGGCAAATTATCAGTCCAAATGTTTCCTCATAGTGTCTTTGCAACAATTGCTACACACGTGCACACGTTGCAGTTGACTGCACCAATGAGAAAGCTTGCAAGCAGGGGCGGATTTAGAGGGAAACACTGGGTTCCCAGGAACCCAGTCTTTTTGGAAAAAAAACGTTTTTTTGTAGTGTAAATCTTGTATGATTTGGAAAAAAACGTTTTTTTGTAGTGTAAACCTTGTATGATTTGGAAAAAGGAACCCAGTGATTTCTCCGGCTGGATCCGCCACTGCTTGCAAGTTGCAATAACTGCCAAAAGCAGGTCACATTGCTCGTGAGTCGTGACTGCCAAAGCGATACAAGTATGTCACGTATGCAGCATATCTGGGTCTGGGCAGTCAGTACTAACTTTGGCGGGCAATCTGGCTAGTGCAGCATTCTGGTTCCGGTTGGCTCTTTATCGAGACATGATAGGCCAGAATTCCGTAACTGCGCCTACGCCTAAAAGGGGAAGTTAACCAAAATAACAGTGTTGTTTCTAACGATTTAAAACCCTAAACCGTAAACTATAATAACTCACCACACAATCATCCTCTCATTTACACTTTGTTGCACTGACAAGCCCACTATCATTTTCCTCGACAAAATTTAGAGCATAAAGAAGGATATGATGCAAAATCAAAACTAACAATTTCTTAACCCCACAGAATATGAGTTTTGCCAAGTTCAAACTTCAAACAATGTACTATAAAGATATGTTTTCACATTGTGTAAGATACCTATATTATTGCAGAAAACATTGAAGCAATTCGAAAATATTAAAGCTAACAAATGGGTCATACTATCTTAGTGTAAAGCAATACCTCCACCTGAATACTCAACCTCACGAGCAGGAGGCAAAGACGAAACCCAATCCGATGCATGCGTTGGCAGAAGACCCAAAGCGTTTAGCTTCCACACACCAAGCAACATACCCCCCAAATTAAGGGCAATAAACAGTAATTTAGGTGCAAGTAAATCCACTTTGCTATCTTTGTAAGGCGCAAAAACCTTCCCGACCCCTTGCAGCGCGCTTAACGATTGCCAAAGAGCTGAAAACGTTATACCAATGCTGAACAGATGCACTGTGCTTCCAGCCATCCACATCATAAACCCCATCATCATAAGATTCTTGAACGGTGCTTGGGCTACTTCCCATGCTTTTTGCGACTTCCAATTTGCTTCCGCATCTTTCTTTTGACGACTTAGGGTAGAATCGTCTTGATCATGAGGGACACGCGTGAAACCAGGCGGATCAGGAATGTCACGAGTGGAAGGAGTGGATGAGTTGTCGGTGAATTCAACAGCCCATTTTCGACTTCCCATCACTCCTTTCCCTTTCTCCATCTAGCAAACAAAAATAAAACATAAAATGTATCAACAGTGAAATCAAAAGTCTAAACCAGCAGTAGCAACTTGCCATTAGCTAGGTTTTAAAATGCGCGATACATGAATTTTGACCCCAAAATCTAACGCGTGATGTGAAAAATTATTTAAAAAATACTAAAAAATTAATTATACATAAAAATTATTATATTGTTAATACTTAAACATCACATTTACAAAACATACTTAGTCATAAGCGTAAAAACACACTTATAAGTAATAAAACACCTAAAAAATTTAACATACTTATAATACACACACTTATAAACATACTTAGGGGCTATTTGGCAACTTCTGAATGGTTAAGTGCTGAATCAGTAAGAGTTCCGAACCATTAAGTGCTGAACCAGTAAGAGATCTAAACCATTAAGAGCCAGTATAATGCTTAACCGTTCAGAGGCAAATGTCTGACCAATTCAGATTAGAGGTCTTAACCATTCAGACTCAGTATAAAACTTAACCATTCAGAGGCAAATGTCTGAACCATTCAGACATCTGCTAGCGAAACAAACAGTCTGAACCATTAAGTGCTGAATCAGTAAGAGGTCTGAACCATTAAGGACCTCATTAAGAGGTAAACAAACAGGCCCTTAGTCTTAAACACGAAAACACACTTATAACTTACTACTCTTAAACATAAAAAAACACATTTACAAAGTGTGCCCAGTGAACAATGCACACATCAGACTGCGCGGTGAGCGCATTTTTAAAACCAAGGCCACAAACATGAGGTTTGAATTGCATTTCAGATACCAGTGATTCAGTGAATGCATCTGTAAACCTAAATACTCTCACTACAGATACAGATGCCTTCAGATAATTTAATAAAAAAATTGGGCAAAACAAGTTTTATAATCTTAAATCTTAAATCTACACTTCCATTTCCAAATACAAACCCTAGAATCCAATTCAGCCGATAAACAAGTTCTCCAAACGATTAAGATCTAGAATTCGCTCTAAACATTCATAAATAATCGATCAAAAACACGTTGAATTTACAGGATTGATAACATCTAATCAGAATATAGGAAACTGGATCTCTGAGAACGAGATAGAATGATTCTATGGCGATTAAATCAATAAGAATTCGAATTGAAATAGAAGAACACGAGATATTTACATGAAGATGACGATAGATTAGGTTAAACATACCGTTATCAGCAAATCTAGAGTAGATTTGACTTCCAACTGTGATATTCAATCGACGAAACCCTTGGTTTTGTGACGAACAGATTGATTGAAGAGTATAAATATAGGGCTTGTTTGACACTTTGACCCAGTTCAACTTTTGAGATGAACTGGTACTCAACAAGATTAACTAGTACTTAGACCCGCATGCGTTGCCGCGCGAGTACATTGCAAACATTGGATGAATTAGTCCAAACATTATGTCATGTGTCAACTATATGAGAACGTGCGTTTTGACGTATCCAGTTTAACTCAATAGCATTGCAGTTGGATCAAAATGTAGAGTAATTGAATACGAGTGGTTATGAGAACGTGCGTTATGCCACATCTTACATAAGATCCAGCAGAACCTTGGGTTTGAGTGGTTAGGACTTGGATACGAGTAGGTTACCCTACGGACTTGACATCTCTTTTATGTATTTCATTTCCTAAGTCTAATAACCCAAAGTTAACTTAAACTTATAAGAACCTAAGTGGTTTGATTGGTTCCAAAGGTCAACGTAAACTTCCAATGAACCTAAATAGTTTGATTGGTTCCAAAGGTCATCCAATTCCTACTATCTCATTGGCATGGAGACCTGACTTAATTGAAGCCCAAGGTTCATGTTAGTCGAGAGATTTACCCAATAGGAATGTTTGCGAAATTGGGAATCGTGGGGCAAGTATTTGTGGAGTGATGAACAACCCACTTATGAGTGAGGTAAAAAGACTGTTTTTTTTAGACTAAGTGTAAAATCTATCCTTGATTCGACCGCTATTGATTCACGACGTATCTTAAGGTACACATCTTTCTTATATGGATATTCTTGCGAATATGACGTTTTTATAGATCTATACATAGAGTAATTTGCCTAAAGGCATATAATTTGATTTGCATATTTAAATACCCACACGATACAAAAAAAAAAAAACAACCATTAATGATAATATATGCATTCACGCCCCAACCACTTAAGAGTCTAATATTCAGTTGGAAGACTAATTTTCAATAAAAGCTATTTGATTTACCTTTTCTCATTTAAATAAGGAAAAATTACAAGTTTTGTCCTTTATCCTTATACCATTTTTTAGGCGGTGTTTTTTTTAACGAATGTTGACAGACGGTGTCCTTTACTAGGTATTTTGTTGTAAGTTTAGTCCTTTACACCCAACCCAGTTAATTGTTGGGTGTAAAGGACTAAACTTGCAACAAAATACCTAGGTAAAGGGCTAAACTTGCAACAAAATACCTAGTAAAGGACACCACCTGTTAACAATTAACAGGGTTTTTTAACTGGGTTGGGTGTAAATGACTAAACTTGCAACAAAATACATAGTAAAGGACACCGCCTATCAACATTCGTTAAAAAGGACACCGCTTGAAAAGTGGTATAAAGATAAATGACAAAACTTGTAATTTTTCCTTTAAATAAGGTGTAAGAGTTACTATTATTCCCATGTGTTTGAATTTTCAATGCTAATAAATTGATTGGTTTTTACTTTTTATGGCAAAAGATCAAATACAAATAATCTTAACACACTAAACATACAAATTGAAGAAAAACTAAAAAAGACAAGGTGGCATTTTTGTAATTACCACCAACTATCAAAGTTACTATACAAATGTGAACTCAACCAAAAATACCTAAAAAACACAAATTTTTTTAATATTTTTTATAAAAAAATCGCTACATTTTGTTAGCAAAAAAAAAAACATTTTTTTTTGCTGCTAATAAAAGTAGCGATTTTTTAATAAAAAATGTTAAAAAAAATAATAAAATAATTTGTGTGTTTTTTTAATTTTTTTAGGTTTTTTGGGGGTTTAGTTTTTAGCATTTTAGCTTGGGTGGGGGGTTGGTTTTTTTTTAGGTTTTTTTTTTGGGGGGGAGAGGGGGGTGGGGGGGAGGTAGAGGTGTACAAATCGGTTAATCGGTTATTAAAAAACCGGTTAAAAAAAAAAACCGGTTTTTTCACCCAAAATAAAAACCGGTTTTTTTTTTATAACCGATTCCGGTTACTAACCGGTTTTTGAGGTCCAAAACAATAACCGGTATAACCGGTTGGACCGGTTTTTTAATAACCGGTTCGGTTAATAACCGGTTTTTGAAGTCAAGAATAGTAACCGATATAAAAACCGGCGGTTAAAAAAACCGGTTAAAAAAAAACCGGTTAAAAAAAAAACCAGTTTCGGTTTTTTTCCCGGTTTCGGTTCTAAAACCAGTTTTTTTGTACACCTCTAGGGGGAGGGGGGGTTAGGTTTTTTTTAGGTCTTTTAGGTATATGTTTAGAGTAACTTTGATAGTTATTGATAATTACAAAAATGCCACCTTGTCTTTTTGAGTTTTCATTCAACTTTTATGTTTAGTATGTTAAAATTATTTGTACAAGAACTTTCCCTTACTTTTTATAGAAGGTTATGATCTACGATTTGATTGTGATATATAAAATTATGTTTATATAATTTTTTCATTATTTATATAAAAATTCATAAAAATATTCTCCCTGTTTATCTCGTAATATTGAAATTACTTAATCATTTAAAGCCTCCACGTTTAATCAATCCTTTCCATTATTTAAATAAAAATTCACAACAATGTTTTACCTGTTTATCTCATAATATCGACATTATTTAAACATTTAAAACCACACTAAAAACTAACACCACCAATACGAATTATGTGTTTTTACTTTTTGCATTTTCGAGTTCAAAATCGCTATGACTATTGGTACTTTGGTAACTACAAATCTTTAATGATTTTTACTTGATTGTGTATCACATTAGTGTTTATGAACAAATGCAATCAAATTAATAAAATGCATACATATTCAAATAAAATTTAATTTATTCCAGCCGTTCCTATCCTCCTAAAACTAGCCAAAATGTTATGTAATCTAATACGATTACGTTATATCATGATCCTATTAAATATTACTTTTTCCTTGCAAAAACTGATGTATCATCGATTATACATATTTTATAAATATATTTACCCCATTTATAGTAATGTTATTATTTTTAAAAGGTTCTTAATTTTAATTTAATTTATTCAAGACTAAAAAAACATTAATGTGGATATAAATGCAAAAGATTCATTTTAGCATCAACATAAATAAATGAAAAATATATTAACTGATGTAACCGATAAATTAATCAAACTAGGTTCATCAATGTCGTCACGTTGCGGCGAACACTTTTTCTTTTTTAGTCTGTATTTTCATATGTTATAAAATCAGCGACAATAGTAGTCGTATTACAAAAGAACATATTTGGCAATTTATAGTTCTATTAGGTGACCTAACGGACACATACACATATAGGAACAATGCAAAATATGACTTTGGTTTGTTGTTTTAACAACCATATTACAAAAAGTGGTCTTTTTTGGATCTTATTGGGTTGGCGTTTTAGCGATCCGCATGTTGCTGCGCATAGCCGTTCTGTATAGCATTCAGTGCACTACCACCATTTCCTAATCGCAAAAACAAATCTGAAACATGTGTTGATGGTGGTTCAGGTTGAGCAACTTTGAAGACTTCATCCAGTCAATCTATTAAAAAATAGTCAAAGAAAGAAGTTAAATCCAATATCAAAAGGTGAATGTGTACGCTATATGCAATATCCTACAACAATTTGATCTATATGTATATTACATTTTACCGAGTTACTTTGCTTGACCATTTGTTAGAATTACATCATATGCAATTTCACAATAAATAGGTACTTAACATCTTTTTTAAGAACAATATATACTTAATAATTATAAATAAATAATGTAAATACGATTACCAGCACTATACTTATGTAATAATCCCAATTTCTAAATAAAGAGATTTCGAAAGTTGTACGCATTAAAACCATTGTTTGTTTCTGTTCAACCCATTTCCCTTTTATCATTCTTTATTTGACCTTTTACTACATTTGAGATGGAAATGTAAGACAAATTAACCCAGTGATGAGGTGGAATAATATCTGAGTCGCCTAAAATATTCTAACCCATTTTATAAAGAGCAGAGGAGTTTGCTGGTGATAGTTTTGTCTCCAACGCGAAGTCGAAGATGAGTCGGTGGGGATATCTTGTTCACCACCAAATGCATCTTCTACATTATCACTTCCACCAAACCCGCTTTCAGATCCATCTCCCCTGTTCGAATCATCATTAACTCATAATAACTCCATATACAAACAGTCGGAAGAGAATAAGACACCGAATAAGTGAAAGTATAGAACAGATACACCATACCAACATAATAAGCAGCAAATGAATAGAATATGACACCACATACCCATTTGATCTTACAGTTGTGGTAAATGGCAACAAACACCTGCACACCAAAGCTTCAATAAACTGTACGAACAGCCACAATACCAACTTCAATTTAACTCCCAATCACCAGTGGTGAGGTGCAAAAGTTAAAACACGTGGCAGAACAAAGGCGATGCGCAAGCAATAAAAACTCTTTGCGGGAAACAAAGTATTTATGTGAACAAATTTTGACGGTTACCGACTACTCAAGAAGCCAAACTCAAGGTCTGATATACAAATGCACAATTAGAAACGTGAACTAATTAATGAGGCTTAGAGAATGCGAAAGGACCATGGCATATTGGCTGCAATAGGGGTTGCAGCTGCTAAGCTGCCATCCTCCATAGTTGTCACGCCATGGCGACATATTGCCTTAATTTTTATAACCAATTCATGAGGCACTGTAATTATGTTTTGCGGTCTGCATTATTCAGGTTATACATGTATATTAGTCTTACAATTTCAGAAGCATAGTTGAATTTATGATTTCCAGCGCTATATATCCGGCCTGGCTCGTATGCACTACTCTTGATGGACATAATACGAAAAGTCACCAAGGAACAACATAGTTTGACCTTTCGCGCAAGCCAAGTTATGCTCCAAAGTGTTATTTGATACTTGTGCTTTTCCAAAATCACCTAACACATTAAAATAAATGAATAACTAAACAGCCACGAACACTTCAATCCAACTGCTAAAATAAAAGCATATTGATATTATTGAACCAAGTCGCGAGTCGTGACTAAAGTAATTGAATCTGCACAAAATGATAATTAAATTAAGAGTCATGTTGATGACTTGATTCTATAGAACTCAGTCAAGTATTACCTCAAGTATTACCAGGAACACAATACGCAAGCTTGTGAGCCATCGCTCCCATGTACTAATGCAGTTCAATCACGTCTGGGGAGATTCGAACCAGTGCTAATGACAGACATAAATAGCCTATAAACCACTAAACCAAAGCTCCAAACATATCAAACTATCAAATTCAAACCAATAAATACATTACCAACAAGTTGCATAGAATTAGAGGCTCAAAGGGTGTAAATGAAAGAGATAATCGTGGCTGCAATGGAGGCTGCAGATGAACATCTACCATCTCTTAAACATGCCACGCCACGGTTAGATCATCATATCGATTTACACCCATACGATCATCATCGCCTAGCTCAGTATCCAAAATGCCAAATAATGGTCGCACAACATCGATGCCAAAAACATAATCACAGACCAAATGCATGTAGCTCCATCATTAAAGGAACTCTACAAATCACAGATTTATATACATACAATATTCGTGGTATGCGAAAACCCAAAGCAGCAAAGGTAACACACAAGTGACTTACGATTTCAAAATTCAGATCATGAACATCTAAGATTAAGACATCTATCGTCATCGATAAACCGTGGATAAAAGCAACCACAACTCATCAGATTCTGTTCTAGCCATCATCGACACCTGACAATGGAAACCCAAAAATAACCATAGTCAACAAAAGAAAACAAAGATGACGACCAGGGAGAGGAAAACACAGCCGCTACGACATGCGCCCTTGAGAGGACGCCGACAATGACCAACACCTCAGGCTAGGAGACCCTAACCATTATTGAGTGGTCATAGTGAAAACTGACCAGAGGGCATACGATGATCTAGGGTTTCGACGAACGCCGTGCCCCAAAATCCAGATGCTATGCCAAAATCGGGGATTTCGACGAACGTCATAAGAACCCATGGATCGACGAAACCCTAGCCGCCACCGAAAACATCGCTACCGCCGTGGTTACCCATCGTCGGAGCACAGAACGGCCTCCGCCGCGTCTGCCGTCGCCAACAACCATCTCCATCTCTCTTGATTCGTCGGCTCCTCTTTTTCTCTCACGGGTGCAGTACGGGTTTTATGTTCCGGGGCTTCAAGACGCGTGGCAAGCGCTTCTCAAAGACGTTAAGAAGCAACCACGCGTCATTTGTTATATGTTGAATTCCCAAGAATACCCAAACAACTGTTCATTCAGTTTCATTTTTAATATAAAAAAATAAATAAATAAACTAGTAGTATTCATTGTCGTGCGTTGTGCGAGTATTTCTTTGTGGAATGCAGGTGTTGGTGATGTAATAATGAATTCAAATCTTGCCCATTAGTTGCAATTCACATGTCCCCTCGGGGACATCCGATAAAATTGAGACGATACAAAGAAGATTAGCATGGCCCCTGCGCAAGGATCACATGCACAAACCGAGAAATGGTCCAAATTTTTAAAAGGCCAAGTGAGGCTAGCTCACTTGGTAGAGGCTCTTGACTCTTAGTGGGAGGTCTTGGGTTTAATCCCAAGCAAGGGTGATTTATTTGTAAATATAGGAGTTTGGGAGAGTAACATTAGCCATTCAAAAAAAAAAAAAAAGTTGCAGTTCACATTTAATACCCTAATAAGTTTACTAATGTCACACCCCGATATTTCCACGTATTACTGGTGGGCCCGGTGGGGAGTATCGTGACGTAGTTGATATCATCATAGTTAACTAATCACAGTTTAATGCATAGCGGAAGTCTAAAATAATATTTCAAACCGAATTGAAAATATAATAAAATATTACACAACGGTTGTAAGTGGATCCACAGGCGGATCTAAAACAGATAGTGAATCTTTGTTCAACAGACTTTAAGTATTACGAGTTTGCAAGACCCTTTACCTAATACTCAGGAACTTCCAGCCCATTATGCGTAGTACCTGCACTTAATCTTTTTGAAAATACGTCAGTTTACACTGGTAAATACAATTAACTGACTCTTTTGAAAAGTGTTTATAAAATTGGTTTGAATGCACGAGGCATAAAATCTTTTGTAACTTGGGACAATTATTTTAAATATAATCTTGTATACAGTTTTACATGTTTGTCGTCCATTCAGGACCCGGTTAGAAGAGCCGGATAAGATTAATAGACACACCACTTGGTATAATACCCACAAGAAGTTTCCTCACGAGTGGGGTACCGTTTTACATACGCAACTGTCAGGTGTATGCCTACACCTCGTGCTTAAGTCATGGCCATTTCTAATGAATGAGCCGAGGATATCCAGGACATGGTTATTAACCCCCCAAAGGCATTGCATCAAACAAAACAAATTAAAACGGGTTATGTAAATGTATTAATCACAATCCGATTTAAATAACTACATACCCGACCAAGCGGTATTATTATAATACCGTATCCCAAGCCCGTATAACGGAAAATAAGTTAAAAGTATTTACCTAAGCAAAATTATAATTTTAATCTCAGCCGTATATCAATCAGCAAGTGCAAATAGCTTTTACTAGGCTCCTAAATGTGGAACGAAAGTTTTAATAACCTATTAGATTCCTAACGGGTCTTACTTAAGTTTAAACTTAGACCGGTTAGTTTTAATGAAAGGTTTACGGTTCAAAACACACGATTAAGCGAAGACCGGATTAGAATGTGATTTAGACCCGACAAGTATGAAGACTTGTATAAAATGGGTAAACTAAACACATTCTGGATTTTGAAGTAAAAATGATAAGGTTTGACCCGTTTCGGTTAATTTATGCAAACTAGTTACATAAACCGTACCAAACGCGAATATGCTTAACGGGTAACCAAATGAGTCATGTACAGGTTCCATAAGTTAATATGCTTAAAATATGTTATGATATCAGAAGGATATCTTCCATTATGCCCAAAATGAATTTAAAACCAATTTAAGCCCCGTAAGGGTATTTTGGTCATTTTAAAGTTTATAAGAGAGGTTAAATAGTAATCTAAGGTCCTGGTCTAAAATAATCAGTAAAAATATTTATTTTGTGACTTTCGGTTGCGAACCGAGCCTAAATTTAGAATTGTCAGGTTGAACATGCCTAGACATGTTCAATTAATATTTACCAAGTTATTAAAGTGACAAAAATAATTTTATTGCTTTTACATCATTAGTTTTGAATTTTATTTAAAAACCGACTCGTTTGACTTTTATCTTAATTACTTTGACCCGACTATTAACTAAGTAAACGTGATAATTAGGAGGTGCCCTTTTGAGGGATTAACACCTTCCTAATTACGATCACGTAGCCATGTTCGTTGCGAACCATGGCTTGATCGTTTAAAAGTCAAAGCGTTTAACGTAAACGCTTGACTTTTCGGCTTTTTAAGCCAATTAAAATTAACTAGCCACAAGAGGGTACTTACAAAGGGTCCAATGGACTGAAGGAGGTTCCCAAAAATGTTCAGGATCCTCTTGAATTTGAGAGAGAGCCAGATTTGAATTGGAGGTGTGAGTGTTTAAATGAAAAACCACCCCTATTTATAGTTTCTTGAATTGAACAAGATGTTGACAAGTGTTGGAATGAATGTGAGATGATTACAGGTGTAATACCAGGTCTTAATACCATCTAAGTGCCCATAGATTCAAAATATGAGAGGAGAACAATCTGGGTTTTCAAAACAGCAGCTTGAAACCATTTTTCTGCTGCTGTTTGGGCTTTAGTAGCCCGCGAACAAGACAGGCCAGGCTTACGCGACCCGCGAGCCAGCCCAATCCAGCAATAAGTTTGGCAGCTTGTCTGCTTTGGTCCCTGTTTCGTTTATATACATATCTAACTTGTATAAATGACATAACTGGTCCCTTTAACCTCTAACTCAGATGTATTTAAGTTCCAAAATCAACTTTTGAAGGTTTGACAAGAACAGTCCCTCATACTTTCACTTGTTATATAATCTTTCAAACTTTATATTAATCGACACTATATTTTCTAGTTTAATGTGTCATGTTAATACAAGGCACAAGGACCTCTAGTAATCATTCTTAGGCATCTGGGAGTTAGTACGAGCATAGCAAAGTCTTTGGTTTGTTTAAAAAGATCCTCTAAAGCGTAGTTTCGCAAGTCGTCGCTTTTAGTCCCTTAATCGCTCAAAGTAGCGCGAAATGTCGTTTAATGATATCCAAGCCTTCCGTGGCCCATAATGAGTATTCCCAAGCATATACTTAAATATTACGATGCTCTCGTTCGCTTAAATGGTCACCCAAAGGCGTAGATTTAATAGTTGGCGCTTTTGGTCCCTCTAATGCGTAAACTTGCGCATATCATCGTTTAATAGCATCGAAGCCTTATCTAATACATATTAGGCATTCTTGAGAGTATTATTAAACATCACGATGCTTCAGATTTGTAAAAAGGTCATTCAGAGGTATAATTAAACATATTGACGCTTTTAACCCCTTAAACTTGCAAAGTTGCGCGTAACGTCACTTATAGGCATAAAAGCCTTAGATGGCCCTTCGTGAAGCTCTCGGTTTGTTAAAAGGTCACTCAGAGGTAAGAATTAACATGTTGATGCTTTCAGTCCCTTCGTCGCGCAAACTTTCAGATGATTACTTAAACGGCTACTCTCGATCAACGAGTGACTCATTTGTGAATATAAATACCGTGAAACGTCATTCGGAGGCTTATATTAAGCATGTTAACATTTCCAGTCCTTCTATAATCAAAGTTTTTGATTTTTCGCAAAAATTAGTCCCTCAAATTCAACGTTTGACTTTATTAGGGTTTAGTACACTTGTCGATACATCATTGGACGTGATTTTACGAGGTGTTACTACTAACGTGAGATACCCTAATGACATCAAAAGGTGAGCATTAAGTGAAATACATATTTACTAACACAAAACACTATATGGGTTGCCTGTTCTTTATATTTACAATGCAAGTTTCAGGAGTTTGATAAACCTATTTCTTTGGTAGTTCAAGGAGTTTGATAAACCCATTTCTTTGGTAGTTCAAAAGGTTTTTCTTCCTCTTACATGCTGGTCTGGTACTCCGAAAGTATTTTGTTTTTTTTTTCTTGTTGCAAAAGAGTGCTTCATGTTCTAGCTGTAGGTGCCCTGGTTTTTGCTTTTTCTGGATGCTTAAGTTCACCTACTAATGCGTAAAATAAATAAAAAAACTCATATGTATTGCCCTTTCCATTTGCGACATTGATTTTGTTACAATCAGATGGCGATAAACTCCCAAATCATAGAAATTGTAAAACCACAAACTAAACACATACATGCATGCACTTCTCAAATCCCCCTTTCCTATTGGAATCACCAAAGACCTACTAAACCTATACATATTAAAAATGTTACTAATAGTCTAATACCACTTGATTCAGCCAACAATTTTTTTAGTTAAACTATTTTTTCAAGTATCAAATCCTAAAATAGGAAAAAAGATTATTAAATACATTATCTCAGTGTACTTGTGAAACAAAACGTGTTCTTACTTGAAATTGAAAGGAAAAAGAAAAAAAAAACTGGTGAACATACCTGGTATTTTTTTTTATATTGTGAGCTACATCTGTGCTAAAAACATGATATATAAATTCTTCGATTATGATTCTCACGTCTGGCACCTTGGCTTTCGGCACCTATACGCGCCTCGGAGCGCCTCTCGCTTATTGAAAGCAGGCTTGACAGTTTCTTTTTCTTCAAATATCTAAGAACATGTATCGATTTTATATTATAACCAAAAAAAAAAAAAAAAAAAAAAATTTCAAAACCAACCACTTGATTTCAAAAGCCAAAACATAAACATCATCCATTCAAATAGACCCATTTCTTATCTCAAATTCTAATGTAAATTTCAGATTAATGCATCAAAAAAGTTAGATAGAAAAAAGCTTGCAATCTCACGAACATAAATTAAATAGACAAAAACTGAATAAAAACCTCTCATGATCCTTCTCTAATGGAAAACATATTGTAAATACAATCTTAAGAAAACAAAGTGCCTAAGCTTTTATGGCAAAAGTCTTTAAATAATTGAACATCCAACTTTGCTTCTAATATTAGATGGAATAAGTTACAAAGTCGCTTCATATATAGTGGAGAGTTTTATGATTAATGTGACACCCCAGGAAAACCAGGAAAACCATACAACTTAACTAGCTTCCTCAGTGAGTGCTTACCAAATTTCGGGACGAAATTTCTTTCAACTTGGGGATGATGTGACAACTCGAAATTTAGAACCTTTCTTGTATCCCAATGTAACATGAACGCGTGACTAGTTAACTTGTGTGATTAATGATAAGTGAACCTCGTATGTGATTATGTGTTATGTTATGTGTCGTGCTTGTATGTATGTGCGTATTATTATGACCCGAGACATAAGAACCTGACTCGAGACCATGTGGTCTCGAGTGAACAATGCAACATATGGGCCGGTTGGGCCACACACACCCTTAGCCTATTCGAAGACCCATTAGGGTGCACAAATGTGGAACAAGTATATAAACCTTAGTGATAGCCATGTTTGCCATTTCTTTGGACAACACACTCACTCTCACACACACCTTCTCCTACAAACCTTAAACCCTAGAGAATCAAGCACCACCTTTCCTCTTCTTTACTCTCGGATCAAACCGGCAACCACAAGGACTCTCGGACCAACTCGTACACACCCACTTGGAAGCTTCATTCACACCTTTGAACCCATACTTGAACCGGTTAGTAATTTCCTTGCAAACACATGTATTTTCATGATTAAAGGTGTTGATGTGTGATGTTATAGGTTAATGATGCATGTTATGTGTTTATTTCGGATGATGATGATGATTGTATGGTAATGTATTGATTATGTTAGGATAAGTAATGTATGCTTGACTATGAATGAGTATTATCGGCTCTCTATGGGTTTTGATGTTGATACAAGTTGGATTGATTAATGAATGGAAACCGAATGCTTGTAGTCGGTTGTGGTAGGCTCACGGTTAGGATAATTCATTGTGTTGATATCATAGGGTGCATGTTAGTAATCAAGAACAAAAATCCGGTTATATGTCTAAGTATTGATAAGAGTTGTTCATGAGTTTTGTTGATTTGGGTTTCTATGAATGATGATGAAGAACAACATGAATATGATATGAACATAATATGAATATTTGAAAACTTGTTGTTTGATCCATTCTTAGTTAGTAGTAGACAAGGAAACATGTTTATGAAATATCATTGGTTAGTACATTATCTCATGAACATGAAATTCTATTGGTTTAGTACATGTACTAGCGATCAGCAGATGTCCAGTCGAGACCTTCGGTTGCGACTCGAGAACAACTCATGACGAGTCGAGATCCCCGGTTGCGACATAGGTTGCGAGTCGCAAACACATAGTTTCGACTCGAGACCACACTTGATCAGCACACAAACCTTATGACTCGAAACCACGGTTACGAGTCCTGTTGCGACTCGAGACCGTGACCATGATAACTCGAGATCGCAGTTTGCGACTCAGGTTGCGAGTCGAGAACACCTGGTTGCGACTCGAGACCATGTGCATGTGCACACTGCTTGGACTTGCACCCCATTACGGGCTTAAGTGATTGGGCCGGACTCCTGGGCCTAATGCACAGATCTTATACGTTACTGATTGAATGTGAATGTTGATGGACTGCCACGAGTGATACTTGAATGCAATGTGCTAGAAACATACGTGTACTGCTTGAATACGAACCTGACTTGTACGGTATCTATGTTAGGACGTAGTTGACCACGTACAACTTGATTGACTTTTCTGTGTATCTGCCGAGCAAACCAAGGTGAGTTCACACCCTCTACAAAGCATGGGATTCCCTGGGTCGGGAATTGGGGTTAAGGAACATGGGTTCCTCGTCCTCCTTGGGTAGGACAGCAATGGTTCAGGAATGTAATTCCTCGTCCTCACGGACAGATAACTCGTACTAGACCAAAACTCTATCACGAAGTCCCTCCTTTTTATATCGACTTAATCGCCGGGCCAATGGCGAGCGGGTCATTAGTTAGATAGCGCTATTTAGGTCTGACAAACCTCACACCGTGCCGCAGAGGGCGGGCGTGAACTAATGGATCTGGGGCACGTCAATGATGATAGACATTGACAGTTTCAGGGCACTTAAACATGACTACAGTCAGCAGTCGATATGGTAACGAGTCTAGTGTATACATGGGGTAGCCCCCACGGCCGAAATGCCAGATAACTAACACGGGGTAGCCCCCACGGCTGGATTGCCAGAGTAACCGGGAATAATCAAGTCACGTTTTTAACTATGGGGTAACCCCCACGGCAGGATGCCAGATAAAGGAAACTGTTTTCGAAACAACTTAAAACAAACACCCAACCGTGAACTCACTCAACTTGTTGTTGACTCGTTACTACATGCTTTGCAGGTCCTTAGGTTCTTAGCTGGAGCTTGCACGGAGGAGGATCGTTGTGGGACATGGACGGCTGTGTGCCATGTTAAACTTTGAAACAATTAAACTTATGTTGTGATTTAAGACTTATGCTTCCGCTTGCAACTTAACTATGTTTTGTTTGAACACCAATTGTATTGGTTGGATTTTATAACTACTTATATGCTTGTTCAATATGATTGGTGGCTGGATCCTGGTCAGTCACGCCTTCAAGCGGTAGTACTCCGCAGGTGGATTTTGGGGGTGTGACAGATTGGTATCAGAGCCATTGGTTATAGAGAACTTGGTTTTAATAAAGGAAAAGGGTTTTATTAAAATCAGACTATAACCTGTACAGTGCTCAACGGTCCACAACGATGCTTCACTCCACGTGCAAGGCTCGACATTCTAGGTGATATGGTCTGTGCATATTGCCTACTTGTTAGTGATATAGTACATTGCTCATGGTATATTTGGTTAGTATAACTACTGTTGCTTGAACACGTGCGTGCCTGCTCTATCCTATCATTGTACTTTCGCGAACCTCTCTCACTCGTGTTACTCTTGATATGAAGATCATGTCTGGACGCGTTAACCTGACACAAGCCCAGTTGACGGCTCTGATCAACGAACGAGTTGCCGCAGCACTCGCAGCTGCACACGCAGGAGGTATATCCTGCAGTCCGAACTCATTCTAGGATCTTTAGAATCCTACTCTCGTAAACCAACCTTTGTGTTAAACTCTGTCTTTTCTTTCACCCACAATAGGTCAACACGCTCAGCCACCCGTGTGCACATTTAAGACTTTCATGGACTGCCGACCAACTACTTTTAGCGGCACTGAAGGAGCAGTAGGCCTCCTACACTGGTTTGAGAAACTAGAATCTGTGTTCGAAATGTGTGAATGCCCTGAGGCGCGCAAGGTGAAGTATGCTACCGGCACTCTCGAGGGTTTAGCCCTCACATGGTGGAACGCTCAGGTTCAAATGCTGGGGTTGGTTGCTGCCAATGCCACCCCATGGGAAAATTTTAAAGAGATGATCAAGGAGGAATACTGCAGTCGCGATGAGATTCACAAACTGGAAGTGGAGTTCTTCAACCTCAAGATGACGGGGTCCGAAATTGAAGCTTATGTGAAAAGGTCGAACGAACTGGCAATTCTGTGTCCTACTATGGTGGATCCTCCCATCAAACGCATCGAACTATTTCTTCAGGGCTTAGTGCCAGAAATCCAAAGTCATGTGACTTCAGCGAACCTCGCCACCTACCAGCAAGCTGTTCAGTTGGCTCACCGTCTCACGGATCAGGCGGTGGAGCAGAACAAGTTACCAAAACGCATAGGTGCTGCAACTACTTCTGGTACCTCTAGTGACAACAAACGGAAATGGGATGGAACTTCAAGTAAGGGTTCGACTTCTGTTCAGTCCTAGTCTCAGCAGAGAAAGATTGATGACTACAAGAGCCCTAACCAGCAATCGTCTGGTGGTCAAAGTCATGGTGGGTACAAAGGAAATCACCCCAAATGCAATCGCTGCAGCCTGCACCACAGCGGGCCATGCACCAGGGGCAACTGTCATCGGTGCAACAAGCCTGGTCACGCTGCAAAGGATTGCAGGAGCTTATACCCCGCCAATCAGAATCGTCAGCATGCTCAACAGAACCAGCGCCAGCAGCAGCCACAGGGTGATAACAAAGGGTGCTTTCAGTGTGGAGCTGAAGGCCACTTCAAGAGAGATTGTCCCCAACTGAACCGGAACCAGAACAACAACAACAATCAAGGGAATGGTAACAATGGGAACAACAACAACAATGGCGCCAGGGGGCGGGCGTTCGTGATCGGCCAAGGTGAAGCAAGGAATGACCCCAATGTCGTGGCGGGTAAGTTCCTTCTCGACGACTTTTATGTTTCAGTATTATTTGACTCGGGTGCCGATACTAGCTACATGTCACTAGAAGTTAGCCGAATGCTTAAGCGTATTCCAACACATTTGAACAACAAGCACACTGTAGAGCTAGCAAATGGTAAGAGTTTAGAAGCCACACACGTAGTCAAGGGTTGTAAACTTATTCTCGCTGACCAGACCTTCTCTATCGACCTTATTCCTATCGTCTTGGGTAGTTTCGACGTTGTCATTGGGATGGATTGGTTATCCCGACACCGAGCAGAAATTCTTTGCAACGAAAAGATTGTCCGTATTCCTGGTTCAGGTGGTGAACCTCTCATGATTCGTGGCAACAAGCGGAGTGCCGTTGAGAACGTCATCTTCCTCCTTAAGGCCCAGAAGTGTTTGCGAAAGGGCCACACTGCCATTTTAGCCCTCATTACTGACACCACGGAGGAAGAGAAAAAGATAGGAGATTTTCCAGTTGTACGCAATTATCCAGAGGTATTTCCTGAGGAATTACCTGGTCTTCCGCCCCATCGCCAAGTCGAGTTTCAGATTGAATTAGCTCCTGGAGCTGCGCCTATAGCTCGTGCACCTTACCGGTTAGCTCCATCAGAGTTGGAAGAACTCTCTACGCAACTACAGGAGCTCCTGGATAAGGGTTTTATCCGTCCAAGCTCATCGCCCTGGGGAGCTCCAGTACTATTTGTAAAGAAGAAGGACGGTACTTTCAGAATGTGCATCGACTACCGGGAACTCAACAAGGTGACGGTGAAGAATCGTTATCCTCTACCGCGGATTGACGACTTGTTCGACCAGCTGCAGGGGTCGAGCTACTATTCAAAGATCGATTTAAGATCGGGTTACCACTAGCTGAGAGTCAGGGAAGAGGACGTCTCCAAAACAGCTTTCAGAACTCGATACGGGCACTATGAGTTTTTGGTCATGCCTTTTGGGATGACAAACGCACCTGCGGTTTTCATGGACTTGATGAACCGAGTGTGCAAGCCTTACCTGGACAAGTTCGTTATAGTCTTCATCGACGACATCCTGATCTATTCTAAGAGTCAGGAGGAACACGAGCAACATCTGCGACTTATTCTGGAACTCCTTCGAACAGAACAGCTTTATGCAAAGTTCTCGAAATGCGACTTTTGGCTTCGTGAGGTCCATTTCCTAGGCCACGTGGTAAACAAGGATGGGATTCACGTTGATCCATCCAAGATAGACTCGATTAAGAACTGGCCTGCACCTCGTACACCAAAGGAAATTCGCCAATTCTTGGGTTTGGCGGGATACTACCGGAGGTTCATAAAGGATTTTTCTAAGATTGCACAGCCTCTCACCTCACTAACGCAGAAGGGCGTTGTTTATCGCTGGGGAAACGCACAGGAGTTGGCATTTCAGCACCTAAAGGATAGACTTTGTAGCGCACCTATCCTTTCCTTGCCGGAGGGCACAGACGACTTCGTGGTCTACTGTGACGCATCAATTCAGGGTCTAGGCTGCGTGTTGATGCAACGAGATAAAGTTATAGCCTACGCCTCACGCCAACTTAAAGTTCACGAGAAGAACTACACTACACACGATTTAGAACTGGGAGCTGTTGTTTTTGCACTTAAGCTATGGCGGCATTACCTGTACGGTACCAAGTGCGCAATCTACACCGACCACAGGAGCCTCGAGCATATCTTCAAGCAGAAGGAACTAAATATGCGACAACGACGATGGGTCGAGCTGCTGAATGACTACGAGTGCTCAATCAGGTATCACCCAGGCAAGGCTAATGTTGTGGCTGACGCCCTCAGTCGGAAGGACACTGCGCCTAAGCGCGTGCGAGCTCTACAACTCACGATACATTCTAGTCTCCCTTCCCAAATACGAGACGCTCAGATAGAAGCATTGAAACCAGAAAACGTCAGGGCTGAAGCCCTACGTGGCTCAAGGCAACGCTTAGAACAGAAGGAAGACGGAGCTTACTACGTAACGGGACGCGTTTGGGTCCCACTCTATGGCAACCTACGAGAGCTTGTGATGGATGAGGCACACAAGTCTCGCTACTCAGTACACCCTGGATCAGATAAGATGTATCATGACATCAAAACTACGTATTGGTGGCCTAGCATGAAGGCCCACATAGCAACTTACGTCAGCAAGTGTTTGACTTGTGCGAGAGTCAAGTCTGAATACCAGAAACCCTCAGGCCTACTCCAACAACCAGAGATACCTCAATGGAAATGGGAGCAAATTTCCATGGATTTTGTCACTGGCCTGCCTAGATCCCAGCGCGGGAACGATACTATTTGGGTGATCGTGGATCGACTTACAAAATCTGCACACTTCTTGGCTATCAAGGAGACGGATAAGTTCTCCACTCTTGCAGAAATATACCTCAAGGAAGTTGTTTCGAGGCACGGGGTGCCCACCTCCATTATCTCCGATCGAGATGCACGATTTACTTCAGAGCTGTGGCAAGCAATGCACAAATCCTTTGGCTCACGATTAGACATGAGCACAGCGTATCACCCTCAGACGGACGGGCAGTCCGAGCGCACCATTCAAACCTTAGAGGACATGCTTCGTGCATGTGTAATCGACTTTGGCAACCGCTGGGAAAAGCATCTGCCACTCGTGGAATTCTCGTACAATAACAGCTACCACACCAGCATTAAAGCTGCTCCGTTCGAGGCATTGTACGGACGTAAATGCCGGTCACCTCTTTGTTGGGCAGAGGTGGGGGATAGTCAGATCACTGGTCCAGAACATGTGGTAGATACAACTGAACAAATCGCCCAGATACGAAAACGCATGGCGGCAGCTCGTGACCGTCAGAAAGTTTACGCTGACATGGGCAGGAAACCGCTTGAGCTCCAGGTTGGGGAGCGGGTACTACTCAAAGTTTCACCCTGGAAGGGTGTGGTTCGTTTTGGGAAACGCGGTAAACTTAACCCACGATACGTTGGACCTTTCGAAGTCATTGAGAAAATAGGCAGGGTGGCCTACAGACTGAACTTACCAGCAGAACTCGGTGCAGTTCACAACGTTTTTCACGTGTCGAATCTGAAGAAGTGTCTGTCAGATGAGACCCACGTAGTTCCTCTGAAGGAACTCACTATCGACGAACAGTTACGATTCATCGAGGAACCAGTCGAAATCACGAACCGAGATGTTAAGGTCCTCAAGAGCACTAGAATACCTCTCGTTTGAGTTCGTTGGAACTCACGTCGCGGCCCGGAGTTCACCTGGGAGCGCGAAGATCAGATGAAACAAAAGTATCCCCAACTGTTCGCAAACAGTACACCCACTACTGAGGCCGAAGCTACGGAATTTCGGGACGAAATTCCAGATCAACGGGGGGTGGATGTGACACCCCAGGAAAACCAGGAAAACCATACAACTTAACTAGCTTCCTCAGTGAGTGCTTACCAAATTTCGGGACGAAATTTCTTTCAACTTGGGGATGATGTGACAACTCGAAATTTAGAACCTTTCTTGTATCCCAATGTAACATGAACGCGTGACTAGTTAACTTGTGTGATTAATGATAAGTGAACCTCGTATGTGATTATGTGTTATGTTATGTGTCGTGCTTGTATGTATGTGCGTATTATTATGACCCGAGACATAAGAACCTGACTCGAGACCATGTGGTCTCGAGTGAACAATGCAACATATGGGCCGGTTGGGCCACACACACCCTTAGCCTATTCGAAGACCCATTAGGGTGCACAAATGTGGAACAAGTATATAAACCTTAGTGATAGCCATGTTTGCCATTTCTTTGGACAACACACTCACTCTCACACACACCTTCTCCTACAAACCTTAAACCCTAGAGAATCAAGCACCACCTTTCCTCTTCTTTACTCTCGGATCAAACCGGCAACCACAAGGACTCTCGGACCAACTCGTACACACCCACTTGGAAGCTTCATTCACACCTTTGAACCCATACTTGAACCGGTTAGTAATTTCCTTGCAAACACATGTATTTTCATGATTAAAGGTGTTGATGTGTGATGTTATAGGTTAATGATGCATGTTATGTGTTTATTTCGGATGATGATGATGATTGTATGGTAATGTATTGATTATGTTAGGATAAGTAATGTACTGCTTGGACTTGCACCCCATTACGGGCTTAAGTGATTGGGCCGGACTCCTGGGCCTAATGCACAGATCTTATACGTTACTGATTGAATGTGAATGTTGATGGACTGCCACGAGTGATACTTGAATGCAATGTGCTAGAAACATACGTGTACTGCTTGAATACGAACCTGACTTGTACGGTATCTATGTTAGGACGTAGTTGACCACGTATAACTTGATTGACTTTTCTGTGTATCTGCCGAGCAAACCAAGGTGAGTTCACACCCTCTACAAAGCATGGGATTCCCTGGGTCGGGAATTGGGGTTAAGGAACATGGGTTCCTCATCCTCCTTGGGTAGGACAGCAATGGTTCAGGAATGTAATTCCTCGTCCTCACGGACAGATAACTCGTACTAGACCAAAACTCTATCACGAAGTCCCTCCTTTTTATATCGACTTAATCGCCGGGCCAATGGCGAGCGGGTCATTAGTTAGATAGCGCTATTTAGGTCTGACAAACCTCACACTGTGCCGCAGAGGGCGGGCGTGAACTAATGGATCTGGGGCACGTCAATGATGATAGACATTGACAGTTTCAGGGCACTTAAACATGACTACAGTCAGCAGTCGATATGGTAACGAGTCTAGTGTATACATGGGGTATCCCCCACGGCCGAAATGCCAGATAACTAACACGGGGTAGCCCCCACGGCTGGATTGCCAGAGTAACCGGGAATAATCAAGTCACGTTTTTAACTATGGGGTAACCCCCACGGCAGGATGCCAGATAAAGGAAACTGTTTTCAAAACAACTTAAAACAAACACCCAACCGTGAACTCACTCAACTTGTTGTTGACTCGTTACTACATGCTTTGCAGGTCCTTAGGTTCTTAGCTGGAGCTTGCACGGAGGAGGATCGTTGTGGGACATGGACGGCTGTGTGCCATGTTAAACTTTGAAACAATTAAACTTATGTTGTGATTTAAGACTTATGCTTCCGCTTGCAACTTAACTATGTTTTGTTTGAACACCAATTGTATTGGTTGGATTTTATAACTACTTATATGCTTGTTCAATATGATTGGTGGCTGGATCCTGGTCAGTCACGCCTTCAAGCGGTAGTACTCCGCAGGTGGATTTTGGGGGTGTGACAATTAAGGTTGTAGATTGGACTTCACATATAACCACGGTAGGGTTTGGGTTGACCAACTTGGATGGGTAATTTAACATACCGAGCAAATCAAAGGTGAGTTCACTGCTCTTTTTCCAAGCATGCGTCTCGGGAAGGGACATCTGGTAAACGTTCTGGGGAGGAATGTCAGGTTGTTGGGTTTTACTGGAATGTTAAACTCGGGATGTTGGTTAATACACTCATATCTATGATTTAAGTCCATTCTACCGATTTGTTACCGGGGAGGCAACGGGGTATTAGTTAATAGCGCTATTTAGGTTTGGCACCCTCACACCATACCGGGGAGGATGGGCGTGAACTAATGACCCCAGTCTTGTCCATTGCTTTGATAGAGGCATTGGGGAATAGGGCAAATAATCTGGAGCCATCAGCGGTAATCGAGTTATTAACAACATCGAATCTGTGAAACGTTTTAAACGCATATCTGGTAACTAAATCGTGTTAACAAACTTTGAACTCGCCAGCGTTGTCTGATACACTTCTCTGCATGCTTGCAGGTCTATAGGGTTATAGCATTGGGACTAGCTGTCTGGGAGGCTGGAGTGGTCATGGGTCGAGATACACGGAATCGCAAGACAAGTCTAATGGTTTTTGTACCTATGGTTTATGAAACACTTAACAAATGATTTATGCTTCCGCTGTATATGTTGAAATACATTTAACGTTTTGTAATACTTTATGTTAATGAATGAAAGTTTTTATTTAAATCTTGTTATGAGTTCAATGTTATTGGTGGCTAGATCCTGGTACGTCACACGTCCCGCGGGGTTCCGCATGTGGTATTTTGGGGTGTGATAGTTTGGTATCAGAGCCACTGGTTATAGTGAACTTGGTTTTAAAAATGTTTTTATAAAACCAGACTATAACCGAACAGTTCTGAATACGTGAATACGACCATGACACTCAGCTCCAGATTGCAAGGTTCGTCTTTTTCACCTACTGCATACCTTACATGGCTAGTACACATTTGTTTATGATATAGCGTACGAACACACACTTGCCACTATAGCATGATTACGTGAATTGTTGTTCATATTATGATGTGTTGATGGTATGTCATAGTTCTAGGATTCCTATAGTTTATCATTTTGATAGCCTCTGTTGACATCTGAGTTTGAAGAACCATTTGACACGAGTTAGGAGGAACTGAGATAAGCATGGAAATCACAATATTATTGTGGGTACACACATAATAATAATGTGGGGTGCATGTGAGTCCCAGTGAGACTTAACGAGTGAAAAAGGGGTTCTGATCCGTTATTTGATCAATGAGAAACATAACAAACCTATAGGGGTCATAGCAGTGATTGTCTCCTACTCGAACGTGATCTTTTTACTCCTCTCTGAATCCCTTTGAATCTCGATGCTATCGAGTATTACCTGAACGCCCATCTGAACGCCTAGCGAACTGTGTAGAATGTTAGGTGCTTGTACAAACATCCCTGAGATGGATGTTGCAGCGTCAATGATTGGTCTATACCTCTCTCATTCCTCTTGTTTTGCGGGAACTCGATGTACTGACGTCTTAGACCCCGAAGTGCGATCACTTCTGCAACACTCTGGAAACATACCGTGTATTACTCAGTCAACTTGCAAGAACGATGGAAAAGAGGATGAGTGTAGTGCCTTACCAACCTTAGTATTAGAGCGACCCTGATTACCGGCAGCAAACACCAGCAAATTGACTTCAATCGAATCCTTAACCCTAGTCAGCGACTTATGGGAACCAACACTTACGAATCAATCGGGACATAAAATGGTGACAATTGACTATAGTGTGGTATGGAATGTGAAGCTGCCAGCACAATGTGTAACGCCTTAGGACGTGACACAGAAATGTGACAAGGTGGACCCTGTTGGTGAAAGATCGTAGGGCTCCGTTTCAAGCAACGACATTAGAGGCAGCAGTCATGATGACATCAAGGTACTCGAAATCGTAGCCTACCGTATGGAAACAAAGGTGACTTCGACAAGGATTGACTGTTATTAAGTCAAAATATCAACAACCAAGGGAACGATGACAGTATTGGGAATCCACGTGACCGTAACAACACTGGTAGTGGTGCTTGTGGAAGGGCATTTAGGATTGGCGTGAGCGACGCCAGGCATAATAGCAACATGGTTGCTAGTATGATTAGCTAATCGCTTCGTCTCTGTTCTGTTTAAACCTGATGCTTCTTGAAGCCGAACCTGTTGTGGAATCGGCTGATGGCAAGACAATTGAAACCTCATATGTTTGTTGGGATGCAAACTTGACCTTGTGGGACGAGTGTTCGACGTCGACCTTTCTTCTGCTATCCTTGATGGTTTCGATGCAGTAGTTAGTGTGGATTGGTTATCCAGAGATCGCGTAGATATACCCTGTGAGAAGAAAATTTAACGTATTTTGCGTATCCTTCTTCCTAGTGGAAAATCGTTATCTGTTCTAAAGCATTAGAGTGGTGCAAAGGTTAGCGCCATTTCAGTTATGAAGGCCCAGAAGTGTCTACGGAGGGATTACCCCGCTACGCTAGCAACCGTTACTGATGTTAAGGCCAAGGAAAAGAGGATCGAGGATCCACCAATTGTTCGTGATTTCCCTCGGTGTGCTATCCGAGAAACTTCCAGGTTACTCCCACACTTTTAGGGAAGAATCTCAGTTTGATCTCGCGCCAGAAGCAGCCCTGATTACTCGTACTCTTCACCATTTTACACCAGGAGGATTGTAAGAACTGTCTAATCAACTACAGAAACTATTAGACAGGGGTTTTATCAGACCTAGTTTTTCGCTCTGGGGAGCCCCAGTTATATCCGTGAAGATAAGCCTTTTCGTATGTGTTCTGATTATCTAGAACCTAACAAAGTGACAGTCAAGAACCGTTTGTCTCAACCATGTATTGACAACCTGTTAACCAGTTGCGAGGGCCAAGCCCCCACTCGAGACTTGGCTAATAAACGAACGATCATCAGATGGAAGTCCAAGGGGAGAATGTTCTTGAAACGACATATCGAACACAATGCGGTCATTGCGACTTGGTATTCACTGACCTTTGGGCTAATCAACACACCAGCAGCTTTATGGATCACATTAACCGGCCATGTTATTTGATGGCGTTTTGAATCATTTCCAGGAGAAAGGAACATCATGGGCGGCCTTGTATCTTATCTTAGGGCTCCTGAGGTAGATTTTTGGTTATGTAATTAACGAAATGGGGATACACGTGGATCTCGCTAAGATCCCTTTTGTTAGAAACTGATCGACACCAAAGATTCCTTCGGGGATACAACAATTCCTTGATTTCGCTAGATACTATCACAGGTTCATCGGGGGTTTTACGAAGATTGCGCAGCTTTAACCTCTTTAGCACAACGGGGTGCTGTGTATTCATGGGAGACAAAATCGGAGAACGTCTTTTCAGCTTTCGAAATCCAACTCTACAATGCACTGAGTATCATCTTTACCCGAGGGTATACCATGATGATTCGAATCAGAGTCCCAGTTACATGCCGATGTAACCCGAGGAGGTGATGACTTACGTAGTGGATTTACGAAGCGGATTTACACGAGTCATAACTAGCGGTGGAAACCGTGGTTTTTGGATTTGAATTGGAGGCATTACTTGGACGGTACCAAATGCACTACTTAGACCAATCACAAGGGCCTCCCATGTACCCTTGTTTCGAAAGAGCTAAACATGTGATGGCATCATTGGATGGAACTCTCGAGTGATTATGACTATGGAACCTAAACACGTATGAGCATGTAGCTCATCATCGACTCTAACCTACCTGATCAGACTCGCTTTGTCCAGACTGAAGATCTGAAAGAAGAGAATTTTCAAGTTAAACCCATGCGGGGTATGGAGAAACAACCTTTGGCAGGTTGGATGATATTCACTACCTTATGGAGCGAATGTGGGTCTCACTATATGGCAATCGTAGGGAACTTGTGTTGAGCAAAGCACACCGGCCTCAATATTCTAGTCGCCTGGGTTTTGATGAGAGATATTAGGGTCTATAAATCTTGCATTGATGATCGGGCATGAAGGCCCACCTAGCAATGTATGTGAATGATGTTTGACTTGTGCGAAAGTCAACGAGGACTATCAGAAACCTTCTAGTTGTGTCAGCAACCAGAAACACCCATATGGAAATGAGAACAGACTGCCATGGGTTTTGTCACTAGTCTACTTACAACCCGAAACGGAGACAATATCACCTGGGTGATCGTGGATTGTCTCACATAACCAGCACACTTTATTGCAATCAAGAAAACTGACGAGTCTTCACAGTTTGTGAATATTCCTTTGAGAGAGGCGGCTTTTAGGCACGAGGTGCCAACTCCTGATACCTTTGATTTTGATCTATACCTGATTCATGGCAGACAAAACACAACACCCCTGACTCACGTCTAGACATGAGCATTGCTCATCACCGTAGGATAAACGGTCTGAGTAAATGAACCATCCTGACACTCGAAGATATGCTGTAAGTATGTGCGATTGACTTTAGTAAAGATCGGAAGAACGCTTACCTCTGGATGAGTCCTACTGCAACAGATACCATTCTGGTATTCGGACAGCTCTGTTGAGGCATTGCTGGGACGATAATGCCAATCTCCTTGTTGGACTAAGGTGGGTGACAACCTAATCACAGATTCGGGATTTGTACTCGAACCACTTGGGAAGATTGTTTAGATCGGACATCGTTTGGCGGCAACGCGTGACCGTCAGGAAAGCTGATAAGCTTACGAAACACTGGGAGTTCGCTGTAGGCGAAGGTATCATAATCGAAAGTCTTACCCTGGGAGGGTGCGGTACACTATGGAAAAACGTGGCAAGCTTAGTTTACGATACGTTGGGACATTTGGATTTCTTGAACGAGTCGGTGACATGGCTCACTGTCGCAACCCCTGCCCTCTATCTGTCCCGGGAACGGGCGGCCGCGAGACCAATTTTGGTGGTATAATTTGTTTATCATTTTGGCAGCGGAAATTTCATCAGGACCATAGTTAGGAAATGTTTATCAGAGTAAATACCACACTTTTATAATATTAAACATATTGGGATAAAACCCAAGTTTTCATTACAAACATTTTCATAGGGAAAATCCCCATTTTATTGAATAAAACATCTTCTTTTATTTAGGTAACTTTTATAGCCACTTTTTCCAAGCCTTCAGTGCTGTCCAGCTGGCTTCTAGTTGGCTTTCACATTTTGTTACCTGAAACGCGTTTAAAAATATTTTGTCAGTGGGAAATACTGGTGAGTGAATCCCAGTTTAATCAAGAAGAGTTTTATCCTTAAACAGTATTGAGAGCGATTACAATGTTTATGTCTACACAATTACTCATTCAGTACTGTAAATCCTGACTTGTGGGTCATATTACACATTGGCTAACTCTTTGTCCAATGGTAACGTATTCCACATTTTGTATACAAAACCCCAACATACCGACAGTAATTGAAGAACTACAAAGACTCAATCACTGCTTAATTGCATTGTAAAACATTTAAGGTTTTGTAAAAACAATTTACAAAAAGGAGATTACTCACATTGCTGTCTTAGGTTTTCTGTAAAGGTTTCCTGGTGATTATCTATAATTTACACAAATGCACATATGTTAGTAAAATAACCCATTATTTACATTAGTAATACCCTCCCCGAGATGGCATTCCAACGACTACGTCGGGCTGAACCTCGACAGCCGTTACGGAACCCTGGATCAATCGGGCAGCATATCTAATACGTAACCGTGGTTATAATACTTACATCGGGACAGGACTTCGTTAACTCGGGGGGTATTATGCCCGGAAATAGCTTATACTATAAGAAAATTTTGAGAGAGAAAAGGATTTGAGCGAATTCGAATGTTCAGCCGATGCCTGCTGTTTATAGGGCTGATCTTTGGTTCCGTCGTGCCCCGCGTAGCATTCCTCCAGGGCTTACGCGGTCCGCGAGGCTCCCTAGGTTAGGCCCTAGGGTTGCTGAGTCGAACACTAGGCATGACACGACTGGGACACGTGGCGGCCTGGGGGTTCGTCAGAGTTTTGAGTCATCGCGGCCCACGTAGACCTGTGGTGAGTCTTACGTGGCCCGCCAGAGCCCCAATTTTCTTGTTTTTATTTAATTTTTAATGATATAAGGTAATTTGGGCTCGGTTTTCACATACAAGGTATATTTAGAGACATATAAGGGTATTTTAAAATATATTAGGGTGTCAGAAAAATTCAGGAGGGTTGTTACATTCTCCCCACCTTGTTTTAGAGCTAGTCCTCCAGATCTACTGGAATAGGTGCAGATATTTCCTTTGCTTTTCTGATTCAAGCTCCCATGTGTATTCTGGTCCTCTTTTGGAGTCCCACTTCACTTTGACCAGAAATAATCTCTTGTGCTTGAGGTTCTTAACTTTCCTGTCTTCAATCTGTAGAGGTTTCTCTACAAACTTTAATTGTTCATTTACCTCTATATCCTTAAGAGGTACTACTAGTGATTTATCAGCTAAACACTTCTTGAGATTAGATACATGAAATACATCATGTATTCCTGCCATTTTCTCTGGCAGTTGTAGCTGATAGGCTACAGGTCCTATTCATCTAATAATCTCAGAAGGTCCAATATACCTGGGGTTTAACTTTCCCCTTTTGATGAATCTTACCACTCCTTTCCAGGGAGAGACTTTCAATAACACCTTATCTCCTACTTGAAATTCTAATGGTTTTCGTCTGTTATCTGCATAACTCTTTTGCCTATCACGTGCTGCTTTCAGTCGTTCCTTGACTTGAATGATTTTGTCTGTTGTTTCTTGTACTATCTCAGGTCCAGATAGTTGATTTTCTCCAATTTCTGCCCAACAGACTGGCGTACGACACTTTCGTCCATAAAGTGCTTCGAATGGTGCAGCATTGATACTTGTGTGATAACTGTTATTATAAGAAAATTCTATCAATGGTAAGTGATCGTCCCAATTACCTCCGAAATCAATTACACAAGCTCTAAGCATGTCCTCCATTGTCTGAATTGTCCTTTCGCTTTGTCCGCCCGTTTGCGGATGATAAGCGGTGCTTAGATTCAACTTGGTTCCCATTGCTTTTTGGAAACTTGTCCAAAAATGAGAGGTAAAGTGACTATCTCTGTCAGAAACAATTGATAGGGGAATTCCATGTAATGAAACTATTTCATTTACATATAATTTAAGTAATTGTTCCATACTGAAAGTTTCTTTCGTTGGTAGGAAATGAGCTGATTTGGTTAGTCTGTCTACAATCACCCAGATTGTATCGTTACCTTTTCTTGTTTTGGGTAATTTAGTAACAAAATCCATTGTTATTAATTCCTATTTCCAAACAGGCATTTCTAACTGTTGCAATAAACCTGAGGGTTTCTGATGTTCAGCTTTGACTTGTGAACAGGTTAAACACTTTGCAACATATGCTGCTATATCCTTTTTCATTCCTATCCACCAAAAATTCTTTCTTAAATCCTGATACATCTTATCACTTCCAGGATGCATCGTATACTTAGACTTATGGGCTTCTTCTAATATACGGTGATGTAGGTTTCCTAATATAGGTATCCACATCCTTTTCTTATGGAATCTCCAAATTCCATCTGTTCCTTGTTCTAATTCCTTAATCATTCCTTTTAACTTTTCAGTATCATCCTTGATTACTGATTCTTGTGCTGTTCTAATCTGTTCATTTAAATCTACTTGCAGATTTAACTTAAGAGAACGTACTCTTTTTGGCTTTTCATGATACTTTCGACTGAAAGCATCAGCTACTACGTTTGCCTTTCCTGCATGATACTTGATATCACAATCAAAATCACTAAGTATCTCCATCCAGCGTCTTTGTCTCATATTTAATTCTTTTTGCCCGAAAACATACCTTAAACTCTTATGGTCGGTGTATATGTTAAACTTACTACTGTATAGGTAATGTCTCCAAATTTTAAGGGCAAAAATTATAGCTCCTAATTCTAGATCATGGGTTGAATAATTCTCTTCATGATTCTTAAGTTGTCTAGAAGCGTAAGCTATAACCTTTTGACGTTGCATTAACACACATCCATAACCTAACTTAGAAGTGTCACAATAGATTACAAAATCTTCAGTTCCTTCTGGTAACGCTAGTATGGGTGCATGGGTTAATCTTTGCTTAAGAATTCTAAAGGCTTCTTCTTGTTTTGGTCCCCATTCAAACTTAACGGATTTACAAGTTAATTTAGTTAAGGGAATAGCTATTCCAGAGAAATCTTGAATAAATCTTCTATAATAACCGGCCAATCCTAAGAAACTTCTAACCTCGGTTGGTGATTCAGGGGTTTTCCATTTAGTAATTGCCTCAATCTTTGTTGGATCTACATGAATTCCTTCATGGTTAACTAAATGTCCAAGGAATTGTACCTGTTTTAACCAAAACTCACACTTCGAAAACTTTGCATAAAGCTTTTCTTTTCTCATTAAACTTAGAAGTGCGTGCAGATGTGCTGCATGTTCCTCTTTGCTCTTGGAATAGATAAGAATATCATCTATAAAGACAATTATGAATTTATCCAAATATGGCTTACATATTCGGTTCATCATGTCCATAAATGCAGCTGGGGCATTGGTTAAACCAAATGGCATGACAGTAAATTCATAATGGCCATACCTTGTTCTGAAAGCGGTCTTAGGAATGTCCTCTTCCTGTACCTTTAATTGATGATATCCTGACCTTAAATCGATTTTTGAGAAAAATCGTGCTCCCTGCAACTGGTCAAACAGATCATCGATTCTTGGTAATGGATACCGATTCTTAATCATGACCTTGTTTAATTCACGGTAGTCAATGCACATATGCATAGATCCATCCTTCTTTTTAACGAATAAAATCGGTGCTCCCCATGGCGATGAGCTTGGCTGAATGAATCCTTTTTCCAATAGTTCATCCAACTGTTTCTTCAGTTCCTGCATTTCTGCGGGTGCCAAACGGTAAGATGCTTTGGCAATTGGTGCAGTTCCTGGTATCAAATGGATTATGAATTCAACTTCCCTGTCTGGAGGTTGCCCTGGTAGCTCTTCTGGAAATACATCTGAAAACTGGGATACTACTGGAAAATCCTTTAATTCTTTTCCTTTAGTGTTAGTGATTATGGAAATCAAATACACTAATGATCCTTTTCTTATATAACTTGCGGTTTTCATCACAGAGATGAATTTTGTGGATCTAGAGGTTTTATTTCCTTTAATTGTGATCTTTTTACCCGTTGGTGAATTTACTTGAATTGACTTTTGATCACATAAAATACTGGCTTTATTGGCTATTAACCAATCCATTCCTAACACAACACCAAATCCTGCCAGATTCATGGGGTAAATGTTTGCAATAAATTTCTGATTTAAAATTTCTATTCTTGCTCCCTGCAAGATTCCAGAAATCTTAATGGTTTCCCCATTTGCTGTCTCTACTAGACATTCTTGTGGAAGTTTAGTTAATGATTGATTAAGAAGTTTACAAAATGAAGTATTAATAAAACTTTGGTTCGCACCAGAGTCAAATAATACTTTAGCAAAAACACCATTAACTAAAAACGTACCAGTGATCACATCCGGGATCATCTTTGCTTCTTCTGCAGTCAGAACAAATGCTCTA
This sequence comes from Helianthus tuberosus, assembly GCA_030545235.1. Taxonomy (NCBI): domain Eukaryota; kingdom Viridiplantae; phylum Streptophyta; class Magnoliopsida; order Asterales; family Asteraceae; genus Helianthus; species Helianthus tuberosus. The sequence goes on from CM060444.1 coordinate 154,945,579, forward strand.
GCATTTTTCGTATTCTTGGTGTTCGTAGCTGGAGCTAGCTTTGGGCAGTTAGGCTTGATATGACCATGTTCTCCACAGTTGAAGCATATCCTGTTGTTAGGCTTTTTCCTGCAATCTTCCTCCTTGTGTCCCGACATTTTGCAGAAATTACAGTATACGGAGCATCTTCCTGAATGCTTCCTTTTGCAATACTTACAGTAGGGTGCAGAGGTAGAGCCCATATTTCTCCCACGGTTAGAATTTCCAGAACGGAATTCTTGGGTGAGTTTCTGGGTTAGGTTCCTCCTCTGATCCTCTTCTCGTGTACGGACTAATTCATCTGTCAAGGTGTTTGCTAGTTCTACAGCTTCTTCTATGGTTTGAGGTCTAGCTGCCTTGACTACATGTCTAATCTCCCCAATTAATCCCTAGATATAACGGGAGATTAATACTGGTTCAGGAGATGCAAGGGTTGGTACTATTCTAGCATATTCAAAGAATAATGTACTTACTACCTATACCAGTCATCCTAAGATTTAGGAATTTGTTTGCTATCTGTTCTTTTTCATTGGGAGGGCAGAATTTCCTTTCTACCATGTTTTTAAACTCCTCCCACTCCATATTATAAGTTCTATCACTTCCCCTAGACTGGAGGATAGTGTTCCACCATTCTAGTGCTGAATTCTTAAACAGATTGGAAGCAAACATTATCTTATCCTCTTCCACACATTTACTTATTCTTAAGACTGCCTCAGTCTTTTCTATCCAGCGTAGAGATGCAACGGCCCCTTCATTGCCCGAGAATTCCATTGGTTTACAAGACCAGAATTCTTTATAAGAACAACAGTAAGACACGGTTCTTCATCTTTTGGGAACGGGCACTTGAAGTACGGGTCCATTATTTACGCTGTGTTCAGGTTCAGAAGGTCGTTTACTATCATGTGTACTTTTATTTTCTGCTTCCTTAACCGTTTTGATAATATATGGCATCACATCTATTATCCCTTGTGCCACTATATGTTGCATGGCACTGTTATCCACTTTGTTTCCATTATTGTTGTTGTTCAGGTTCTCATTATCCAAGTTATTGTTACTCTGGTATCATTATTCTGGTTTTCCTGGTTTACTTCGTCGTCCATCTGGATTTTAAACATTTGCCAATTATCAATATCACCAAATAATTAATAATTTAGGCAATAACCACACAACACGCATATTGGTCAAAAACGTCGAGCATTGCGACTTTACTCTTTCTTATATAGTATGCTTCTAATACAAACCAATACTAGAAATTAAAAATTACAATACAATACTACTATGCATCGCTAACCACGAAGTGGTCTATAGTACAACATATATTATTATTATTACACAAACACACACACACACACATATATATATATATATATATATATATATATATATATATATTTTCATACAAACATATTATATATTATTATACTATTATTATTATTATTACCAACTCCACCATTACCTTCACTGATCTGGATTCATCCAGAAATCCATATTGCGCTCGTCGTACTTCCAGACGAGTCGCTCTCCTACCTGCCTCATCCTCTCACTACTCTCTAAAATTTCTTCTCCGAAAGTTCAGAGCTCGTGCACATTTTCTACACTCATTGGGGGTGCAGGTGCTGGTACTGGGTTTGGGTACTGGGGCATGGGATTCTCCTGTGGGTACGGATTCTCTAAGATCTCCCTAATGTATTCATCATTATCATAGTAGGGATCTAGAGGGTCCAGACCTGGATAGGCTGCTAGATTCGGCATGGGTTCGTCGTTTAAGTGGTAGCGTGGCACATAATCCCTATGATCATCGAACCATGGATCATAATCCGGGTCTAAGGGATTAGGGGCTGGTATCCTAGGTATCTCCTCAGGGTTGAAGTCATGCATTTGGACTTGATTTTCTGGGTTATTTTCTATCTCCATCGGCTGAGTGGGGAACAAAGGTAAGGGTTGTGGGGCTACTAGTTGCTCCAGGTTTGGGTCGGCAGCTGTTGTTGATAGGATATGAAAATTGGCTAGGCTTCTATTAAGCATATCCTGTGTATGGGCATCTGACTCTCGCTTAGCGGCTGCTAGGACTCTCTGTTGTTGCAACTTTCGCATTCTTTTCCTATGCTCAAATGCTCCCTTACTGAACCACCCTCTCTTTTTCTGAGGGAATGGCTCTTCAGACTAAGCCTTAAAGACAAACATCCCTTCTTCATTATCAGCGGCATACCAGACAGGGCAGGCTGTGAAGAGGTACCTTCACTCCTAGGTGAATCGGACAACTAACGATACGCGTCTGAGGGTCCTTGATCACTCATACTGAAAACTAACAAATAGTCAAATAACAAACAATAGTAAAATACAGATATGCACATATTTCTATAATTAATTTCCTAACAATTTAAATAATATATTGGTGTCAGCAGAACACTTCTGTGGCTGAATCAGTGGCTTAGCTCTGATACCACCTTCTGTCAAAACCCCCGCCCCTATCTGTCCCGGGAACGGGCAGCCGCGAGACCAGTTCTGGTGGTATCATTTGTTTATCCTTTTGGCAGCGGAAATTTCATCAGGACCGTAGTTAGGAAATGTTTATCAGAGTAAATACCACACTTTTATAATATTAAACATATTGGGATAAAACCCAAGTTTTCATTAGAAACATTTTCATAGGGAAAATCCCCATTTTATTGAATAAAACATCTTCTTTTATTTAGGTAACTTTTATAGCCACTTTTTCTAAGCCTTCAGTGCTGTCCAGCTGGCTTCTAGTTGGCTTTCACATTTTGTTACCTGAAACGCGTTTAAAAATATTTTGTCAGTGAGAAATACTGGTGAGTGAATCCCAGTTTAATCAAGAAGAGTTTTATCCTTAAACAGTATTGAGAGCGATTACAATGTTTATGTCTACACAATTACTCATTCAGTACTGTCAATCCTGACTTGTGGGTCATATTACACATTGGCTAACTCTTTGTCCAATGGTAACGTATTCCATATTTTGTATACAAAACCCCAACATACCGGCAGTAATTGAAGAACTACAAAGACTCAATCACTGCTTAATTGTATTGTAAAACATTTAAGGTTTTGTAAAAACAATTTACAAAAAGGAGATTATTCACATTGCTGTCTTAGGTTTTCTGTAAAGGTTTCCTGGTGATCATCTATAATTTACACAAATGCACATATGTTAGTAAAATAACCCATTATTTACATTAGTAATACCCTCCCCGAGACGGCATTCTAACGACTACGTCGGGCAGAACCTCGACAGCCGTTACGGAACCCTTGATCAATCGGGTAGCGTATCTAATACGTAACCGGGGTTATAATACTTACATCGGGGCAGAACTTCGTTAATTAGTGGGGTATTATGCCCGGAAATAGCTTATACTATAAGAAAATTTCGAGAGAGAAAAGGATTTGAGCGAATTCGAATGTTCAGCCGATGCCTGCTATTTATAGGGCAGATCTTTGGTTCCGTCACGCCCTGCGTAGCATTCCTCCAGGGTTACGCGGTCCGCGAGGCTCCCTAGGGTAGGCCCTAGGGTTGCTGAGTCGAACACTAGGCATGACACGACTGGGACACGTGGCGGCCTGGGGGTTCGTCTGAGTTTTGAGTTGTCGCGGCCCGCGTAGACATGTGGTGAGTCTTACGCAGCCCGCCAGAGCCCCAATTTTCTTGTTTTTATTTAATTTTTAATGATATAAGGTAATTTGGGCTCAGTTTTCACATACGGGGTATATTTAGAGACATATAAGGGTATTTGAAAATATATTAGGGTGTCAGAAAAATTCAGGAGGGTTGTTATACTCACAAATTCGAGTTACCTGACGAATTGGCTAATGTTCACGATGTCATTATGTCTCAAATCTATAGAAGCAGTTATCAGAGGAAACACTTGCGATACCTTCATTAGGCAAGTTGCAGTTGTCGAGGAGTCTATCGAAAACATGGACGAGGAAGTCAAGGTTTGTTAACATAGTCAAATTCCAATCATGAGTGTTTGTTGGAACTTAAAACGCGGACCGGAGTTCATGTGGAAACGCAATGATCAGAATAAGCTCTAGTATCCTCGATTGTTCAAACGGTTGAAGCAACTTCTGAGGACATTGGTGAATTTCGGGACGAAATTCCCTTTTAAGTTGGGGATGATGTGGCACCTGGAGAAAATCCACAGTCATCCTGATTTAACATCATGCCGCTTTGGATTACTCATCAAATTTCGGGACGAAATTTATTTCAAGTTGGGGATGATGTGACAACCCGGAATTTCAAGGTCTTCCCTATACGCATCACTTGTCTCACAAATCTGTTTTCACAGTTCATTTTACGTGGTATCATGTGCATGGTGGTTGAATGACTAAATTGTTTGGTTATTGCATGAAATTTAAGAGTTCTATAATTTTAATGTTAGTTATAGCATGGCACCACACTTGGTTTATGAAAAACCCAAGCTAGTTGACGAAAACCAGGGTCTTTCACCCCAAACACCCCCATGACGAAAAAGGGTTCTTCGCCAGGAGGTGTTTCGCCAAGAAGGGCCTTCGGCCCAAATCCATGCATGGCCCAAAATGATATTTTATTTCATAACCTTTCATAATCTGCAAACGTAAAAACCCTAGCACTCTCCTTCTTTCCTCTTGGAGTCGACGACAGCCCGTCCCCCACGATCGAAGCTTTCTTCTCATCTCTAACACCCTTCTTATCGATCCATAATCAGGTTAGTATGCATACTTTGTAATGATCGAATCCTGGTCAATCCTGTGTGAATATATTTCTGTTTGCTCTAGTATTAGTTTGTATGAACAAAGGTGTGCATGTTTAAACATTGATGCGAATGGATCGAGTATTGTTATGATGACAACCATTGGTAGAGTTTAGGCTAGCAACCTGTAATAACATATTGATAGTTATGAGTCTGATTATGAGTGTTATGTGATGGGGTTCAGTGATGTAATCTGTTGGGAATCATGCTTAGTTGATTGTGATCGGGATCGGGTTTAGCAGGGTTGTATATGGTGATTCTATTTGATGAACTGTTAATTGATTTAGAAACTTTCATGCATCTCAATCAGTGTTTTGTTAGGGATGAAACTGTTTGTATAATTAAGGAAAAGAATTCATTATGTTACTGATTGTATAGAAAGTGTTGATTGTGTAACTGTCGAATGATCCAATAAACATGCCAATAGGTTGTTAAGTGTTGCTGTGAAATACATGGACTGTAACTGTCTGATGAGTGGGGCGACGAAGATGGGTTCTCGACGAAAGATGGTAGTTCTTCGTCGGACCTTACCTCGACGAAAGATGGTAGTTCTTCGTCGGACCTTACCTCGACGAAAGATGGTAGTTCTTCGTCGGACCTTATCTCGACGAAACATGGTGGTGTTTCATCACACCTCGCCCTGACGAAGGATGATCCTTCGTCAGCAAGGGGTATTTCGTCGTGAAAGTAGATAAGGGAACAGTAGTTTGATATAATGCTTTTGTTGACGGACGATTTTGTTACAAGATGTTAATGTTGCATGATAATAATAACTAATGACGCGAATCCTGATTTAACTTGTACAGTTAAAAACACCCATCTGTTGTAGGTTGTTATGTGATATTCACATGAGATGTGCACATGTATAGAACTGGGTATTCGATATTCGATATATGGTGACCTTGTGATAAATGCAAACTGTGTACAAATACGTGACTTACTGTGTACAAAGACGTGACTTGTTTGGTTATGTAACTGATGTTGATTGGTAACCACGCTAGGGTTTGGGTTGACCAACTTGGACGGGTAATTTAACATACCGAGCAAATCAAAGGTGAGTTCACTGCTCTTTTTCCAAGCATGCGTCCCGGGAAGGGACATCTGGTAAGTGTTCCGGGGAGGAATGTCGGGTTGTTGGGTTTGACTGGAATGTTGAACTCGGGATGTTGGTTAATACACTCATATCTATCATTTAAGTCCCTTCTACTGATTTGTTGCCGGGGAGGCAACGGGGTATTAGTTAATAGCGCTATTTAGGTTTGGCACCCTCACACCGTACCGGGGAGGACGGGCGTGAACTAATGACCCTAGTCTTGACCATTTCTTTGATAGAGGCATTGGGGAATAGGGCAAATAATCTGGAGCCATCGGCGGTAATCGAGTTATTAACAACATCGAATCTGTGAAACGTTTTAAACGCATATCTGGTAACTAAATCGTGTTAACAAACTTTGAACTCACTAGCGTTGTCTGATACACTTCTCTACATGCTTGCAGGTCTATAGGGTAATAGCATTGGGACTTGCTGTCTGGGAGGCTGGAGTGGTCATGGGTCGAGATACACGGAATCGCAAGACAAGTCTAATGGTTTTCGTACCTATAGTTTATGAAACACTTAACAAATGATTTATGCTTCCGCTGTATATGTTGAAATACATTTAACGTTTTGTAATACTTTATGTTAATGAATGAAAGTTTTTATTTAAAATCTTGTTATGAGTTCAATGTGATTGGTGGCTAGATCCTGGTACGTCACACGTCCAGCGGGGTTCCGCATGTGGTATTTTGGGGGTGTGACATCTATAATCAAAGTTTTTGATTTTTCGCAAAAATTAGTCCCTCAAATTCAACGTTTGACTTTATTAGGGTTTAGTACACGTGTCGATACATCATTGGATGTGATTTTACGAGGTGTTACATCCTCACCCCCTTAAAAGAAATCTCGACCTCGAGATTTGCTAAAAAGATAGGAGTTCTTTTGTTACAAAGTGAATACGACCTCTCGTATATATTCGGGATTCCAACGGTATCCCGTTTAACCTTTACAATAGGTGTATGCTATCTTTTGGAGCTTTTAATCCTGTCGATTCTTAATCGATACTGGTTTCTCAACAACCCATAAGTTTTCATTACTCTGCACATCTTAATGCTATCGACTTAACGGCTAGACATATCCTTAAATCACTAGTGTAGAGCACATTGTGATTTCCATCAAGCTTCTTAGGTAAGTTTCAGCTTACCGGTTACCGATCTTGACATACTCGGTTTTTCTCGAATGGTCCAGTATATATCCAGAGCTTAACTAGTCCGTTAAATTAAAATTCAGCACACTCTTCTAGGTGATACTTTCAGTTAAACCTTATTTCTTATTAAGAACTTAAGAGATTTGCGACTCTCATCGATCATTGACTCTCCGCCAATTACTGGCAGCTACCAGATGATCATAAATTTATATGGTCTTATCCGTCGTTTCCAGGGTAACCTTCAGATCATGTTGATTGAACTTACCAAAGTTCTGTCCATCAAACAGACGTTTGTCATTTCGTCTACACAAGGTCCCTAAAGGAACAACCTTGGTACTTATATAACAACCATTAGTTATAGAAGAGCTTATTTAAGATGAAATAGTCGTTCCAACTACTACTTAAACCAATCTTAAAGAATAGCTAACCTCACAGTTAGTCGAACAAATCGACGATCCTGGGCAGCTGATGGCGATTCTTAATTGTTGCCTAACTAGGGTTGCGGTAATCAATGCCTAAGCAAAATGAACCGTCTTTCTTAATTAATAATACTGGAGCTCTTGGAATGATGAGCTAGACTTTATGAACCTTTATCTTAAAACTCATTTGATTGGGGTTTCAATCCTTTCATTATTGTCGGTACTAACTGATATACAACTTTTACAATAAATACAACCCTAAGCGAGATGTTAATCTTAACTCTGCTTGTCTTAGGAGGTGAACAGGGTAGTTCTTATGGAGAAGATAATTGAGACGCACAGAGATTACAAAGATACTCTAAATCTCAGGCTTCAATTCATCTATCGATACTCATGTCAGATAAATGACATATTTACCTTACGAATGCATAGATGCTTTAAGTAGTGACACCTACTGGGACATTTCTTTACTGGATATCTTCCTTGAATACCATTAGCTGACTTTAGTACAATATGATCATTGGGATATCTCAGTGGTTCCGTGCACTAAACCTCCATACCGATCAGGTATGGAAGCAATCTACGGAACACACTAATATACACCAATCCTCATATGGCGCCTTTATCAATACAGTTTGGCATTCGCAGTTGATATAAATCAATGAGATAACGAAATAAAATAACATATATTATCGCACTCTGTCTGGAGAAAGAGTACTCTACATTTTATGAATGGAGATTTCCGACAAGAATAGAAAAATGATTCCTATGATTTTTCGTCGGTAAGTTTTACCTTATACTCAATAGCTGAAGTTCTTAAGGGAAAATTCTAAGAGTTTGATAAGCTTATGATCTATGAAAGACTTAGTAGCACCTGAATCAAAGTAAAATTCTTAGCAATTGATTCACAATAAGGGATGTACTTGGTGTCAACTTTGATATGAACTGCCTCTTGGCATTTATCAGGAGGGTTTAAGTGCCCCCATTCTTAGTCTCTCTATACTTAGCTATACTATCCTTGATAGTTTTAGGGCAGTCTCAGCTTTGACTGTTTTATTTCCTAACCCTTATAATGTAAGTGGCTGAGATAGATCCATAATGGATTTATAAGAAGCAAGCTTTGAAGCCTTAATATGCCCTCTTATTTGTGATGCTAAACCACCAATATATAGTGCGTTATTCTTAGATTTTGGATGAACCGAATAGGACACTATTTCAGATAATAAGTTGAAGTCTGTAACATACTGTCGACAGTCTAGATCCTTCATGGTGAGAGTCAAAAATTCTTATTCCATCCTTTCTATTCCGTGTCACAGACAACCGGGGTTTTTTTTTTTTTTTTTTTTTTTTTTTTTTCTGATGAGTCCATAAACTTGGACCATCCCATATTGTATGAGGGTATCTTTCCTGTGGATTTTATTAATGTCCTTACCAACTAAGGGAATTGCCCTTGAATAACTGTGATATTTACCTCGAATGTCTTTCTTAGCACAGACGATGATTTACAGAATGGTTTCCACTTCATCCTTCAATTTCCTTCAATCAATGGTCCCTTTTTCGCCATTGAAGTCTCTTAATTTGCAAGAAACAAAGTACTTTCCAAGTACATCCTTTAGAGGAACGGGGCTCCTTGCTATATATCATCTTATTTGGTTTATTCTTCGCATTTGAAGTATGAATAAAGCTCTTCTCATGAGTAGAGGGATGTGTTTTTAGTGCAAGTATCATTTGGCTTTTTTGAACCCTTTTATGACCTTCCTCATAGCTTTTCTAATAGCTGTGTCAATCACAGCTTGGAGATTATCTCCATTAACCTTGAGGTTCACATTTGTTGCATCGTTTGCATTTGTCGCATCTATGTCATCGCGACTGTTGTTTGCCTCATCTGTGTTTTTCATACTCGAGACTGGGTCCCTAACACCAAACGAACACTTACTTAGTTGCACTACAACAGCTAGTCATCATCCTGATGACCTAACATACGCTAACCATGGTATCATTAAACCATACAGGCTAATAGGGTATGAACATTCCTAATGAATGTTATTTGAATGGATATCATTTACATTTAGCCTAGGTCACAAAAGGACCATCAATGGCGTTTAGGGTTTGGACCGAGTCCATTACCTTTTAGACAGGGAATCACAGTGTCACAATTTTCTTTGTCATATTAACAATTTTGTATAGTTCTGCGGCTTGTCGCAAGGACCTTTTTAAATATGAAACATAATTTCGCCATGAAGGGCATGAAAATGTAGTACATAGGCTTGTCACAAAGGACATTAATAGCCATATAACACGAAGGCCTTGTGGCAAGGGACATTTAAGATATGGCACATAAGGCCTTGCCACAAAGGCATTTAAATCTATAAGTCGCAATCTTATTTGATCAGGGACTTTAAGGTTTGAACATAGTTCTTCACCTTCAGGTAGAGAGTCATAGGATACATCTGACATTGCTTTGAAAGGCGATTTATTTTGTCACATAGGCCAATCATTGGACATCACTAATGGATGTTTATACCTATAGTTATATAATTATTGTAATTAAGAATATCAGTCATGATCTTATCGATCTTATAGACTATAAGTCTTGGGCATTGCCCATCACCTTCGACAGTGAAGCATAACGGTCACATTTGTCAATGTCACTAATGGACAACATATTATATAGCCCGTAGGCGGAACATCACTAAAGGATATTTAATAATATAATCTTCGTATCAGATGATATTAGTCATGATCGCACTGACCATATAGACTATTATGCTTGGACATAGTCCAATATCTTTAGACAGGGGGTCATAGACCACAACTGTCGTTGTCTTATTGGACAACAAGTTTAGCCCGTAGGCACTTCATCACTAATGAATGTTTATATTATGATCATCACATTGATGATAGTTAGCATGATCTAATTCGTTCATTTAGGCTTTAAGGCTTGGACACAGTCCAAATACCTTGACGGCTGGTGTGGTCTCTCAAGTCACACTGCTAGGAGTGTTAACATGTTCTCAGATGTTAACAAGGATTAATTTGTCTTAATGGTTACACAATATTACCATGATTGCATTGATCATATAGGTTTGGAGGTTTGATCATAGTTCACCACCTCTGGATAGAAGGGGTATCTCCCTTAACTATCATAGTAGAAGGAATAATTATCCTTAACTACTGAAAGTTTTGGCCAATTAATGTGGACTTGCCACTTGGCAGGGGTAAACCATTAAGAAGATCTTTTGAAATTATTTAGCTGATCGATAAAGTTCGAATAAAATTGATACTATTGCTTGATAAAGGACGAAATGAGTACCTATATAAAATTTTCAAATCTTCCCATAAATTATTAAGAAATCTATAATAGTGCCTTAATCAGGACTTTTAGTATCATATTTGTCCACAGAGGACTTAAAAGGAAAATACAAGTCCGTATGGGGACTATTTAAAATAGTATAAGTCCGTATGGGGACTATTAAAATATTATAAATCCGTATAGGGACAATATCGAAACAACTTGCCTACGAAGGGTTTATGATGAAATGTCATGTCCGCTAAGGGACTATGGTGAAATCTCATGTCCTCAAGGGACTATTTCGAAATAGTATATCCCCAAAGGGATTTTAAATAAATAACTTGTCCATAAAATGACTATATTGATACAACGTGCGCGCGCACTAAAGGGCTTTGCTGAACATATATACTCATAGGGACTCAAATCAAAAGATATGTTCATTATGGAATTATAATAAATCAACGTCCGCACAGGGACTATACAGAAAAGATAGGTCCTATTAAGGACTTTGAAGCGGTACTAGTTCACGTGGGAACTGAAAGGAAAATATTAGTCCATATGGGAATTGAAAAGAAAATATAAGTCCTTATGGGGACTATAAGTTATATTAACATTGGGATTAAAGTGCAATAATATGTCCTTGAAAGGACTATTATGAATTATTATATTCGAAAGGGAACGTTGACGACATAACATGTCTACAAAAGTTTTTTAATGAAATAATAAGTTTACAAAAAGATATTTTTTTTGAAATATCACGTCCATGTAAGGACTATATAGCAAATGCCCATACAGGGTCTTAAGTCAAAAGGTATGTCCACACAGGGACTATTTAAATAGTGTATTTACAAAAGGGATTTTTAATAAAATCACTTGTCCATGAAAGGACTATATTGAAATATCAAGTCCACGGAGGGACTATATAGAATTATGACGTCCACTAAGGGGTTTTATTGTAATATAACATCTACGAAGGGACTTTAGTAATAAAATGCCCATTCAGGGACTTAAAGATAAAAATTTTAAATGTGATGGAAGAAAGGTTTCTAAGGTTTTCCTTGCTTTATTCTGATTGTTTCTTCCTCTTTATTTATCGTACGCAACAGCGACTCTGAAGATTTTAGTGAATAAAGTAATATTTTAAATCAGGATCCATTGCAGAAGTAGAATCCAAGGATTCAATGATTAAAGAAATGACATGGATTACGGATTAGGTTTTGACTGGTATAGTCTAAGTCTGAAATTCCAAAACTCGGAGGTAAGAAATAGGGACTAATATCATCCACTTGTATCATCTTCAATGTGGGAGCCTTAGGGACCTTCTGCTATGGACTCCGTAGTCTAGATAAGGGTTTAAACAAATTTGGTTTTGGGAATAGGTCCATAAAGGTCTTTCCTCCATCGGTTGCACGCTTATCCTAGCCACGGTACGAAGCTTGGCATTTCTAAGCTTCGGATGTGGAGAATTTCCATCGACAGCTTTTGTGCTTGGCGACATATTCAAAATACATAAAATCGAAAGCAATGTTTACTTAATAGGGATGAGAGCATTCCTATGTAAGGTCTAGACTCAGAAGGTCTAAGGAATATGCTACTGTGTCATTTGAGATTAAACACTAAAGGCTAGTGTTTAATTCACTCAGACGTTGGCTCTGATACCAACCTGTCACACCCCGATATTTCCACGTATTACCGGTGGGCCCAGTGGGGAGTATCATGACGTAGTTGATATCATCATAGTCAACTAATCATAGTTTAATGCACAACAGAAGTCTAAAATAATATTTCAAACCGAATTGAAAATATAATAAAATATTACACAACGGTTGTAAGTGGATCCACAGGCGGATCTAAAAGAGATAGTGAATCCTTGTTTAACAAACTTTAAGTATTACGAGTTGCAAGACCCTTTATCTAATACTCAGGAACTTCCAGCCCATTACGCGTAGTACCTGCACTTAATCTTTTTGAAAATACGTCAGTTTATACTGGTAAATACAATTAACTGACTCTTTTGAAAAGTGTTTATAAAATTGGTTTGAATGCACGAGGCATAAAATCTTTTGTAACTTGGGACAATTATTTTAAATATAATCCTGTATACAGTTTTACATGTTTGTCGTCCATTCAGGACCCGGTTAGAAGAGCCGGATAAGATTAATAGACACACCACTTGGTATAATACCCACAAGAAGTTTCCTCACGAGTGGGGTACCGTTTTACATACGCAACTGTCAGGTGTATGCCTACACCCCGTGCTTAAGTCGTGGCCATTTCTAATGAATGAGCCGAGGATATCCAGGACATGGTCATTAGCCCCCCAAAGGCATTGCATCAAACAAAACAGATTACAACGAGTTATGTAAATGTATTAATCACAATCCGATTTAAATAACTACATACCCGACCAAGCGGTATTATTATAATACCGTATCCCAAGCCCGTATAACAGAAAATAAGTTAAAAGTATTTACCTGAGCAAAATTATAATTTTAATCTCAGCCGTATATCAATCAGCAAGTGCAAATAGCTTTTACTGGGCTCCTAAATCTGGAATGTAGGTTTTAATAACCTATTAGATTCCTAACGGGTCTTACTTAAGTTTAAACTTAGACCGGTTAGTTTTAATAAAAGTTTACAGTTCAAAACGCACGATTAAGCGAAGACCGGATTAGAATGTGATTTAGACCCGACAAGTATGAAGACTTGTATAAAATGGGTAAACTAAACACATTCTGGATTTTGAAGTAAAAATGATAAGGTTTGGCCCGTTTCGGTTAATTTATGCAAACTAGTTACATAAACCGTACCGAACGCGAATATGCTTAACGGGTAACCAAATGAGTCATGTACAGGTTCCACAAGTTAATATGCTTAAAATGTGTTATGATATCAGTAGGATATCTTCCATTATGCCCAAAACGAATTTAAAACCAATTTAAGCCCCGTAAGGGTATTTTGGTCATTTTAAAGTTTATAAGAGAGGTTAAATAGTAATCTAAGGTTCTGGTCTAAAATAATCAGTAAAAATATTTATTTTAATAAGTTACATTAGTAAGATATCATATATATGTGAAACTTTTCATTTATGGCCAAACTATGCACCGTAGGGGCATTTTGGTCATTTCACATATGTTATAAGGTGTTGGTGCACTGATGTCTGTTAACTTCGTCGTTATCGAGTCTTGTATTGTATTAGTTAGATCAGGGCACAGAAACCGAGAAAACAGTAATTTAGGGTAACTCCGCTTGAAATGTGCTTAATGTTATTTCAAACGGAATTAGAGGTTTCAAGCGAAATTAGTAATTCCACACGGAATTAGGTAATTCCGTTTGAACTGGTAATTCCGTTTGAGACTGTTTCAAGCGGAATTAGTTGTCTATAAATACCTGATCGAGTCGTGTCATTTGAAACGAAATTAGACCATTGATTCAGAGCCGAGGTGCTGCCGGATTGTTATTTGAATTGTAAAAGCTCAGGAAATCAATAAGAGAAGATAATTAGAAAGTATCAAGCTGTGTTACGTCAATTTCATTGATTCCGCCCTTGATTTTGATGTTGAACTCTTCAGATTGACTCGTTAGGGTCACACGACGATCCAACATAAGGGCCAAATTTGGAAATTTGAGTTCAAAACTTTTACTTACTGTTAAAGTATAAAATTTTACTTATAATATCAGTAGGTAATAAGTCTTAGGTGTTAAATATAGTTTTAACCCATACTATGTGCCTAAATCGCATAAAAGTCGGTATTTGACGGTATTCGGGTTGATTAAGGAAATCTGGGATTTTGATCAACCTCTACTGTTCAAAATAATTTATTTAATATATAAAATCAGTAGAAAAATGTTTGATATGTAAAGGATGTGTAAAACTCATTTTATTAGCAAAAAGGGCATTACCGTCAATTACCGAGTCTATGCAAGAACCCTATGTTATGATCAGTTTAAAATTTAACAAAAAATTCCAAAAATCACTAAATATTATATCTTAACAGTAGGTGGCAAGTTTGGTGTCAAAAGTTTGGTTTAAATATGATTTATGCCAAAAATGCCATTTAATTAATAAAAAGCTTTCATTTTACGATATCGCGCATAACTTCTATTTTAGAGCACAAAATGATGTCAAATTTTTAGGACATGTTTATAAATCAGTAATAAAGGTTTTTGTCCTCTCACATTTTCAAAAATCTCATTTTAATATCAAAAGGGCATAACGGTCAACTTTTAAGCATTTAACGGAAACATGCAATGAATTAGGATTTCTATGGAACCATGTTGTATAACCTCAGAGGGTTATACTAACATATAATATGGTCCTAAAGGAACCCTAAGGCATAACTAAACTAAGCTAAATCGGGTCAGAACTGAAAGTCAAAGTAAAAGTCAACTTTTGCGACTTTCGGTTGCGAACCGAGCCTAAACTTAGAATTGTCTGGTTGAACATGCCTAGACATGTTCAATTAATATTTACCAAGTTATTAAAGTGACAAAACTGATTTTATTGCTTTTACATCATTAGTTTTGAATTTTATTTAAAAACCGACTCGTTTGACTTTTATCTTAATTACTTTGACCCGACTATTAACTAAGTAAACGTGATAATTAGGAGGTGCCCTTTTGAGGGATTAACACCTTCCTAATTACGATCACATAGCCATGTTCATTGCGAACCATGGCTTGATCGTTTAAAAGTCAAAGCGTTTAACGTAAACGCTTGACTTTTCGGCTTTTTAAGCCAATTAAAATTAACTAGCCACAAGAGGGTACTTACAAAGGGTCCAATGGACTGAAGGAGGTTCCCAAAAATGTTCAGGATCCTCTTGAATTTGAGAGAGAGCCAGATTTGAATTGGAGGTATGAGTGTTTAAATGAAAAACCACCCCTATTTATAGTTTCTTGAATTGAACAAGATGTTGACAAGTGTTGGAATGAATTGTGAGATGATTACAGGTGTAATACAAGGTCTTAATACCATCTAAGTGCCCATAGATTCAAAATATGAGAGGAGAACAATCCGGGTTTTCAAAACAGCAGCTTGAAACCATTTTTCTGCTGCTGTTTGGGCTTTAGCGGCCCGCGAACAAGACAGGCCAGGCCTACGCGGCCCGCGAGCCAGCCCAATCCAGCAATAAGTTTGGCAGCTTGTCTGCTTTGGTCCCTGTTTCGTTTATATACATATCTAACTTGTATAAACGACATAAATGGTCCCTTTAACCTCTAATTCAGATGTATTTAAGTTCCAAAATCAACTTTTGAAGGTTTGACAAGAACAGTCCCTCATACTTTCACTTGTTATATAACCTTTCAAACTTTATATTAATCGACACTATATTTTCTAGTTTAATGTGTCATGTTAATACAAGGTACAAGGACCTCTAGTAATCATTCTTAGGCATCTGGGAGTTAGTCCAAGCATAGCGAAGTCTTTGGTTTGTTTAAAAAGATCCTCTAAAGCGTAGTTTCGCAAGTCGTCGCTTTTAGTCCCTTAATCGCTCAAAGTAGCGTGAAATGTCGTTTAATGATATCCAAGCCTTCCGTGGCCCATAACGAGTATTCCCAAGCATATACTAAAATATTGCGACGCTCCCGTTTGCTTAAATGGTCACCCAAAGGCGTAGATTTAATAGTTGACGCTTTTGGTCCCTCTAATGCGCAAACTTGCGGATATCATCGTTTAATAGCATCGAAGCCTTATCTAATCCATATTAGGCATTCTTGAGAGTATTATTAAACATAACGATGCTTCAGGTTCATAAAAAGGTCATTCAGAGGTGTAATTAAACATATTGACGCTTTTAACCCCTTAAACTTGCAAAGTTGCGCATAACGTCACTTATAGGCATAAAAGCCTTAGATGGCCAATATTTGGCATTCCCGAGAGTATAATCAAACATAATGAAGCTCTCGGTTTGTTAAAAGGTCACTCAGAGGTAAGAATTAACATGTTGACGCTTTTAATCCCTTCGTCGCGCAAACTTTCAGATGATTACTTAAACGGCTACTCTCGATCAACGAGTGACTCATTTGTGAATATAAATACCGTGAAACGTCATTCAGAGGCTTATATTAAGCATGTTAACATTTCCAGTCCTTCTATAATCAAAGTTTTTGTTTTTTCGCAAAAATTAGTCCCTCAAATTCAACGTTTGACTTTATTAGGGTTTAGTATACGTGTCGATACATCATTGGACGTGATTTTACGAGGTGTTACAACTAACGTGAGATACCCTAATGAAATCAAAAGGTGAGCATTAAGTGCAATACATATTTACTAACACAAAGCGCTATATGGGTTGCCTGTTCTTTATATTTACAATGCAAGTTTCAGGAGTTTGATAAACCTATTTCTTTGGTAGTTCAAGGAGTTTGATAAACCCATTTCTTTGGTAGTTCAAAAGGTTTTTCTTCCTGGTACATGCTGGTCTGGTACTCCGAAAGTATTTTGTTTTTTTTTTCTTGTTGCAAAAGAGTGCTTCATGTTCTAGCTGTAGGTGCCCTGGTTTTTGCTTTTTCTAGATGCTTAAGTTCACCTACTAATGGGTAAAATAAATAAAAAAACTTATATGTATTGCCCTTTCCATTTGCGACATTGATTTTGTTACAATCAGATGGCGATAAACTCCCAAATCATAGAAATTGTAAAACCACAAACTAAACACATACCTGCATGCACTTCTCAAATCCCCCTTTCCTATTGGAATCGCCAAAGACCTACTAAACCTATACATATTAAAAATGTCACTAATAGTCTAATACCACTTGATTCAGCCAACAATTTTTTTAGTTAAACTATTTTTTCAAGTATCAAATCCTAAAATAGGAAAAAAGATTATTAAATAAATTATCTCAGTGTACTTGTGAAACAAAGCGTGTTCTTACTTGAAATTGAAAGGAAAAAGAAAAAAACTGGTGAACATACCTGGTGATTTTTTTTATATTGTGAGCTACATCTGTGCTAAAAACATGATATATAAATTCTTCGATTATGATTCTCACGTCTGGCACCTTGGCTTTCGGCACCTATACGCGCCTCGGAGCGCCTCTCGCTTATTGAAAGCAGGCTTGACAGTTTCTTTTTCTTCAAATATCAAAGAACATGTATCGATTTTATATTATAACCAAAAAAAAAAAAAAAAAAAAATTCAAAACCAACCACTTGATTTCAAAAGCCAAAACATAAACATCATCCATTCAAATAGACCCATTTCTTATCTCAAATTCTAATGTGAATTTCAAATTAATGCATTGAAAAAGTTAGATAGAAAAAGCTTTGCAATCTCATGAACATAAATTAAATAGACAAAAACTGAATAAAAACCTTTCATGATCCTTCTCTAATGGAAAACATACTATAAATACAATCTTAAGAAAGCAAAGTGCCTAAGATTTTATGGCAAAAGTCTTTAAATAATTGAACATCTAACTTTGCTTCTAATATTAGATGGAATAAGTTACAAAGTCGCTTCATATATAGTGGAGAGTTTTGTGATTAAGGTTGTAGATTGGACTTCACATATACAAATGTGCCTTTGCTTTGTTATTTAGGAGCTGAAATATAAAACGGATCAATGTGGTTGGTGTATTGAATATGGTAACAAAATTAAACAAAATGAGCAAACTAACTAAATAACAAAGTGGTTGGGGAGAACGGGAGTTGCTGTTTCCGCACAGCCGCTATAAGCTGTGGATAATTGGATAAACTATTAGTGTTTACACTAAAAGTTACCATGCATAAAGGTAATGCATTTGGTCTCAAAGTAATAGAAATATAATCCAGATAAAACCCTAGGGTACTAAAATTCTGTCAAGTTAAGATATTGCTCAAATATTATGGTGATCGTGAAGCTTTGCCTAACCATACCCATATGTAAATGCATCAAACAGTTTGAAGAAAACTGAGCTATCAAACCCCAAGACTCAATTTATGAGAATAAAAAAGCAAGAAATCTCCCCAGCTTCTGAAAATCACTTTCATCCTACACCTTACTTACACAACCGAACCCCATAAAAAAGAACCAACCCGATTCGCGTAACATAATCAAGAAATTACAAGTGTTACCTGGTCGTTGTGAACAGAAATTGGAGCCCTAATTAGACGCCTACCTTCGATTGGAGCCCTAACCAGACCTGCGATTGGAGTGGCAATCGGCGGCAAAACCCACCGCCATTCATCTCCCTCGTTTCCGGCATTCCAGATCTGTGTTTATGCCTGTCGTTGGTTCGTCTCAGTTGTAAACCTTGACTGTTACCCCTCATCCACCACCATCATCGTCGTCATCACCAACCACTAGAACTTGTACCTTTGTACCCTCTCTAAAATCTGCACCCACCCCCCGTCCTCACTCATCTCGTTCAAAAGCAGTGGCAACGGAAGGAGGAGACGTTGTCCCTGGTTCAAGTCCAAACTGCCGTCGCCGGAGTGAAAGGAACTCTTTGAAGTGCCACCAACGTGCTCTGTGTCACTTTATATTTCTTTTGTGCAAATCTAGGGTTCATATCACCAGAGGCGGTGGTTTTTTGTGGGTATTGTCAGGTATGCCAGATGAAGGCGGGGTTATTTGGTGGTCGGGGTTATTTGGTGGTGAAGCCATCACCGCCCAAATGGACGAATCTGATTATTACCCAATGAATAGGTGCCAGACAAGCACCTGGGAACTGTTCATTACTGTTCATTCACTTCAAATTTTAATATGTATATATAACAAATAAATATAATGTAATGTAATGTAATGTAATGTAATGTAATGTAATGTAATGTAATATAATCTAATGTAATCTAATCTAATCTAATCTAATCTCATATAATATGCATATAATATAATATAATCCCAAAGACATAATATTTTATTAATTCTAATATATGTTGAATACATTTATATGTGGATTTTAGTGTTACCTTGTTTTATAGGGTAGAGTTCGTCTACAAAGTCTAAAACTCCTAATAAGTGTGCTAAGTCTATGTAGGAATTGTGTTATAATATTTAGAGTAAATTACAAAGTTCGTCCTTTATGTATGTCATATATTACAAAGTATGTCCTTTATCTTTAATAAGCTCAGAAAACAAACTCAATGTTTGTAAACCCTTACAAGTTATGTCCTTTAGTCATAACACAATTAGTTTTCATGGTTAATGTTGACTAAGTCAACCCCACATAAGGGTATTTTAGTCATTTTATCCTAAATATTATAATAAATAATCATAAAACCAATAAATAAAACAATTTTAGAATTATATATGTAAATATATATTAACCCCTTCTCCTCCTCTCTCTCACCTACCCCCACCACCACCACAACTCACCTGCCACCACCATCACCACCACCACCACCACCGATCTGCCACCACCATCCGATCAAACTCAATCCAATGCCTCACCATTAACCACCGTCCGATCAAACTCAATCCAACGCCTCACCTCTTCCCCCCAAACGCACCCCAAAACCCTCAAAAATTTTCAAAAACCCACCGCTCATTCAAAACATTTCAGTTATAAATACCACCCCCAAATCCCCCCAACAAATCACCCAAAAATCATCATCTTCTTCTCCTTCACACAATCAAACACCACTCAAAATGACCCGTACCAAACAAACCGCTAGAAAATCCACCGGTGGAAAGGCTCCACGTAAGCAACTGGCCACCAAGGCAGCCAGAAAGTCAGCTCCGGCCACCGGAGGAGTGAAGAAACCCCACAGATTCAGGCCAGGAACCGTGGCACTGAGGGAGATCAGGAAGTACCAGAAGAGCACTGAACTCTTGATCAGGAAGCTCCCGTTTCAGAGGCTGGTGAGGGAGATTGCTCAGGATTTCAAGACTGATTATTCAAAGGTACGGTGGTGACTGGTAATGTCACCGGCGGCGATTATTCAAAGGTACGGCGGCGATTATTCAAACGGCGGTGGTGCGGTAGTCGTGGTGGTGCGGAGCAGTGTTGGCATCTTGATTTTCTGTTTGTTGGTGGGGGGTTTTGCAGAAGTGGAGGTGCGGGGGGTTTTGCAGAAGTGGTCGCCGGAGTTGGGTGTGTGTACGGCGGTGGTGGTCATTCTGGTGGTGGTGGTGGTCTTGCAATTAGAGAGAGATAGAGCTGGGGTGTGTGTGAGAGAGAACAATCATATGGCGGTGGTGGTCGGTCTGCTGAGGTGTACGGCGGTGGTGGTGGTCTTGCAATGAGAGAGAGAGAGAAAGCTGGTGTGTGTGAGAGAGAGAGAGAGAGAGAGAGAGAGAGGGTGTGGTGGCAGGTGAATGTTGAAGAAGATTATGATTATTAATTTTAATATTTAAGGTATAATGACCAAAATACCCTTATGTGGGGTACACTAGGTCAGATTCAACCATAAAAAATAACTGGGTTAGGGCTAAAGGACATAACTTGTAAGGATTTGCAAACATCGAGTATGTTTCTTGAATATATTGAAGATAAAGGACACGGTTTGATAAAAGTGACATACATAAAGGACGAGTTTTGTAATTTACTCTAATATTTAAGCATAATGCTTTAGATTCTTTGGACATTATATTATATAGAAAAACACCAAATGTAACAATCCAAAACAAAATGAAATGTATTTTGCGAATGAAAATTAAAACACACTTCTAAACTTTTTTGTCATGATGTTTTAAATTTAATGTCTAGAATACATTGTGTTTTTAATGTTTATGTTTGGTATTTTTCAATATATACTATGCCAAAAGAATCTAAAACATCATGCTTAAATTTAAAATACAATGCCTACATACACCTAACATACTTTTTAGAAGGTTTTTACTTTGTAGGCAACTCCTAATTAACCTTGTTTTATATGTCATAACTTCAAATATTTTTTGAAACACCTTTACAAAAATTATCTCTTTTGAGAAAAACTAAAACTCGTCCATGTTGATGATATTTTACTTAACATAATAGATAACATCATAAACATCATATAAACACCCTTGTAAAAGAAACATATTTCTTATTTATGGATTTATATTCAAGTTAAACATTATGGAAAAAGTAAAAGCTATCATTATATTTTAGAAAAAAAATAATTAGTTATTCATTAAAATTAAATGCTACCATGTTCCATCCATAGTATATAAACACCCAAAGACAATCATAAAACTCACCCCAATATCTCTTATTCGTTCTTGTTCTATTGTTCTTTCTACCATACTTGATTAGTTATTTAATCATATCCACCAATCTCTCTCCCACTATTAATTCAATTGACTAGACAAACATCCTAACGCTCAGTCAAATTGGACCTTAAGGTTGACCTAGAACTTAAATTAGGTTGACTCGGTCTTAATATCACTGGGTAGAGGGATATATAATAGTCTAAGGGAGCAACCAAACCATTCATATTCCTAAGAATCTTGTGTTGATATTGGGTCACAAGGCTTAGGAACCGAACAACATAAAAGATATGTCTAATCCACAAGGGTAACCTATTCGGATCCAAGTCCTAACCACTCAGACCCAAGGTTCTATAGGATCTAGTGAGAGATACAGCGTAAAATTTGAAACTTCTCAGTTTTATGCTAGCCACATGGGGACAATCAAACCGCTTATGTTCCTAATAATTTTATGTTGATTTGTGGTCCCAAGACTTAGGAAATGAGCCAATTAGAGTACTTCTTATATTAAGCCCCATGTGGCTACCATATTGCTGAGAAGTTTCAAAGTTTACGCAACATCTCACACAAGATCCTGTAGAACCTTGGGTTTCAGGGGTTAGGACTTGGATACGAGTTGGTACCCTTATGGATTAGACCTATCTTTTATGTAGTTCATTTCCAAAATCTCATGATCCAATTTCGACTTAAACTTCTAATGAACATAAGCGGTGTAACGCCTCACGTTTTGTAACTTTCTTTATTTAGCAAGTTCATTGTACTTTCCATTTATGGAAACTTGTAATCCTTTGTATTCGTATTTCATTTCATACATTGTAGTCCGAGACTTGAATAATAATGAAAATTTCATCTTTCTACATACTTGTGTTATGCCTTATTTATAAATACCTGATGATTATTCATGTTACATACATACTTATACATCCTTACATGCAAATTCATACATATTCATACTTGTTATACATACGAAATACATTTTTACACTCTTTTATTTATACAAGACACCTATACATTGCAAAAATACACTTAAAACACTTAGAATCAGCTAAATTAACAAAATTCAGCATATTGGGCTTTGGGCCTGGCGCATCCGCATGGATGGGCCGGCCTAATCCGCGCTAACTGGACAATCCGCCCCAAGCCTAATCCGCCCTAAAGCCCATCCGCGATTAGGCCCAATCCGTCCTTAACCTAATTTTAGCTTATAAATACTATCACACTTCTTCACTTCCAATCTTCCACACTCAAACTTTTCTCTCGAACCACTACTAAGCAGAACCATTGTGGAGCTTGTATCAGTCACTCCTAAGTGAGTTCTTAGCTCGGAAACTTCCATTTTCATCTGATTTTTTCTACAACTCTTTGTTTTATTCAAACTTTTAACAAAGATTCTTCACAATATCCGTTTGGTTCATCAGCCTTGCCATGGTAGCTGATATGAACACTCAACTCAGTTGAGGACCAAGCTAATGTGAAGTTTATCTATCAAAACCTTTTCTTCAAACTTTCAGAATTTAAACTTAACTGGATCTGAGGTTCGTGAGCTCACAAGCTGGGTAAATGGCTGTGGATTCAAGGTATGACCAAGACTAGTTGAGTAAGTGGTCAGTTCAAACAAGATCAGGCTGATTTACCTCAAGAACAGCCGTATCCACTCGGACTGGCAGTCGCATCCGCTCGAATGGGACATCCCCATTCGCATCCGCTCGAGTGGGACATCCCCATTCGCACGGATGTGACATCCCCATCCGTGCGAACGCACTGTTCTTCACGTTTCAACGAATTTCAAGTGTTGAATGATTTATAGACTATTATCTCTCCATATAATTAATTCTGGAACATCAGTGTGTTGTTTGGGAACCTTGGTTTCCAAACAAAAATCACCGCCTCACTTAAACTCGTAAACGAACACCCGAACAACTTTCTAGACCCAGAACAAGTGAACCTCGTCCAACCTCTGACACTTAGATTAATTTCTTTCCATGTCATGTTGGCACACCTGGGTTGTACATTGTTCGATTGTTTAGTTAACTTTACATTTTGTCTTTTACTTTCTGTAAATCATGACCAACCGATCAGTTTTTAATTGATTTGTGCTTTGGTGATCAATAATGAGGTCTTAACCTCCATGCATGACTTATATGAGACTTCTGATATTATTGGACTAATAATACACTAAGGGGCTGTTTGGTAGACTCTTAATGACCATTCAGATGCTACCTCTTAATGGTTTAAAACCTTTGAATGAATAAGAGGTAACCTCAAGTCTGAATGGTTAAGAGGTAACCTTTGAATGGTAAATCATCACATGTCACATTCTTCTACCTTCTCATTGATAAAATTCTTAATGGTTCCATTAAGAGGTAGCCTCTTAATGACCATTCAGAGGCTACCAAACAGCCCCTAATACTATAACTAATAAACTTAACCGAAAACACGAACTTAACTAATCAATAGTTAAAACATTCAAAACGAGACTCTGTCCAACAACAGTCCCATTCGCACAGATGCAACATCTGCACGAATGGCGCATCCGTCCCAAACAGCCTCTTTTGAACTGTTCGTATTTTCGTTATTGTCATTCTGATGCCGTGTTCCCTATCACTGATAATCAGAACACACCTACTGTTATTTTACTTAATATTATTTTCGTATTATACTAAGTATTTAAATACTGTAATCATCCAACTCCAACTCACACCTTTGTTCGCCCTGTAGGGTAACATCAGTGTTCCTGTACTAATCTAATCATCCCTATGCTCGCGGAGCAGAATAACCTCGGTGTTCCTGTACTACGTTCGTCTACTCCTGCCAAAACTACGCTCACTAAGATTCTATTGAAGAATTAGCAAAACTATGAGTATACTCAAACCCCCTTTCCTTTTACACAATTTGGGGTGTAACATGTTATCCTATCAACTAACACGTAAACTGTTTACTTAATGCACAAACAATCCTGATACATGCATGCATACATACGTTATACTTGATACTTTAATCTGGGTTTGTACGTTTTGTGTTGAACTTGTCATTAACTTCGTACGAGCCTACCCTTAACATGTATAGCGTTATAGGAGTAACGCACCACCTGTGAACGTTGGGTCATGTTAAGTCTTTTTGCGTTAAACTTTGGGTTGACTAGTTTGTGCACGTGCCAGTTTAATGTTTATCTTGTTAACTAGCTTGCCATGAGGATTCGTTTAAACTTACTTACTTATGCTATGTATCAATAACTTGTATACTCGCCAATGCCTTGTGTGTTGATCTATACTTTATAACATGTTGCAGGATGATGCTGATGATTAAATGGGCGTAGTGACGAGGCCTTAGATACACATTTAGAAACGTAGATTTAAACTTGTTGTATCAATTTTGTAATACTTTGTTGTACTTTGTTTTGTTGTATTTGAAACTCGTTGTATTTGAAATTCCTTTATTGTAACCCGACTTTTGGAATGAAATGAAATCAGTTTATGTTAATTCTATTGTCACTTTAGTGTTGTGTGCAATGGGCAATCTATCCTTGTCTCACTCCGATGTTTCCGCCATCGGTTAGGGTGTGACAGATTGGTATCAGAGCCATAACTATAGAGAATTAGGTAGAATTGCATGATTCGACATAGTCTATAGTCTAAGTACCCAAAATAGACCTTTCTGAATAGACCTAACCAATTCGCACGAACTGCACATCCGCACTAATCGAACAGTCCACTTCGTGCGAAGTGAACTGTCTGATTCCTACTTGCTTCTATCTCTTCTCCTTTGTCTTAATACTTACAACATGTCTTTCCTAAGACATTTTACACAATACACGTTGAAGACTTGAAGACATTCATAATACAAACGAGACGAGTTCACCAAAATAGGCGTGAAACCCACAATTTGGTGAACGACTCTCACTCCACTTATTCTACTTTGCACGAAATTATGCCATCAAGTTAAGAGTGAAATCCACATCTTGATGGTAAATTTCCAATTCAAATTCAAGTGGACCCCCCGTAAAAGTGTCGAAATTAAATTTTGACCCGACGAGTACCAACCATACTTAGGGTACGACATTGTCAAGTTAGGGGTGAAACCCGCATCTTGTCAACTAGTCCCACCCCTTGATTTTCAATCCAGTGAAAGTTTCGATCGTTTTAATCGATTAGGGACGTGTAGTAACTAGAAGGGTAAATTACCGATAATCGCTTCTCGACGAGAGTATTTTACCTATAAGCCAAAACGCGTTTCCCAAATCTGAATGAACTTTCGATTCACTTTGGAAATGTGGACGTTTCTAAACCCGAAACAATCCAATGTTTTATTGAGCCTCTCTTTTATGTTATCTCAATTTTTATGCATTTTATACTTGTTACATCATTCATTTCAAAACTGATGCACTTATCGCACGTCTCCCGCAATAAAAAAATAGTAATTCTAGTGAATAAACTATATTAATAATCTTTTGTGCAATCATACGTGTTTATACTTATGAATACTTATTGAATTCATGCTAATTATGTGAACCATACGTGATATGTGATGCATACATGCTTATACATACTAAACTTATTTTAAATTATGATTAAGTCTCATCCTTGCTTCTCTTTCGAACCTTTAGATGGCATCCCCAAACGCTGACTCATCCAAGAAAACCAATAAGTCACGATTAAGCTCGAAGAAAGGTTCCAACCACAGTGACAACTCCATCTCCAAGAAAGACCTCGTAGGTCTTATTGTTGAACAAATGGCCGAGCAAATGGCCAGAGTCATACCAGATATCGTGAGCAAGATCCAACCCCTCAATGAAACCCCTCATGGCTTTGTCGACTCAAAGGTGGAAACATATAAGGCAATATTTATTGGGGAAGAAGGCACTACTGCTTTGCTTCGATGGTTCGATGCCATCAAGTTGAACTTCCTCCAAAGTGGTTGTCCTGATAACCTTAGAACCCAAAAGTGGTTGTCCTGCCCCTCTATGCCAAAAAAACCACTAGCAGCCAACCAAAACCAAGCTGTCGTAGCCCAGAACCCTGCTCCAAACCAAACTTAGCCACAGACCGCTCTTGTTAGAGCCCGTGTTGTGATCCAAATCACCTTGCCAACGCCTGTACTCAGTGCGTAAACAACAACAACCAGCAACAACAGCAGCCACAACAAGCTCGAGGTTGAGCATTCGTCATCACCGTCGCTCAGGCGCAGAACGCCAACGATGTTATTAATAGTACGTTCCTCATCAACAATGTCTATGCATCTTGTTTATTTGATACTGGCACCGATAAGAGTTTTGTATCTGTTGAATTCGAACCTATGCTTAAGTGTAAACGATCTAAGTTGCCCAAGTCTTTCATTGTCGAAGTCGCTAATAGGAAATCCGTCATTGTCGATTCCGTTCTTCTTAAGTTTTCTTTAAATCTCAACGATCATACATTTCCGATTGACCTCATACCTATGCAAATGGGTAGTTTTGATATCATAGTAGGCATGGATTGTCTTAGGCGAGTTCGTGCTGAAGTCATTTTCTCTGACAAATTCATTCGACTTCCTTTCCCAAACGGTGATTCCTTACACATTTATGGAGAGAAACCTTCTAAAGGTCTCAAGCTCATGTCGTGTACTCAATCAAGCAAACACTTGTGTAAGGGTTCTTTCGCCTTTCTTGCCCATGTGGTGGAAAAGAAGGATAAGGGCTCGAACATGAGTGATGTTCCTGTTGTTTGTGATTTTCCTAACGTTTTTCCCGACGATCTTCCTGGTCCGCCTCCTGCTTGTTCTGTTGACTTTTGCATCAATTTAGTGCCTAGTGCTACGCCTGTCACTAAGTCTCCTTATCGTTTAGCACCCTCGGAATGCTAGAGCTATCGATCCAACTTCAAGAGCTTCTTGATAAAGGCTTTATACGCCCTAGTACTTCTCCTTGGGGCGCTCCTGTTTTATTCATTAAGAAGAAAGATGGATCATTTTGGATGTGTATTGACTATCGTGAGCTCAACAAGCTTACAGTCAAAAGCCGATATCCTCTTCCTCGTATTGACGATCTCTTCGACCAACTACAAGGTGCAACTTGTTTCTACAAGATTGATCTTTGTTCTGGTTATCATAAACTTCGAGTCCTCGAAGAAGATATACCTAAAACCGCTTTTCGTACGCGATATGGTCATTATGAGTTCGTGGTCATGCCCTTTGGTTTGACCAACGCACCTGCGGTTTTCAATGATTTGATGAATCGTGTGTGCAAGGATTATCTTGATCGTTTCATGATCGTCTTCATCGACGATATCCTCATCTATTCCAATACTCAAGAAGAGCACGAGCGACACTTGCGTCTTATCCTTCAGCTTTTACGCGCCGAACATCTTTATGCCAAATTCTCCAAGTGTGAATTTTGGTTAAAAGACATTCAATTCCTTGGTCACACCATTAACGAACTTGGTATTCACCTTGACCCTGCAAAGATTGAAGCTGTGAAGAACTGGATTACTCCTAAGTCTCCATCTGAAATTCGTTCATTTCTTGGTTTAGCTTGTTATTATCGTCATTTCATTTCCAACTTCTCAAAAATCGCTATTCCTTTCACTTCCTTGACTCAAAAATATAAACCTTTTGCTTGGGGTTCTGAACAAGAGGAGTCTTTCCAAACGCTCAAGGACATGCTTTGCAACGCTCCTATCCTTGCTTTTCCCGATGGTAACGACGACTTCGTCGTGTATTGCGATGCTTCAAACCTTGGCCTTGGTTGTGTCCTTATGCAACGAGACAAGGTTATTGCTTACGCGTCAAGGCAACTCAAAGTACATGAGAAAAACTACACTACGCACGATCTTGAACTTAGTGCAGTTGTTTTTGCCTTCAAGATATGGCGACACTACCTTTATGGTACTAAGTGTGTGGTCTTCACTGACCATAAGAGCCTTCAGCACATCTTCGACCAAAAAGAACTGAACATGCGTCAACGTCGCTGGGTAGAGTTGTTAAACGACTATGACTGCGAAATTCGCTACCATCCAGGTAAGGCGAGTGTCGTGGCTGATACTCTTAGTCGTAAAACTCATGTCAAGAGTGTTCGTCATTTCCAGCTCGTCAACGATCTTCAAACCGCATTCGTGAAGCTCAAAAATATATTAAGTTATATAACCGATAAAATTAATCCAATAATCTCTTAGACATAATATTTTATTAATTTTAATATATGTTGAATACATTTATATATGGATTTTACAATTACCTTGTTTTATAGGGTAGGTTTAGTCTACAAAGTCTAAAACTCCTAATAACTGTGCTAAGTCTATGTAGGAATTGTGTTATAATTTTTAGGCATAATGCTTTAGATTCTTTGGACACTATATTATATAGAAAAACACCAAATGTAACAATCTAAAACACAATGAAATGTATTTTGTGAATGAAAATTAAAACACATTTCTTAACTTTTTTTGGCATGATATTTTAAATTTAATGCCTAGATACATTGTGTTTTAATGTTTATGTTTGGTATAATTCTATATATTATGCCAAAAGAATCTAAAACATCATGCCTAAAATTTAACATACAACGCCTACATACACCTAACACACATTTTAGGAGGTTTTTACTTTGTACCCAACTCCTAATTAACCTTGTTTTGTATGTCATTATCAAGTTTCAAATTCTAACTTCAAGTAATTTATGAAACACCTCTACAAAAATTATCTCTTCTGACGAAAAATAAAACTCGTCCATGTGGATGCTATTTTACTTAACATAACAAATAACATCATAAACATTATATAAGCACCCATGTAAAAGAAACATATTTCTTATTTATGGATTTATATTCAAGTTAAACATTATGGAAAAAGTAAAAAGTTATCGTTATATTTTAGAATTAATTAATCATTTATTAAAATTAAATGCTACCGTGTTCCATGTGTAGTATATAAACACCCAAAGACAATCATAAAACTCACCCCAATATCACTTACTCATTCTTGTTCAATTGTTCTTTCTGCCATACTTACCTTTCCTAATCAACCCCCTTGAGCTTGGATAAGCTTAACACTCAATAGGGACCAATCAAACCATTCATGTTCCTTAGAATCTTGTGTTGATATTGGCTCACAAGACTTGGGAAATGAACAACATAAAAGATAGGTCCAATCCACAAGAGTAACCTATTCGGATCCAAGTCCTAAGCACTTAGACCCAAGGTTCTATAGGATCTTGTGAGAGATGCGGCGTAAACTTTGAAAGTTCTGAGCTTTATGCTAGCCACATGGGGCCAATCAAACCGCACATGCTCCTAATAATCTTATGTTGATTTGTGGTCCCAAGACATAGGTAATGAGCCAATTAGAGCTACTTCTTGTATTGATCCCCATGTGGCTAGCATAATGCTAAGAAGTTTTAAAGTTTACACCACATCTCACACAAGATCCTGCAGAACCTTGGGTTTGAGTGGTTAGGACTTGTTAGTCGAGCGCTTTTCCCCAATAAGGATTGTTGCGAAATTGCGATTCGTGGGGGAAGTATTTGTGGAATGATGAACAACTCATTTGTGAATGAGGTAAAAAGACTGTTTTTTTAAGATTAAATAATCTATCCGTGATTGTATTGCGGTTCATTCACGATGTATCTTAAGTTTCACATATTTTTTATATGGATTTTCTTGTAAATATGATATTTTTATAGATCTATACATAGGGTAATTTTGCCTAGAGACTGATGATTTGATTTGCATATATTAATACCCACCAGATATGAAGAACAACGATTAATGATGATATGCACATTCACTCGAAGATGGACTACTACTTAAGAATCCAAAATTCAGTTGGAAGACTAATTTCAATAAAAGTTATATGATTTACTTTTTCTAATTTATATTAAGCATAAGAGTTAATGTTATTCCGATGTGTTTGAATTTGCAATGCTAATGGATTGATTGGTTATTACTTTTAATAAAAGGTTATAATCTACCGATCTCTTTATGATGTAAAAAAATATTTTATATATACTTTCCATTATTTAAATAAAAATTCATAAAAATATTTTTCATGTTTATCTTGTAATATTTACATTATTTAATCATCTAAAGCACATTAAATAAAAAATTCATAACAATGTGTTCCCTGTTTATCTCATAATATCGACAATTTTTAATCATTTAAAAGCACATTAAAAAACCAACACCACCAATACGAATTATGTGTTTTTTGTAGTTTCGAGTTCAATATCGCTATCAACATTGGCTATTAGTACTTAATTAACTACAAATCTTTAATGCCTTTTACTTGATTGAATATCACATTGTTGTTCATGAACAAATACAATCAAATTGAAAAAAAGCCTATGGATACAAATTAAATTGCATTGATTTTAGCCGTTAGTTTCCTCCTAAAACTAGCCAAACTCTTATGTAATCTAATACAATTATATTATATCATGATAATATTAAATATTACTTTTTCCTTGCAAACTGATGTAACATCAATTATACATAATTTATAAGCATCTTTACCCCATTTTGGTACTTTTTAGGACTTTATCAATAGAAACATTACCTAAATCATTCTTATTTGATAATTGTAGGTTTTTGTGGGCTCTAGATGAAAAGAAGTGAAAAACGACCAAAAAACGAGGCAAAAATCCAGAATTATGATTAAATAAGCAAAAAACACAGATACACACGCTCGTGCCAGGCTATGGGCACGACCGTGCATGATCAAGCCATCATCAGAAGTCAAGAAGTGAACCCAAATGGTCAATAAAAGCCAAATGTTGTACCGAAGCAGGATCGTGGAAGAACAAGACAATCCTACGAAGCTTCAAGATCCAACAAAGCCGACACGAACTGAAAGTCTAGACAGTTGTCCATACACGGCTGATCACCAGTACATGGGCACTGTGTGTGTAACGTCCTCAGGGTAAATTGGTACCAAAAAGTACAGGAGTATAGATTCTGTTGGGACAACTAGGATCATCCGTACAGGTAGTCAAGCATGCCCATTCCCATACAAAAAGGACATGATTCTGTCGAAAGAAAGTACTATGCACGACTATGCCTACTAACTGACAACCTTGCGCACCTACCGGACAACAAGCTATATATAGCAGCCCATTTTCACAATCCCATTCCACACTATTCTCTCCCACTTTCACACACACACACACACATACACTCTGATCCAAAGAGTCCACCATATCCACCTTGGAGTTTGAGATTGTCACACCCCGACCCGCAACGGAATAGGTGATCGAACATGATTTGGTTGATTAAAAGCTTATAACTTTCTATTACGTGTTTTAAATAATCATTAATCTACACTGAATGTTACACATAGCAAATAATCCAAATAAACAATTACATATGAGACATTGTTCATAACAATTAAATTCCACCAGTCCGTTTCTTGTTAACTAAGGCCCATCCTATGTCCAATCTTCTCTTCAAGCCTGTTTACCTGTATCATGTGCAAAAATAGTTTTTGGGTTAACAAAGGTTGGTGAGTGAACCTTATTGTTATTAGAAAAATATGTTTAAATTTGGTTTATTGAGAAAACATGTGTTAACCAATGTAAGTAAATATGTTGTATATCATATGTCAAACCTCATAACACAACCTCCAACAAAAAAAAAAAAACCAACTGAAGTGATTCAAATGAATGTATTCATGTTGCACGGTATTATAGGGTGCTAATGAATCTATGCATGTTGCACGGTATTATGGTGTGCTGCAAGGTCTAAGCTCAATCAAACAGAGCTGACCTCGTATGGTTATCAAGGTGAAGTTCCGCTCATAGGTAATGGGGAACCGACGAGCTTATGATGATGTAACGTCTGAAATGAATGTAATGCACCAAGTAAACAACAACCAATAATACATAACACATATACTTTACATGATGGTAATTGCACGTAAAAAAAGTAACAATATAAAGCGACACATGATACACCCCAAAAACGAGTAAATAATATAAAAGGGGAGTTTTAAGATTCACTCACAGTGGTTGCATAGAAGAATTCCTTGAAGATAACGCACGAGGAAAGATAGGGAATTCCGAAAGAACAAAAACGATTGCCCTAAATGATAAAATACCACATAACGATCTAGTTAATATTTATAGGTTAAATAATATTCCTAATTTTTGTGCTTTACAAATTGATTAATTAAATATTATAATTCATCTCATTTAATGTCATAAAAGAACTAAAATAAATTAATAACTTTAGAGGTTTTATTATGTAAGAAAAATGAATTAAAAATGAAAATTGATAATTATTTATTTTATTAATGAATTTTAAGGGTTTTATTATAAAAGAAAATAGTTAAAAATAAAAACTGTTTATACATGCTTTTATTGTATTTTAAGGGTTTTACTAAAAAGAAAAAGAACTAAAATAAAAACCCCCCCAAAACCGAGTATGACCGGACTCGAACCGGCGACCTCACGCTCGTGGGCACACAGCCCGACCATTGGGCTATGTGTCTGATGTATTGCAAAATACATCCATTTATCGTGTAGAGTTTGTGCATATTTCGTATTAGTTTACTTTAGATTTGTTTAGAATTTCGTTACTTTGATCAAATCTCGTTTTTTAGGTCTTTTGTGCTGAAAATGTCGCAAAACGAAGTGGAATTAGCTGAGTTTCAGAGTTAGAATAAATTTTGGATGTTTTAGATGCTGAAGCTGATAAAAAAACGAGAGAGTCTGTGAAATTGGGGCTCTCGCGTCACGCCACACTGAAGTTCTTTCTCCGTCGCGATACACCATGATTAAACAAGTAATTTTTGGCTTTTTAGGCTGTCGCGCTATGCGACAGTGGAGGTCTATACCCGTCGCGCGACGCGATGGGGTGATGTGACGGCAATTCTTCGTTCGGTGACCAGGGTTTAATATAAAAAGTCAAGAATCGTTCAAAAAACCCTAATTACGAATTAAGCAAAGTGTGGACGAATTTCCAAGTTCTTTTGAAGCGTTTTCGAGTTCGGGAAGCTGCTGGTTGAAGATACGAAGTGCGGGAATCATTATGGTTGCATATTTGCCATTCGGGTGTCTTTACTTTCATCTTTCTTTCAGCGTTATGTTTTGTGTTCTCGTTAATACTTTGATTTTAATGTTTTTCATGACTATTCTTGGCTAAATCTTTTAAACTACCTAGACATGGATGATTGATTGCTTATGTTTTGATTATATTATGGATTTATGGAAGCTATGGATTATTTATGAATTGTAAACGATTTGTTCTATCGGTTAGATGTATATGCATGCTTGATATTGTTTGAAAATTGATTATTGCTTCGTATGATTCTTGGTGACGGTCTTTATCACATAATAGAGTCATGCTAGGGTTTTAGATTTTGGTGAGTGTCTATATCACGTAATAAATCTTAAGTCTTTAGGGTGAAATTGCGCAAATAACCCTAGAAGTAATATTCGGTAATCTTATAAAATCAAGTGTTCTACTAATCATCAATAGCTGCAAGGTGCGAGATTATTGCTAGGTCTAAGTGATTAAACCGTAAGGTGGGTCCTTCTTAGGGAGTAAACCTATTAGCTGCTGTCTAGCAAGTCTAACTGAGAAAACAAGTCTATCCGTGGTTTAGATCTCGACAGGGAGTGAGCTTCGTAGGATACTTTTATAAATCCATTAGATGTCTTGCAAAGGAGTCTAATAACCGGTAATTTAACAACCTTTAGGGGATCATAGCGTGCTCTTGGGAAGGGTTAGGGGTCCTTTAGATTTCCCGAGAGGTGAGAATTTTAAGATCCCTGTTCCATAGTAGACAACTTCCAAAATATAATCTTAACTAAAAGCAATTAGGATTCCAGTCTAGGTAGTGTTTTCATCATCTGAGAGAAGTTCACAACAATTCGTCTAGTTAGCTTAGTTAATTAATTTAGTTTTAATTACCTTCTTAGGATTTTTAGAACCCCCCCCTAAAACTTAAAAATAGTTACGTTTCGTGTCAGCGTCAGTCTAGATAAAGTAATTAGCGTAATTAATTAGAGTCTCGTGGGTTCGATATCCGGACTTACATAGCTATACCAGAGTCGATCGGTACACTTGCCGGTTAGTAGTTTAGTGTGTCTTAAGTAAGTCTAGAGTATAACTTAGAGTCTAGAATTAGGTTAATTTGAGTCGTTTTTATTAAACTACTTTTAGCACATCAGTGTCTAACCTGTTTATTTTTCTGTTTTGTTATTCATTTATACCGTAACTAAGTTGTTCCATAATCTTGTTTTAAATAAAAAGGATAATAATGCAGCGACTATGTAGGGGCCGGGTTTTGAACCCGCGACCCTTGCTTGTTGTACATACATAACAACCCACTGGACTGCTCTGATGATTTGTGATGAAACTGTATTTTCTTTAAAGTTATACAGATGTTCGGTTTCATCATAATTCAGTTTTATTAAAAAAGTAAAACAAATGCAGTGAAGAAAGCTATAATAACACTAAAAAACACCACAAAAAATCATAACCGAGACTCCAAACACGTACAACAAGACCCATCATAAAAAAGAGGAAAATCTGATTTTTACCTCGTCGCGCAATGCGACGACATAAGGATATCATCGTCGCGCAACGCGATGCCCTTAAAGTCACTGGAGACACTAGCCACGTTGCAGGTCTAGAGTGATGACTGTTGACACCTAATCCCTAGCTAGTGCCATCGCGAGGTGATTTGGGTTTCTGGTCGCGCAACGCGACGAGATGCGAGATCAGCTATAAATTGAGTAGTTACGGGACATTTCAAACTCGCTCAACTTATTTTCTTTCTTTCAAACTCTCTGCTCAAGTTATGATACCCCAAATAACTTTGAAGCTCTGCCCCGTTGTAAGTGTTTTAACCCCTGATCACTAATTCGATACCCTGTCCGATCGATCTTGAACCCAACAACGGATGTCAAGGCGCTGCCTGATTAAGGCTATGCTTTGTAAACTACATTGGGTTTCTGATCTCGTGATGTATTGATAAAGTTGAATAGGGTTATTATACTAACACGTGCGCCTTGTATATTTTTATTAGGAACTCAGGAAAATCACCAGAAAATATTATCAGGAAGCTTATAGTAAAACCCTAAGTTTACAAAGTGAGTTATTCTTTTTTTCTCACATTATTGTGAGTCATTCTCTCTTTTTATCAAATTTTTACAAAACCTTAAATGTTTTTCAGTAATATTTACAGTGATCGAGTCTTTATATTCTAAAAATTACTGCCAGTATTATGGGGTTTTGTATACATTACTTGATAACCTTCACAATTGGACAGCGGGTCAGTGAATGTGTGATATGACCATAGTCACAGATCCGTCGAGTGACAAGTACTTTGGAGAATTTTTTAGATATAAACATTGTAATCTCCATCTTGATACTGTAAAGTTATAAAAAATTATTTTATAAAATGGAATGAACTCGCCAGTATTTCTTGCTGATAAAATGTTTTCAAAACGCGTTTCAGGTAACTTGATGTGAAGCTATTAGAAGCCAGCGATGGAGCACTAAAGGCTTAAATAAATTGGCTATAGTTACCTGAATAAAAGAAGTTTATATTTTCAGCAATTAGGGTTTATCCCTATAAATACATTATAAATGAAATATAGGTTTTAGCCCATTTGTTTAAATACAAAAAGTTTGGTGTTTTGCAACTCTGAAATTATTTCCGAACTACGATCTTGATGTTTTAATTCCGCTGCAAATTTAATAAACACCGACACCACCAGTCAGGCTCGCGACACCCGCTCCCAGGGTGGGGTCGGGGGTTGCGACAGAAGGTGGTATCAGAGCCACTGGTTTAAGCCATTTAGGTGTTCTTTTAATACCTAAAACTTAAACAACTATGCTAGGAGATTTATGTAAATGACTTATGTGTTATTCTGTGTAAATAAAATTTAATATTCTATTATGATTTTTATGTTATTTTGACAATTTTGAGTTCACAGTATGATGATCAAAATACATCTGACGCCTATCGTCACGTGTCCAATTCTCTAATGGATGAAGGACCATCCGAGACAACATCCGGATATGTAGCTGATACCGAAGAACCTTTTTTTAAAGCAAGATCTGAGGAAGCCTTTCCACTTAAGAAAAGGGGATGGTTCAATAATGAAAAGAGAGAAAAGAGGAGAAAAAGGAAAAATAAGGAAGCAACCATAACTTTGGTAGAAGGGACTGCACAGATACCTGTGTCAAAACCTATGTGGGAGGAACTGGATAGGAGATTAGCTAGCCTTGATATGTTCCGAACCACATAAAATGAACTCGACCTTAATCGCATAGCATAACCACAACCTCAGTTAATACCCTTATATCCAGAACAACCCATAGCACCAATACCAATGTACCCAGAACCAAATCAAGAAAACCCACTTCCAATACCAGCTTTTAACCCTAATGAAATACCCAGATTACCAGCACCAAACCCACTAGAACAGTGGTGGACTAATGACTGGGCATTTCAAAACCTAATGAACGACCCACATCCCTACATGCCATACGGAGAACCCATACCAGCTTACAACGAGCCCATACCAGCCATATTACCACACATGAGTCAGGAAAACGTTACTGAACTTCGCCACTATGGTGAAGATCTGATTGAGGAAGGAAATAGAATACGCCGCATAGGAGAAAATCTCGTCTAGAAATACGACGAGAGGGAAATGCAGTTCTGAAAATCCACAGCATAATATACTGTACTATATATGTATTTTATGTTAATTTGATAACTATATATACACACATATATATGAAATCTATACTGATAATATATATATATAGGGTAAGGTTCATGCGAGAACCACCCTTATTGCGAGAACCGCGAGAACCAATGTGAACACAAACTAAAATAGCTAAAAAAACCTCCCCCCACCCCCCCCCCCAAAAAAAACCTAAACCCCCCCACCCCCACCAAAAAAAACCTAACCCCCCCCCCCCCAAAACCTAAACCCCCCCAAGCTAAATGCTAAAAACTAAAACCCCCAAAAAACCTAACCCCACCCCCACCCAAAAACCTAAACCCCCCTCCCCCACCCCCCAAAAACCTAAACCCCCCCCCCCCCCCCCCGAAGCTAAAATGCTAAAAACTAAACTCCCAGAAAACCTAAAAAAATCTAAAAAAATAAAAAAAAAATCTAAAATTTTTTTTTAATATTTTTTATGTTAAAATCGCTACTTTTAGTAGCCAAATTTTTTTTTTTTTTTTTAAATTAAAAAAAAAAAAATTTTTTTTTGGCTTTGAAAAGTAGCGATTTTTTTTATAAAAAATATTAATTTTTTTTTTGTGTGATTTTTAGCTATTTTTAGGCATTTTTGTTTGTGTTCACATTGGTTCTCGCGGTTCTCGCAATAAGAGGTGGTTCCTAACGGATCTTTGTCCTATATATATATATATATATATATATATATGTATCGATGCGTAGAAATATACATATTTAGAATTCTACTTGTAGTTGTATTGATGCCTAATATATAAAAAGAGTAGAACGTCGCAATGTTTAACAATTTTGGTTCAATGTATTTGAATATTTGTTTGTTTAAATTATTCTATTATATTAACACCTGATAATGTTTGCAATTCAGATGTCAAACGAAGTAAATCAGGAAATTCAGAATAATAATGATAACGGGAACCAAGTGGATAAAAGTTCTATAGAACACATAGTAGCCTAAGGAATAATAGATGCTATGCCATTTATTATCGACGCTATTAATAAAAAGCCAGTAAACGGCAGTAAGGTAATAGGAAGTAAACGTACGCACGATGAACCAAGTCACAGTGTGAATGGAGATAACGGTATTCTTATCAAAGCTCCGATTCCTAAACGAAAGAAAACCATCATCTATGGTTGTTCTTATAAAGAATTATTGTCTTGCAAACCAATAGAATTCTCAGGCAATGAAGGAGCCATTCAACTTTACGCTGGATAGAAAAGACTGAAGCGGTTTTAAAAATTAGCAAATGTAATGATGAAGATAAGATCATGTATGCTTCTAATCTTTTCAAGGATGAAGCATTAGAGTGGTGGAATACCATTCTATAATCAAGAGGAAGTGACATGGTCTACAACATGGAATGGAACAACTTTAAGGAAATAGTTGAAAGGAAATTATGTCCTCCTCATAAAAAGGAGCAGATTGCTAATAAATTCCTGAACCATAGAATGATTGGGGTAAATTGTAGGGAATTTACTACCAAATTCTTTGAATATGCTAGGATAGTACCAACACTAGCCTCGCCAGAACCAGTATTAATTGTAGGTCCCTTCTCGGAGGATGACGAACCTAAACCTTGTTATACTAACCCACTAACAAGTGCGGAATCCAAGCTAGTGAGCAAACCGGGATGAAACAAGCACAAACACAAACACACAAAGATTCACCGATTAACACCACTTGTATTAATGCGAATGAAAGGTTTCGGTTACAAGCACAATGTTTACAAATCAGTTTTGCAAACTCTCTAGTGTGTGTGTGTTCCTGGACAGAATGCTCTCAAGTGAGTGTGTGTGTATCTGTCTTCCAAGTCTCTCAAGTCATGCCTTGAACACACAATACATGGGTATATATATACCCAGCATTGGTTGTCTGACCGAAGGATTCGATAGATGGTCGAAGGATCATCTATCGATGTCAAAGCCATCGAAGGATTCACAAGCACCTCGAAGGATGGTGTATCCTTCGAGGTCTATTAGTTTCCATCGAAGCATATCTTTCGAGGTCCATCTGTATCTATCGAAAGACATTATCTTTCGAGGTCATCGAAGGATATAATCCATCCTTCGATGACATCCTTCGATGACATCCTTCGACACAAGCATGTTTCAACCAATGTGCTAACTGTTTGGCCAAGTCAAACCGGAGGATGGTTGACTTGGTCAAACTTACATCGAACGCACATATAAACAAACCTAACACAAGACATCGTTTTGTAGCATGACACAATACAGACAAAGTACCGACACAAGTGCTTTGTCTTGATCTTCGTGTCTTCAAGTCGAAACCAAGTCGAACTGAGCTGAGTTGAACCGAGCCGAGTCGTGTCCACAAAATATGCATCAACAAACTCCCCCTTGGACGCTACTCGTGAGGTTCAACGCTATTCGTGAGATTCAACTTCGATGTCTTCCATGTCGGAGGATCTTCAAAGTCTTCACGCGTCGTAAGTAGAAAGTGTATCAACAAACTCCCCTTTTTGTTTAGGTAGAGTGTCAATAAACTCCCCCTTAGATTGAACTCTCCATTGAGTCATGCTCGTGAATCTTTTGACTTGTCAATTCTTCAGATCCTTGTGGTGTTGATGAAGTGTCAGCGGCAACTCGATCACTTTATCCTTTGAGTGCCTCCACTTCGTGTCTTCATTCCAAAGCTTATCATCGAACATGTTCTCCTCGCCTTTAGCATCTGCACATGCAAGAAAGCTAAACGCATAATGAGAACAACCGCTTGGAATATAGTTAACATTTAAACAAATGACACATATGAGATCAAATCTCAATCAAACACCAACCGACAATAGTTTGAAAGTTTAGAAAAATATTCAATTTTAATCCTTTAACTTTCAAAACTTGTTAACTTCGACAGTTTATGAAGATGCAATTGTTTTCCGGCTTACGATCAGGATTTTGGGTAGGATAGACTCGAGTTCCAACATCAGTCAATCAAAAATAAACTCGAACCAAAATCTTTTTGGAATTTTTCAATTTTTCAAAAGTAAAGACGGAAAACAATAAATAAATATATACAAAGTGCATAAACTGAAAACAGTAAATAAATATCTACAGACATTCTTTTTGTGAGTTTCGAGGGTAAGAGAATCATATCAGTGTACGGTCATGCCAAAAGCTCATGTTGTTCAGTTAGTTAACATTAAGATAAGCATCCTATAACAATTATCGGTATTGTTGTCCACTTAAGCTCAACTTATCAGATGTAATCATGGCGAGGGGATACGTTAATGTATGATTTATACTTACCGACCGGTGTTCATCCACATCACGACACATTCCCGTATCAAGGTATGCACGAGGGTTCATCTTACCGGTGAGTATACCGATTATCATCTGTTTGACCGTATATGATGTGAGATTCTCACTTATTTGATTTGAAAACAAGCCCTATGTGATATAATCACTTATTGATGAGGAACTTGATTTTCAGATGCAAGAGGGCACAGGAGCAAGTCCGTGAACAGGTCAGTACTTTCGTACAGCAGAGAGACGAACTTGACTCCCGGATAAATGTGATATATTATCACTTATTTGTTTGGACATGTGATTGTTGATCACTTATTGAGGTCGAAAGCAGTATGCAGTATGTACACGTATGTATGGTATCATGGAAGATCTAGACTTGCGTCCCCGTTATTTTTCGGTAAAAGAAACAACCATGATACCCAGATGATAAGCAGCATAAAGACCGAATATCTCAGAACCTCGGCAATCTATCAAACGAAATTTCGGTACTAAGACCATATGCCAATGAATGGTTCCCACCCAGTCTTCAGTCGATTTAAGATTTATATCACCCTGCACACTTTAAAATGATTGTGAGCCTACCGATACATCTTATATAGAGCTGCTTATCGCTTTTGCATTTAAGGTTTAAAGAGGTTTCGACAGACCACTGATTTTCTATCATTTTCTCTTTTTCTCGCCAGGAAACTCATTTTTGATTTTCTATTGTTTTTGTGCTTTTGAAATTTTTCGATGTTTTTGGATTTTTCAATTTGGATTTACTCCCCCTAAAATCAATAAACTAAGATAAAATTTAAAAACACAAAGGTATTTACAAAACAAAAAAAAAAAAAAAAAAATGACTTTCCGATGTTGGTTAACTCAGTTTTACCTCAATGCCGTTTACCAAAATTAGTTTTTAATCAGAAAAGATTTATCGAATTTTGGAAAAATCAGTTGGCATGTCGGTTTGCAGTGTGGACCATGACAACATTGTCTGGCCAAAGAGTGCTGCGAGAGAATAACAAATTATAAAGTAGCTTAAGTAACGACAAGTAAAGGAGAGATTAGAAATTTTAAAACCGTATCCTGCAACTGCTTCGTGCATTGCAAGGAATCTGAGTGCTCTCCCAAACTGGATATCCACCCGGTGTGGATTTCAAAGTCGATTCTTTGTAGCTACTGAGAAGTCTCTTGACAGCAACAAGATCATAAACCTTTGGGTCCGGCTGGTCTTCCACATTGTACCAGCGAAGGTCTTTCTCTTTCTCTTGAGAAGTAGTGTGCGGTTGTTCAATCCATGCCAAGGCATCCGCACACCCGGTGTAGTTTGATCAACTAACACATTTTCTTCAATCACACCGCGAAGAAATGTACACTGCACGTTCATCTTGTTGATTGTGAACTTCAAACGTGCTGCAGGTGCATACATTTTGATTTGAATCTATCCCGGGGACCTGATCAAAGCTTGATTGTAAAAGGCTTTGCATTTTTGTCGAAGCTTTTCAAACTCTTTCAACATACACTTCTGTTTCTCTTTTTCCTTTTCTTCTCTCCATCACAGGCAACAATTTCTTCAGTCGCCTATTTTGTGCATGGACACTCCACTATCAACAATCTTACGACTATCGAAAGTTCCTCCTGGAATATCCTACACACTCATTCAAAGATTAGACGGAGAGGGGGACCCAGGCCTTTGTGGACTTGGGTCGTCCTTGATCATCAAGGAAGGTGATCTCAATCTCCTGATGATTAGGAAAAAGAA
Source organism: Helianthus tuberosus (assembly GCA_030545235.1). Taxonomy (NCBI): domain Eukaryota; kingdom Viridiplantae; phylum Streptophyta; class Magnoliopsida; order Asterales; family Asteraceae; genus Helianthus; species Helianthus tuberosus. The sequence continues at coordinate 154,988,109 of CM060444.1, forward strand.
CCTGCGGTGCTCCCCCTGATTGAATTACCTGTTTTGGTCTCCAAGCTGTTTGTTCTTTACCAGTATTTGTATTAATTGTTTTTGCATTTACTGGTTTTGCCGTTTTAGGTTTTGCTTGAACAGGTTTTTCTTCTTTGACCTCTGTTTTTAAGGCCTTCTCAATTACCTTTTGATTCTTTTGTTTCAACTTCTTTTCCTTTTCTTTCAAGACACGGGGGTCTTGTTTCGGGGAAAACGATCGTTTTTGGTAATTGGTTTCTTGGGGAGCTTTCAACTTTTGCAGGTATGGGCAGTATCTTACAATGTGCCCAATTGTGCCACACTTAAAACACATCCTCCGCTCTACAAACCTCGGAGAAACATGTTGATGGCCAGACTGAGAACCAGACAATGAACTTTGTGATCTAGATGTACTTGGACCTAAATCACATCCTTTGGTGTGTTGGGTGTAATTATTCTGATCATTTCGTTTCAAAATTCTAACTTGTTTTATAAAATCAATGTTAGATTTATCCTGAAATGTTTCAAGTGTATCTGTACCCTTTGATCCAACAAAGTTCACCTTCTGTTCTCTTTTCTTAACAGGAGCTCTTTTGTTTTGCACCTTTTGTTGTTGAACCTTTGGTTGTTCAGTCTTAGCCTGCTGAACTTTAGGTGCTTGAACCTTCTTGTTCTGAGCCTTCTTTCCCTGTACTTTACCTTTTCCTGAGTTGACTTGTTGTTTTCGCTCAATTGGTAGTTTTTGGTTTCCGCATTGTTTTCTAACTTGTTCACACGGAATTGGATCACATTGAGTGACGGTAATTTTGCCACTTTTGTTCCCCAAAAACTTATCAGTACATCCTTCAAAAATTTGCTCAATTAAATCTTGATTTACATTTTTAATTGGAAAATCTTTGTTAGAGTAGATTTTGCTATCTCCTTTGAGCGTGTACAACAAGTTATTCTTTTCACTGTTAGATACAAGGGACTCCATTGCCTTTGACATTTCAGTCTTACTCGGTTTCACTGGTGGATCACACAGGATGTGATTCTCAATTGGAATATCTGTTGTAACCGAGTTAGACTGTTGTTTCACAATTACTTCAGATTCATCATCCGAAGAATCAGCATCCTCAACAATGGGAGGACTCTGTTCCTTAACACATGATGAATCTGTCACATTCTCAGATTCAGATTCAGAGTCTGATTGACCCGAGGATGATGTACCAGTTGTGAACCCGAGGCCTGCTGCAAAATCATCTAGATTGAGTGGCACAGTAGGTTCAAAGCGGGGCATATCCTCGTTATCAGGCAATTTTGAGTAATTGTGATTCATTGGGGGAGGACATGATTTGAATCCAACACATTGTCTATCCCCCTTTTTCTTCTGAACATCAATAATGTGATCCAATACATAGCGGGAATTGGAATAGCTTTCCAATTTCTGCTTAATTGTCTCACATTCACATCGAGCTGTTGCCAACTCTACCATCTGCTTCTCAATTGTGTCAATAAGATTATTGTTAGCATGTTGTTTTCGCAAAACAGCCTTTTGTAATTCTGAAACATCATGTCTTAATGACGCAATTGTTGTTTTAAATTCCTTTTCATTTCTGGTTAAAAACACGTTAGCTTCAGCTGCTTTAGAAAGATCTACAATCAATTCTTGATTGTGTTTGGATATGATTTCAAATTGACTTTCCTGTTCAGCATATTTAACAGTTAAACTATCACAGTTTTCACAGCTAACTACAGTGGGTTCATCGACACTTACCTGGCATGAAGAACAGTCGACATTAGCCACAAAGGCTGAATGGAGAGAAGACGAAGACGAAGAGAGAACAGCTTGATCCACCAAATTAGATCTTCTTTCCGTTCCTGCTGCAGCTTCTTCCAAAGATGTCTCATCCACATGTTCATTGCCTGAAGTGAAGGATTCTTCATCTGAGCTTCCACTATAACCAGAACTGTCTTCATCTTCAGAAGACTCATCACCATTGGTGGAAGATTCTCCACCACTGGCGTGCTTTAAATCCTTTACAATCTCAGTAAAACATGCTGTTCCACCATTTCCTCCTTCTCCAAGCTGAAGCGACCAGTCACAACCCTCATCTATTTGAACCATCAGCCCCCGGTTGGCATTTGATGACCCTGCTTGGCCTTGGTTGTTGACAGGTATCAACGTACGAACATTGTTCCCGCTCTGGTTCTGCTGGTTGCCTTGATTTCTGAACGGGTTTTGATTTCCATGCTGAGCTGGTCTTGTGCATTCCCTTTTGAAATGACCCCGTTCGCCACAGTTAAAGCATGTTACAGCTTGCTTGTCGAACCCATACTTGGTGTCTTTCTTGCTTTCCAAGTTGGTTCTTCCTGTCCTTTCCATAAACTCCTTTGCTCTTCGAATTGCACTAGCAAGAGCCCATTTGATATCCATCATCTCAAACTCTTCTTTATCCACTTGCTGATAATCTTCATTGGTTAGATTGATATTCCCAATCTGACCAGCGATCAATCCAGAATAAGCACTAACCAAGGTGTTCAACATCTCCATATGTTCCTTGGCTATTTCGACACTGACTTTGGAAAAGTTGGAAGTGTCTAATCTGACTGTGTTCGGATTGGAAGTGGCTTGAATGTTTGAAGAGCTTCCATAAAACCCTTGCTGTTGCTGTTGTTGCTGCTGAGCTAAAGAAGAAGAAGAATCTGGTCTTGAATACATCATCGTGTATGCTGAAGGATCAAACTGATTCGTTGTGGAAGGACCGGTGTTTGAGACGAAAGCTGTTTGAAGCTTTGCATGTTGAGAGACTGGTCTTTCTCCACTGATACCTCCTGCAATCCCAAAGTACATCTCCGGATTTTGAGGAGTTTGTGTTCTTTTTGCTTTAAGCTTTTCTTCTACATCCTTATTCTCCAATCTTTGAATTAATTCATAAACGGTGATTGTGTCTAGAACACCATTTTCTTTAAGGATTTCAAGATAACTGCTCCACTTTGCTGGTAAGCTATCAGCGAATCTCTTCACCAATTCTTGTGGAGTGGCAGTGACTTTAAAAGCAAACATCTCGCTCAACAAGTGATGGAACCTTGTAGATAACTCTGCCAAAGTCTCATTCTCCAAACACGTGAATCCTTCAAACTCTTTCTTCAGTAATTCTTGCTTGATCTTTCTAGATTGAGCATTTCCTTCACAACGTAACGTGAGCATATCCCACAAGCTTTTAGTTGTCGTGCAGTAAACAAACTGGTGGTAAATGTCTTTGTGAAGAGCCTGGGTGAGAATCATGAAAGCTTTCTTTTCTAGCTCAAATTTCTTCTTATCTTCTTCAGACAAAGTGCTATAAGTTTCTGGATTAGATCCTGCAACTTCCAAATCATTTTCAAATGCGGTGAAGAAGCACATCCATAGATCTTGACCTTGCCCCTGAACATAAGTTCTCAGCCTTTCTTTCCACCATCCCCAATCATTTATGTGATTTAACTTTGGCGGTTTTGTGCTTGTACCAGTTTCACTGTCGTTCTGCATCATAGATTGAATGCTGTTGCTTTGATTTGTAACCAAAGCCCATTGATTTGCAGTTATCATTGCAGCTTGAGATGGGGCAATAGCTCGCATCCATGCAGTTTTGTCGAAATCTGACGTAGCTTGCGTAGATTGCATAGCTGATGATTGTGGAGTCGAAGTTATTTGAGTCCACGCGGTTGGATCCCACTGACCGTTTGTTCCCATTTTATGAAAATTAATATATTAAATGAAAATTGATTTAAAAATGAAAACAAGTTTTCTGTTTAAAAATTTAATTTTCACAAACTATGTTAATTTATCGAGAGAAAACAAACAGCCGAAAGATCCTTGATCGAAAGACCTGAAACACAAACTTGTACAAACAGTTAAATCACTTATACAAATTTTTTTTTTTTTTTTTTTTTTTTTTTAATATCTTGATAAAACAAAATCCCGCGAAACAAAGATCCGACGAAACAAGTCTTGTGCGACTAAACAGCTCTTGTGCGATCCCCACTTATGTTGTGCGACTGATTGTCTTGTTCGACTGAAGCCCAAACAGAAATCCAAAGTAATCAGAAGCCCAAAACTGAAGCCCAAATTTTGTGCGAGTAATCAAGTCTTGTGCGACTAACTGTCTAAATCAAATCTGTTATGTTGAGTATCGATGAAGCTGGAGCCCAAACAGAAGAGATTTTCGAAGGATCAATATTTTGAAAGATAAATATTTTCGAAGGATCAATATTTCGAAAGATCAACAAATTTGAAAGATTCACAATTTGAAAATATCCTTATCTTTCGAAGCTTGTTCGAAAGATCAGCAAATTTGAAAGATTCACAACTTGTTCGAAAGATAGTTATCTATCGAAGCTTCCCTGATCGAAAGATGACCTAAACACCTTGTGTGATCTGACACATTGACTTTGAAACCACCTGACACAATACTCCCACTTTCGGCTCAAAGTATGATCAATTCACCAACCATTTGTACTATTATAATCCAATAACAATTTTCAATGCATTAACACTTTGATATCAACACTATGCAGATCAAATACACAAGCAGACAAGAACAGTTTGAAGAACTTCATGAACCGTTTGAAGATAAGAGGTTTCTGGAAATGACTATGCTTATATCTTCAACCAAAAAAAATTCTATCATACTATCATGCACTAAAACAAGATCTCCAGCAACACTTTTAGCAAAAACAACAGGTTTTATCAGATTCTTTTAGCAAACCATGCAGATTTTCGAAGTTTTAAATCAGAAAATTTCCAGAAAATACAAGCTTTTAAAACCCGAAAAACAACCCGAAAACGCTCGGTTTTAACAAGGAGAAGAGCCAAGGCTCTGATACCACTTGTAGGTCCCTTCTCGGAGGATGACGAACCTAAACCTTGTTATACTAACCCACTAACAAGTGCGGAATCCAAGCTAGTGAGCAAACCGGGATGAAACAAGCACAAACACAAACACACAAAGATTCACCGATTAACACCACTTGTATTAATGCGAATGAAAGGTTTCGGTTACAAGCACAATGTTTACAAATCAGTTTTGCAAACTCTCTAGTGTGTGTGTGTTCCTGGACAGAATGCTCTCAAGTGAGTGTGTGTGTATCTGTCTTCCAAGTCTCTCAAGTCATGCCTTGAACACACAATACATGGGTATATATATACCCAGCATTGGTTGTCTGACCGAAGGATTCGATAGATGGTCGAAGGATCATCTATCGATGTCAAAGCCATCGAAGGATTCACAAGCACCTCGAAGGATGGTGTATCCTTCGAGGTCTATTAGTTTCCATCGAAGCATATCTTTCGAGGTCCATCTGTATCTATCGAAAGACATTATCTTTCGAGGTCATCGAAGGATATAATCCATCCTTCGATGACATCCTTCGATGACATCCTTCGACACAAGCATGTTTCAACCAATGTGCTAACTGTTTGGCCAAGTCAAACCGGAGGATGGTTGACTTGGTCAAACTTACATCGAACGCACATATAAACAAACCTAACACAAGACATCGTTTTGTAGCATGACACAATACAGACAAAGTACCGACACAAGTGCTTTGTCTTGATCTTCGTGTCTTCAAGTCGAAACCAAGTCGAACTGAGCTGAGTTGAACCGAGCCGAGTCGTGTCCACAAAATATGCATCAACATTAATCTCCCGTTATATTTTGGGATTAATCAGTGAAATCAGAGATATGGTCAAAGCAGCTAGGCCACAAACAATTCAAGAAATTATGGAGCTTGCCAACACTCTGACAGATGGGCTGATACGTACACAAGAAGAGAACCAGAAAACAAATCTAGCTCAAAGAATTACCCAGGAATTACGTTCTGGTAATTCTTATCGTGGGAAAGGAACGGATTCATCTTCTTCACCTTTTTGTAAGTTCTGTAAGAAGAAACATTCAAGAAAATGTGCGGTGTCATGCAACTTCTACAAGAATCCAGGACATAAAGAAGAAGAGTGTAGAAGAAAAGCTAGTACTAGGATATGCTACAACTACGGAGAGGTAGGTCATATTCGACCAAACTGCCCAAAACTAGTTATAGCAATTGACAACAAAGCAAAAGCAACAGAAGGACCTAAGAAGAATGCTAGGGCATTCGTACTGACAGCCGAAGAAGCTAAGATGATCCCTGATGTAATTGCCAGTATGTTTTTAGTTAATGATGTCTATGCTAAAGTATTATTTGACTCTAGTGCAAACCAAAGTTTTATAAATACTTGTTTCTACAAATTTCTCAATCAACCATTAACTAAACTTCACCAAGACTGTACGGTGGAGACGGCAAATGGAAATTCTATAAAATAAGCGAAATCCTTAAGAAAGGAAAGATATAATTTTTAGGTCATAAGTTTACCGATAACCTTTTTCCAATGAATCTCGCTGGATTCGATGTCAAATTAGGAATGGATTGGTTGGTAGCCAATAGTGCACGAATTTTGTGTGATCAAAATTTTATAGAAGTTCATACACCAACTGGCGAAAAGATCACAGTTCAGGGAGACAAGCCAACAACATCAACGAAATTCATCTATATGATGAAAGCTGTAAGCTATGCACGAAAAGGAAAATAATTAAAAGATATTCCCGTATTATATAATTTCTCAGATGTTTTCCCAGAAAAGTTACATGGACTGCCGCCAGATCGCGAGGTTGAATTTAAAATTCACCTAATACCAGGAACTGCACTAATTGCTAAAGCACCCTATCGTCTAGCACCTACGGAGATGTAGGAATTGAAGAAATAGTTAGACGAATTATTAGAAAAAGGTTTTATACAACCTAACTCATCACCTTGGGGAGCACCTGTGCTATTGTCAACAAGAAAGATGGATCAATGCGCATGTGTATTGATTATAGAGAATTGAATAAGATTACGATTAAAAATCGGTATCCATTACCGAGAATTGATGATCTATTTGATCAACTTCAAAGAGCTCGATTCTTCTCTAAAATTGACTTACGCTCAGGATATCATCAACTGAAGGTACAGGAAGAGGACATTCCTAAAACTGCTTTCAGAATAAGGTACGGTCATTATGAATTTACAGTCATGCCATTTGGTTTAACCAATGCCCCAGCAGCATTTATGGACATGATGAACAGGATATGTAAATCATACCTGGATAAATTCATAATTGTTTTTATAGATGATATACTAATTTACTCCAAGAGTAAGGAAGAACATGCAGAGCATTTACAAGTACTTCTATCACTACTGAGAAAAGAAAAGCTTTATGCTAAATTCTCAAAATATGAATTCTGGTTGAAACAAGTGCAATTTCTTGGAACTTAGTTAATAATGAAGGAATTCATGTGGATCCTATAAAGATCGAAGCTATTACAAAATGGAAAGTCCCTGATTCATCAACAGAAGTAAGAAGTTTTCTTGGATTGGCAGGATATTATAGACGTTTCATTCAAGATTATTCTAGAATAGCCATTCCATTAACCAAACTAACATGCAAGTTAGTTAAGTTTGAATGGGGACCAAAACAGGAGGAAGCATTCAAGATTTTAAAGCAAAGATTAACTAATGCACCAATACTTGCTTTACCAGAAGGAACTGAAGACTTAATAGTCTATTGTGATGCATCTTGTTGGGATTGAACCCTACAAAGGAACAGTTGATAAAGCCAAAACTGGATCAGATCAGTGGATTCATCATAAGCAGTTGTTTGCATCAGATCTTTCCCCTTGAAAGTGGCCTTATCATCTGATGATCTCTAAGTACTGCCCTTCACAACAACTGCTGATCCCTAAAGACTGTTGAAGATAAAGCACTGATGCTCAATCTGCTGATATGGTTCAAGTACTGCTGAAGACACAAAGCACTGCTGGAGCTATAACAGTGGAATGAAGAAGCAGTAGTTTAGTCTTGTATTGTATTTGTTTATTGTAATCAGTGGTTTATGATCAGTGTTTGTATAGAACAGTTGTTAGAGGTTGTTAGGAGGTTAGATGTCACTTCCATGGTGACGTCAGCCAAAAGATGCTCAGTGGTTATTCTGTACTATAAATAGAACAGTACCCTGTACTATTCTATTAGCTCTTTTCACCACCAAGTCATTCTGTACAAACAATCATAGTGAGCTCAGGCTGAGGGGGAGATTAGTGCATGCATGCATTGTTATTGATTATTGTAATAAATACAATCATTCGATTTCAAGTTAAACATGGCTAAAACTTATTCTCTCATTGATTGTGTGTTGAAAGTTTGTTTCATTTAATTCCGCTGCATTTAACTCTGTTTCATTTTCATTCTAATCAAACGGACACAATCAAAAGAAACTCAGATCCTAACAATTGGTATCAGAGCTCGGACAGTCAAATTTGATCTAACAATCATTTTGACGTAAAAGTTCAGCTCAATTTCGTTGATACTTGAGATTGTTCGGTTTTAGTTGTAAAACAGAGTAAGGTATAATCACGTACAAAGTTGATTATTCAGTGCCTGAGAAACAACCAGAATGACGTCACAATCACAGGATAACACTAATAACGTTGGTTCACTCTTCAAACCACCTATGTTGGCCAGATCTGAATACAACATTTGGGAGCGAAGGATGGGTCACATCTTAGCTCAACATAATACCGGATGTTGGAAGTCGGTTGTCTTTGGACCACATGTTCCAATGGTGCCGAGTGCTGAGGATCTAAAAGTCATGGTTCCTAAGAAAATTGAGAACTACACTGACCAAGATTTTCAGAAAATTGAACTGGATGCCAAGGCATTTTAGGAACAGTTTGGGGGGACTGAAGATGTAACTGAAAATAATAGGGAAGTTTTGAATCAACAGTATGAAACCTTTTGTCACATTAAGGGTGAATCATTAACACAACAGTTTGAACGTTTTAGTTGTCTCATAAGTGAACTTAAACTTGTTAAATCTGAATTTGCCAAATCAACTCTAAACAACAGGTTTTTAAGGTTACTTCCTGAAAAATGGGACACAATTGCTTTTGTAACCAGAAATTCAGTTGGGTTCAAAGATTTAACACTGACTCAACTTCATGGTAGACTCCTTACCTATGAAAGGGAGTTGGACCAGAAAAAGAAGTTACAAGAGTCAGGGAAGGTTGCTGATGACTATACATTTGGTAGCACAACACTTCTGGGTCAAGAGGAATCTGGTAGTAGTAAGGATCAGAGTTATGATCATTATATTGACATAACTGCTGGTGGAGCTTTTAATAACTCTGATTCTTACTCAAACAACTATGCTTTCATAGCTAGTAGTGAAAACCAGATTTCTGACAATCTCTCTTTTGAACTCAATGATCTGCAGCATTTTGATCCAACTGATTTAGAGAAAATGGACATATTGCACCAACTTGCACTGCTGAGTGTTAGAACCAGCAAGTTTTACAAAAGGACAGGGAGAAAATTTCTAGGGTTACATGGGAACTTGAAAGTAGGGTTGGATAAATCAAAGATAAAATGCTACAAGTGTAATAGGTTAGGTCATTTTGCTAGAGAGTGCAGGAGTCAAACCAGTAGACCAATATGCCCCTGCTGCTCATGTAAACACTGCTCATTATGCACACCCTACAACCCCTGTTCCTGTTCACTATGTCCAAACCACTGTTCCTCATATACAGTATGTCCAGGCCCCAGCTCCTCAGGTTCAGGTGCAACAAGTTGCACCTCAACAAGCTGCACCAGCAGTGGTTCAACCAGATCAGCAAATCTTTTTCACCCAAGGCTTTGTTAACTGGAGTAGCTTACCTGAAGAGCTAGGTGATGAAAATTTTGCACTCTATGCTAAAAATGATGCTTCTAGTGATGATTTATGTTTTGTAGCATTAGAGTCTATACCAGAAGGGCTGGAAACTGAAGAAGGACAGTCAAGTGAAGAAACAGTGGATACAATTGCTGAAGCAGTGGTTACTGCTGTTGCTGGTGAAATACTGTTGGGAGAAAATTCAGAACCCCTGTTGGAACCACTATCTGACCCCTGGTCTGAAGAAGAGGAGAAGTAACAAGGTGAAAAAGAAGAGAAGGTGCCAGAAGAAAGTGAACATGTCTATGATTGTGCCATGATGGCTGCATCTAAGGGAGCTTCTGCATGCTTAGATAGTCTTTGGTATGTAGATAGTGGAGGCTTCAGGCACATGACTGGATGTAGAGCCCTACTCAAAGAATTCAAAACTCATGGAGGGGGTGATATATCTTTTGGTAATAATAGTAAAGAGAAGGTGATGGGTTCTGGTACAGTACAGTCTGGAAATGTTAAGTTTGAAAATGTCAATCTAATAGACAATCTAAAATTCAACCTCCTTAGTGTCTCTCAAATGAGTGAAAAAGGTTATGGATCATTTTTTACTAAGGAGTGTTGTAGGATTGTTGGACCAGAAATGGTTAAAAAGATTGAAGAAATAATAAAAAATGGAAAAACCCAACTTGTCGCTCAAAGGAGTGGCAATGTTTATGTAGTTGATATGTCAAAAGAGAGCCTCAGAACTGATGCCTGTCTATTCTCAGCTGCCTCTAACAAAGAGACAGAGTTATGGCACAGAAGATTGGAGCACACAAATCTCAAGGCAAATACTGCTTTGTCAAAGCAAGGCCTTGAAAGAGGTCTTCCACAAAAATTGTTCACCTGTCTTGAGCATTGTATTTCCTGGTTAAAGGAAAACAACATAAAAGCTCATTTAAGTCCATTGAAGAGTCCAAAGCAACCAAGCGCTTGCAAATGCTTCACATGGATCTGTTTGGCCCAGTAAAAGTCATGAGTCTTAAAAAGAAAAGATATTGTTTGGTAATTGTAGATGACTTTTCTAGGTTTACATGGACTTATTTCCTACATTCCAAATATGAGACTGCAGGCATTTTGCAATACTTTGTCAAACAGGTTGAAAAGCAGTTTGACTTGCTAGTAAAAGTCTTCAGGAGTGACAATGGCACAGAATTCAGAAATAGGGAGTTGGATGAGTTTTGTGTGTCAAAAGGAATTGTAAGGCAGTACAGCATTCCAAGGACACCAGAACAAAATGGGGTTGTTGAAAGAAAGAACAGAACATTGATTGAGGCTGCCAGGACCATGCTTGCTGATTCAGGTTTGCCATTAACCTTCTAGGCAAAGGCTGTAAACACTGCCTGTTATGTCCAGAACAGAGTTTTAATAAACCCCAGGCATCAAAAGACTGCCTATGAAATTCTGTATAAAATCAAACCATTGATCTCATACTTCAAAGTTTTTGGCTGCCCATGCTTCATTTTAAACTTAAAAGATTCTATTTCAAAGTTTGCAGCCAAAATTGATTGTGGTTATTGTTAGGGATGGATTTTCACAGCTTATGGATCACGGATCCTCAAATGCAGCTTGGATCAAGGATCCTCAGTTCGGTTTGAATTAAGGATCCTCAGAAGATGTTGCAGCAATAAGGATCCAGGATCCTCATTATTATCCTAACACTAACAATTGTTACCATCATTTTTGAACTTGTTTTGCAGGAGTATTTGAATAGGACTTGGTCCAACCGAGATTCTAGGGGAATATGCTTCATGATTCTGTACGTGCATGAGCTCTTCGACCGTTATGGTGATCGTGCGAGACTTGCATCTTTTCCGGATAGTTAGTTAGACTAGTTAGTTTCTATTTTTAAATGGGGATACAAGCTTGCTTAGATTATTATTAGCAACACAACTGCACTACACTCAGGCTATCAAGAACTCTCTGTGATTACACACTTTTGCACTATAGTGATCCTTGTACCAAGCTTGTTATCATCCCGGTTTGTAAACATTGTTTGTTCAATATAGTTAGTGATCGGTAGTTTCCATCACCCGAGGTTTTTTATGCCGGAGATCATTCATTGATCAAGGGCTTTTTCCTCGTATAAATCCTTGTGTCCATCACTCATTTCATTCATTCATTCATTCATTCATTCATTGTTCATACATTTGATCATTTAACTAAGCATCACACCTCACAAAATCAGATTTGGTTGCATTATCCTTGTGTGATTTTTGACCAAAACAGTTTGGCGACCACAGTGGGGCAATCAGTGCTTCATTCTCAAAAATTCATTTCATTCATTTCTGTTCATTACCTTCAACTACATGGCTTCCCACACGAAGAACACTTCAAGTTCCATGCCAACGATCACTTCTTCGCAGGGCATTCCACCTTTGCCTCCGGTCGTTTCTGGATCCCACACGAAGAACACTATTGTTGTTTCTTCTGGTCCTACTAACAATGATCTTTATTCTTTGATTTTGCAGATGAAGGATTACATGAAGCAGCAGGACAAAACTAATGACAAGATCCTTTGTGAGATTGACGAGATCAAGAAATTGAAGAGATCAGCGGAGGATCACTCTCCATTGATGCCTAGATCACTGAATTTTGATTCTTCAGTCATAACTTCCCAGCACTCCACAGCATCAGGCGTCCAATACCAGGGTGGATCATCGAGTATACGCTATGGATCATCGGCAATGACACAGGCTCAAGGATCCTACTTCCAGCCTTCAGGATCCTCTCTTCAGCCTCAAGGATCCTCCTTCCAGCATCAAGGATCCTTCTCTAGTTCAGGAGGATACATGGGCATGTAGATAGTTCAGGGATCCTACTCTCAGTATCCAGGATCCTCATCTCAGGTTCAAGGATCCTCGTCTCAGTGTCAAGGATCCTCATCTCAGGCTCACGGATCCATGGATTATCCTCCAAGACCCCCAACTTCGGTGTATCAAGGATCCAACATCTTTCAGGATCAAGGATCCTTAAGGAGCGTACAACCCAGAAGTTCAGAGATTCACTTGGGAGACTTCATACCTATGCAAACTATTGCTTCATCTGGTCCCTCAATCATGCCAGAATCGCATCAATATGGATTCACATCAGGAATTCCACCCTTGAATCCATCAGGAGGTAACACTTTAAATACTTCTCATAATGCTAACCATGGCTTTGTGTAGGATCTAGGAATCAACCAAGATATGGCTAAGGAATTACAAAAACTTAAGGATATGATATCCAGCGTTCCAGGAGTGGTTAAGCCCATTCCTGAAATTCCGGATGGGAGTCACAGGATATCTCGTTTTGCACCACCTATTTGTGATGCATAGATACCAAAGAGGTTTCAACTGTATAATGGCTCAACTGATCCAGAAGAGCATGTAGCTCAGTACAGAGAAAGAATGGAGATCAATCCCATTCCTGAAAGGTTGAAAGAAGCATGTCTATGCAAGGGTTTCGGAACCACACTGACAGGATCAGCTCTTAAATGGCTGCTAAGTCTTCCCCCTTACTCTATTACTTCATTTGCTAATCTAGTTAATTTGTTTAATAGCCAATTCTCATGCAGTAGGAGATTTGAACGTTTAACTAGTGATCTATATAGGGTAACACAAAGTCAAAATGAATCACTTAGTGTCACAACCCCCGTTCCCTAACAACCCAAGGAATGGGCGGCCGCGGCCAGTTTCAGTGGTATCGGTGTTTATCAATTTGGCAGCGGAAATTTCATCAGGACCGTAGTTAGGAAATATTTTATCAGAGTTAAACACCCAAAATGTTTAAAACAAAGAAATGGGATAAAACCCGGTTTCCATTTGTAATACATTTATAGGGAATAATCCTATTTATTAAAAACCATTCTCCCTTTTAATTAGGTAACTTTTATAGCCACTTTTCTAAGCCTTCAGTGCTCTCCAGCTGGCTTTTATTGGCTTCACACTAAGTTACCTGAAACACGTGTTTAAAACATTTTATCAGCAGGAAATATTGGTGAGTGAATCCTAGTTTAATCAAAACAGGTTTTATCAGTCTATAGCATTGAGGACAATCGCGTAATTACATTTGTTTCCATCTACTTTAATTACCACCCACGGTACTATCAACCCGACTTGTTGTCATGTTACTACTCACAATGTAGTAACAAATTTTGTATACAAAACCTCAACATATATACCGACGATAATTGTAGAATACAAATACTCAATCACTGTTTAATATATTATTAATTAATTGAGGTATTGTAAAAACAATTTGCAAAAAGGAGGATTACTCACATTGCTATTTTAGGTAATTTCCTGTGGCTTCCTGGTTATAATCTATAAATTTTAAATAATGCACACTCGTTAGTATCATAACCCAAATTTTACATTAGTTATACCCTCCCCGAGACAGAACTTGTAGGATCGAGATTCGACCTAAACGAGTCGTTCAGAAGAGTTCTCGATCAATACGAAAGGCGGAATCAGACGTATCGATGTTGAATCAGCTTGATATGCACTTAGAATCACTTAAACTGTCTCTTGTATTGATTACACAACGTTTTACAGGCTGGAGACACTTCGGCAGAGCTTCGCTACCAGAATCACAACTGTTACAAATGAAAACACAAGACACCTATTTATAGGGTTGCCACTTCGTATGGACTGGAACATGTCCAGTTCGCACGACCTGGGCCACTTCGCATGAACTGGTCAGTTCGTGTGAAGTGGTTGTTTCAGCCCCGTTTCCCGTATCTTTTGAACTACGTGTCTTGGTCTATCTAACCTAGTTACAAGACTCGATACAAGACGAAGTCAACAGACATATGCACCAACAAACTCTCCCTTGGATGTTGACGAGTCTTTGATACGAGTCTTCAGTCTTGATCAGTCTTCTCGCTCTTTCCAAAATATCTTTTGCTGTAAGCATCCTTCAATCTCTTTCTTCTCTCTCTCTCTCTCTCTCTCTCTCTATCTCTCTCTTTCTCTTCCAGAATCGCAACCTGGCTCTCTCATCCTCTTGCTCAGATCTCTTGATTCTTTAAGCTTATCAGCATCAGCAGCTTCTTCCCCTTTAATGTTGATCCAAAATCTGTATCTGGTTATGCGAAAAGTCCACAGGAATCGGAACCTGGCTTTGCAGCTTTCACAAGTTCAGGACTGTTGCCTGGCTCTCAGAAACCTGGCTTACCTGCACATCCTCTACCCAGAACATTAGATTTTTATTTATGACAATTTTAATCTCTGTTAATCACTTGTAAAATCAATCTCAAAACATCACTTGTTAAATTATGACATTTCTCAAATTATCTCAAACTTTTCTCTTCAATTTTCATTTCAAACACACTTACCCAAACCACTGTTCATCATGTTTAGCACTCGGAATTTTGAAAATCAGCTTTTCAACATCAGTTGTCAAAAATAAGATGAAATAAAATCTTTTTGAATTTTCAAAATTTTATGCTAAAACACAATCTTTTTGGATTTTTGTTTTTTAAAGAAAAGCAGTAAAGAAATATTTACAGACAATATTTTTGTGAGTTTGTGGAAGAGGATCATATCAGATTTTGAGACGAATCACTAGCACCGTTGAGCTTTAAACACTTTAAGTTCTAAATGATTCACTTAGATTGTCAGTATACTGATCCACTTAAATTTTCACACAAAGTTCAACTGTTTCGAGATACGAGATTAGTGTTTTAAGGGAATTGACTTATTCGCGTGTCCCACCTCAGAATATACTCCCGTATCCAGACTCCTATATTCAGTCTTACAGGTGAATGCACACTAATGATATCTGTAAGGGGTTAATGCGAGACCATGAGAGCTCAGGCTATTGCTTCCGCAAAATCAGAGAGATGATGGTTCGACTTTAGGTGTGTCCCCTTTAGAGAATCTTTTCTTCAACAGCATATGATTAGCATTTTTCAATGTTTCATCATTTTTTATGCTGAGGGTAGGCTTTATGAATAAAGCAGTGCAGAGCATTATACGAGGACTAGGCTATTGGTCCCGCAAAATCAGAAGTCCTGGTATAATACCCCAGATATCATCACGCATAAAGACCTAGTATGTCAGAAATAGAAAACCTTTCAAACAAGATTTCAGGGGTTACCTATATATCAGAGAGATGTTCCCCACGAAATAAGTAAGTATATGATATTTAGGTTTATATCTCGAAAACAATCTACTAAGCGTGTAAAAACCTACTGGCATATCATCAGTGAGACCGTTTATCACATTTGACTTTCCAATTCTTTAGCATGCTGTGATTGTCTACTGATGTACTATCATTTCCTCTTTTTCACAACAAAACTCATTTTTAATTTTCCAATGTTTTTGGATTTTCAAATTTTGTCATTTTTTTTCAAATTTTAAAAATTTCTAATTTTTTTTTACTCCCCCTAAAATCAAAATATGTTTCAATTTTGATTTTCCGGGAAAATTTGAAAATGAACGCAATAAACTGTACAAATAAACTGACAAACTGATGTGAATTGCTTCAATTCGCCATCCACTTGGCATAAACAATCAGAACTCCCCCTGATAACAAACTATTTTCCCATTATGATTTCAAAACACTTAAGTTTATTTTAATCAAATGGTTTTTCCGGAAAAATTAGTTTTGTTGAATCCACTTGTAAGATCGGGAGATTAGTTCATCATTTTGTTCTTTCCACAGCTTATGAATTAAACCCCATTTTTTAACCACTTGAATGAAAGTTAAATCAAGTTCAACTTAATGACCTTGATTACCCACTTGCAGGTTCTAACCAACAATACCACTTGTAAACTGAAATATAACATTGTTAAATTTTCTCAAGAAAGATGCCGATTCATGCTCCACGATTACCAACTTGGGAGCTCCGGCAAGTCAGGATTTTTATTCATAGAGATTCTCCCAAGCCTGATGGTCCTTGGGAGATTCCGAGTCAACCTCACTCGGTTTCTTTCCTTTCTTTTTCTTTTCATAAAATTTCTTTACCCCTTTAACCTTCCCGTCAACCATTTTTCCAAAAATATTTAGAACTTTGGGGTTAAAGGCTTTTTCAACATCAAATTCTATCTTTTCAGAAAAAAATTGATTTGAAATCTCAATTTTTCCAACTTTTGATTTTAAATTTTCAGCCCGCAATGGTGGAAAATTTTCGTCATCCAGTGGCGGAACTGAATTTTCTCTTTTTAGCGCAACTAGTGGCTCCTCTGACTTTGACGAATCAGATTCATCGCCAGAATGTGGCTCCTATGCTTCCGAAGAAACAAATTTATCGCCAGAACTATCATCTGTTTTCTTAACAACCCACTTTTGGTTGTTAAGCTTCACTTTTCTTTTGTAAAAACTTTTTGAACTCTCACCAACTTCAAATTTTGAATTTTTTAACACTATAAATTGTTCGGTTGGTGGTTTATTATCAACCATCTTTTCTTTCAGTTTTTCAAAGACTCCCTGTTTTGTGTTGGTTGCCTTTGGACAGTTCAAGGCAATGTGCCCAACTTTTTGACATTGATAACAGGTTCTTGTCTCCTTATTCTGAGCAGCTTTATTCTTCATTCCTTCTTGCTTCTTAGCAAGGAATTCTTTGTTTGTCTGCTTCCAGAATGAGCTCTTTTCCTCTTCTTCCGAACTTGATCCTGAAACAAATACAGTTTTTGGTTTATAAATTTTCTCATTTTTATGATTTTCTGGTGGAATAAAACCTAGACGTTTCTTTTTGAAATTACCGTTATGGTTTGGTTTCTTTTGAAAACTCGAACCAGAACTGTAACCTTTTTTCTTGTTTAACCTTTGTTGAACTCTTGAGGTGTACTTTTTATGTTTTTCAGTAAGATTTACATCTTTTATTTCAGAAATATTAATTTATGTTAATTTGAAAACCTTTTTAATCATTTCAGTTTTAACACCTCTTATTGGAAATTTTTCATCAGAATATAATTTGTCTGAATCATTCAAAGTATATGCTACTTTGAATGTTTCGTCATTCAAATTATTTTGTGATAACAGAAAATCTTTATTGTAAACCCTTTTGCCCTTTTTGACTGTTGGACTTGAAGTGTCGGACTTTGACTCTGACATTGACTCCTCGGTTTCATCTTTATCCAACACCTGATCGACCACTTTCTTTATTAACTCAGACTCATGATTAGTGTCGGACGATGTGAATGTGACGTCAATATTATCTGGCAATCCATCTGAAGGTTCAGATTTCCACTTTAAATTGGTTGCCTTTTTGACTCTTTCTGAATTAGGATTTCGTGGAGAATATCCATTTTCAAGCGGTGGTGGACACTTTGTATAATCAGTACTATGTTTCTTACCAGTATCCTTTACTTCAGTATTCTCTTCTTCAAACGCTTTCATGCCTTCTACTGTAGGATAAATCCTGTCAATCACATAAGAAGCACATGAGTAACTTCTCAATAACCTGTTTACCCTTTTAGTTTCTATCCTCTGGGTTTCCAATTTTTGTTCAAGTACAACACATTTCTCAATATAATTATTTATGATTTTCTGTTTTGTCAAGAACGCTCCATTGAGTGTCTTCATAGCTGTTGCTTGTTCACTGCTTGACTGGTTATATTGATTCATAGCTTTGTTTAAAACATCATAAGATTATTTCAGTCTGTTCATGTTATGAATCAATTCGTTGTTTTGCCTTTTCACAGTATCACAATTTTCACATTTTTCAGGCATCTTTTCTGCATCAGCTTCCTTCTCAATCTTAAAAGCTCCAATTTCTTTAACCTGCTTCTTAATCACTCGAACATCATCATCACTGTCATCTTGTTTTTTAATTTTCTTCTTTATCACTCTAACATTTTCATCATCACTGTCATCTTTCTCAGCTTGTCTTTCTTTGAGCTCTTTCATTCTACCTGCATAATACGAATTATCATCATCACTATCATCTTGTTTTTTAACCTTTGCTGCCTTATGATTCTTCTTTTTCGCAGCTTGTTTTTCTTTTGTTTTACCTGCAAAAAGCAAATCATCATCACTATCAATTAAAAAATTTCTTTGATAATTTTTAAATTTTCGAATTTCTTCGGCATCATCATCACTATCTTTAATGATTGGTGCTTTTCTTGAAGCCCTATTTGTTGAAACTGGTTCTTCTTCTTTCTTTTTCGGACTTTTTTCTTCTTCAGCAGTTGAATCATCAAAAATTTGACTAATAAATGCCTTAGGCTTTAAGATATTTTCATCTGGACAGTATTTGTCCCAGCTGAAACCTTCTAGCAATCTTTCATCATCTTGATCTATCAAACCATAACAAGCTCTTCTCTTTGATGGTTCTTCGATCATTTCCTTCTTAGCATGTGAAGTTTGTGGCCATTGTTGTTGATTCGGAGCAACTTGATGATAAATCGCTGTTTGATAATAATTGTTGTTGCCGAATGGATTTTGTGCTCCACTTGCTTCGCGATTTGTACATTCTCGTTTAAAGTGCCCTTTCTCCCTGCAACGAAAACAAGTAACTTTAGATTTATCAAAACCTAAAGTAGAAACATTAGCATCACGAAAATCTTCTCTTCCAGTGATTTGTTTAAACTTCTCAGCTCTTCTCAACACGCTCGCTAAACACCATTTAATATCCATAAGTTCCATCTCCTCAGCATCAATCTGATCGTAATCCTCTTTTGTCAACATTGGATTTCCGATCCTTCCTGCAACTAAACTCTCGTAAGACTCTAACACAGTCACCAATAAAGACATATGGCCTTTAGCTACCTCTTCAGAGAAATTCTGACCATTCTGAAGATGTAATACAATGTTGCAGTTTAGCACTTGACCTTTACTATCGTAAGAGCTTTGCGATTTAGAACTGGTTGTTGAAAACTCCGGATCAAATGATGGATATGAAGAAAATTCATTATTGTTGTTCGATCCTCGAGATGATCTTCCAGAAGAACTTTTTGCATTAAATGCAGTTTCTATCTTTGGTGCAATGTTGGTCCTATCACTAGTACCTCCTTTGTAATACAGACCAATGTCCTGTTCACCATTAAAGTCCTTCATTCTCGCCATCTTTCGTTGTTCCATCTCTTGAACTTCGAGTTTTTCAATAAACTTGCTCAATGTTAGATTGTCAAACTCATCATTATTCTTCAACATCATAAGATACGTGCCCCAAACATCTTGTGGCAACGCATCGGCCAACTTTTCAATCCATTCTTCATTATCTTTCTTGATGTTCAATCTCTTCATGTTAACCACCAAATTGCAATATCTTTCTATAATCTGCTTGGTGTTTTCAGTTTTTAATCCACGAAATAGATCAAATTCTTTCTTCAAAAGCGATTTTTTGTTCTTGATCATGTCTTGACTTCCAACAAACTTTGTTTTTAGTGCTTTCCATATTGAGTGTGCACTTCCGTTGTGTTGTAATAAAATCAATATTTCTTCCTTAATAGCTTGTTGCAATATATTGATCATCATCTTTTCACTTTTGTATTTCTTTTTCTCATCAACACTTAGATCTTTAATAGCAACATCCTCTCCGTCATCATTAACCGGTCTAATATATCGTTGTTCAACACATTCCCATGCATCTAAGTAATTTGCTTGAACCCAATTTTCAAAACGCTCCTCCCATCCACTATACTCCTATATATTCATGAGCTTAGGCAGTTTTTGCATAGTGCCCATTTCATTTTCTAACATCGCATTCTGAGTCATAGTGACCGGAGTTGCAAATGCGTTGTAAAATTCGTTTTCCATGATTCAGTTTTAAAAGTTCACTAAGACTGATTGTTCAAGCAAGCTGAGATTTTCAAACGACCTGATGACCTATTTCAAACGATCTGAACTCAATTCCAAACAATCCGACTGAGTTCGTACGACTTGATGTGATCTGGGTCAAACTGTGCGAAGTGGTTCAATTATAAGTGACCTCATGCGAACTGGTGTATTTCAAACGAGTTGAACCTCTTGCGAACTGGATCCTATCTCAATCCGTGTGAACTGGTCTATCAAACAAATTTACCTACTACGTGCGAACTGAATGAGCCTCAAACAACCTGACCCACTTCAAGCGACCTAGTTTAAACCAACTGGACATCTTTCAAACAATCTTGAACTCACTTCGTACGAGCTGATGACCCTTCAAACGAACTGGGGTCACTTCATGTGAACTGATGAACCTTCAAGGGAACTGGGGTTAATTTCATACGAATTGATGAACCTTTCAAGCGAACTGTCAATCTGGTGCGACCTGAGTTCTTTTCGTGCAAAGTGATCTTATTTGGTGCGTAGTGGAGGTCCAAGTCGCGGGAACTGAGTTAACTATGTTCAATTCGTGCGGAATGGAACCCTAATTCAAACGAACTGGATCATCTTCGAACGATCTGATGATATTTTCTCAAAATTAATCACGTTTTAGGTTGAATTAGGTGCTCATTTTTTCAAGGATTGATTAAAACAGTATTTCGCTTGTTATATGTAAAAATCAGTCCATTTTATCCGTGAAAACCTTCTGATTTTGATGAAAAAGTGTAAAAGAATGAGTAGAAGTCAGAATTTTCGGTGAAAAACGGTGAAAACAAGCTGAAATGGCAAGAACTCTTCCTCCTGAGCTCTGATACCACTTGTAGGATCGAGATTCGACCTAAACGAGTCGTTCAGAAGAGTTCTCGATCAATACGAAAGGCGGAATCAAACGTATCGATGTTGAATCAGCTTGATATGCACTTAGAATCACTTAAACTGTCTCTTGTATTGATTACACAACGTTTTACAGGCTGGAGACACTTCGGCAGAGCTTCGCTACCGGATTCACAACTGTTACAAATGAAAACACAAGACACCTATTTATAGGGTTGCCACTTCGTATGGACTGGAACATGTCCAGTTCGCACGACTTGGGTCACTTCGCACGAACTGGTCAGTTCGTGTGAAGTGGTTGTTTCAGCCCCGTTTCTCGTATCTTTTGAACTACGTGTCTTGGTCTATCTAACCTAGTTACAAGACTCGATACAAGACGAAGTCGACAGACATATGCACCAACAGAACTCCAACGACTACGTCGGGCAGAGCCTCAACAGCCGTTACGGAGCACTAGATCAATCGGGCAGCGTATCTAATACATAACCGGGGGTTAAAATACTTACAACGAGGCAGAGCTTCGCTAATTAGGGGGTATTATACCCGGGAATTACTTATACTAGCAGAAGTTTGAGAGAGAAATTTGAATATTGAACGAATTCCAAATGAATTCGATTGGTCAAATTTATAGGACTGCTCAGTGAGTCCTTCGCGCCCCGTGACGGAAATCAAAGGGGCCGTCGCGCCCCGCCAGGGCCAAAAGGCGGCAGCTGGTTTACTGAGTCACCACCGATGTCGACGCGTGTCCTGCCACATGGCGGGCTGGGATTTCGCCACCCGTCACTCGCTCGCGGCCCGCGATGGAGTAGGTATAGTCTGTCGTAGGGCTGTTCACGAGCCGAGCCGAACTGAGCGGACCTTTGCTCGTGCTTGGCTCGTTTTCAAACCGAACCGAGCGGAGCGGCTCATTTAAAACCGAGCATCAAATCAAGCGAGCATTTTTCAAGCAGTAAAAATTCCGAGCGAGCGTCGAGCGAAGTTTGAGCGATTTGGACAACCGTGTCGCCCAATTTAAATTTGCTGAGAAAGATAGTGACAATGTTGGGTCTCAAGTTTTTATGTCTTTAAAAACATGCACATTTCATGGCATAATATTTTTCTTATAAATAACAATGTTGTGGCTGACGAGGCGATGATCATATTGCACGAACAATTACGTTGAGAGCGGGAGACGATCGACTTAGGGTAACAACATGAAACATTGAGGCGATGAACAGACTGTCGTTTAGGTTTAGGGTTTAACTTTTAGTTTTGATTTTAAATTCTTATTGGCGTGATTGGGCTAGTACGTATAGATATAGTTGTAAATTTGTATGTAGTTGATCAAAATCTAATAGATTGGTACATATAAAACTATAAATTTAATTTATATTTAAGTATATATGTATGTGTAAGTGTGTGTATATATATAGGTGTATGTGTGTATATATATGTATAACTATATTTGTGTATATACATGTTTATAGATGTATGTGTATATGTATATGTATACTAATTAAAATAATAATTCAAGCCGAACCGAGCCGAGCGGACCTTTGCTCATGCTTGGCTCGTTTACAAACCGAACCGAGCAGAGCGGCTCGTTTACAAACGAGCGTCAAATCGAACGAGCATTTTCCGAGCAATTTCCGAACGAGCGTCGAGCGAGCGGCGAGCGATTTGAACGGCCCTAGCTCTGTCGCGCCCCGCGACAGACTAAAATATTGTTTTTATTTGATTTTTATTAATTTAAATGTATTTTGGGCCTATTTCTCACATACGGGGTGTATTTAGGAGCGTTTAGGGTTGTCTAAAATATTTTAAGGAGAGTTGTTATATCTTGGGTATAACTCCAAAATATATAATGCACTCGCATTAAGCATAGTAACCCAATTCAACTTTTATCCCTACGTCACGAGACAGAACCCCAACGTGGTTAGTCGGGCAGAGCCTTGACATGCGTTGGTGGGTCCTAAATTAATCGGACAGGGTATTGACTCAGTGATCAAGGGTTACAACACTTAAAACGGGGCAGGGCTTTGTAGGATTTATAGGGTGAGGTACTAAAGAAAATTAGATCTATATATATATATATATATATATGAATCAGGGAAAGAGGCGAGAGAAGCTTAGCAATTCTGAATGTCTGAACATGTACTGGTATTTATAGTGAAAAGGAAACTTGTACCCCAAGTTCAAAATAGAGATTCTTTCCAAACATTAACACGTACATACTACATATTAAATGCAAACATATCCACGTAACCTTTAGTTTTATTTTATTATTTTTTTATTAAATAATTGTCAAACATGCAAAGTATTCATGTAGACAACATTCTTTTAGTTGTTGAATTTTCTAAATTTCGTTCATACACTTTAATATACTTTAATGTAAATTTTTATTTATTTTATTAATTTATATATTATCCTTAATTCAGTTGTTTCACTTATTTGGCGTTCATAACTTCTAAACTATAACGTTTTATAAAACAATGAATATGTCATTAGAACGAGAATATTGGTGTCTATATTTTGACTCAAGTTTCATTAAAAACGGAGTAGGTTCAAATATAATGTATTTTTATAATTTAATTATTGAACGGTTCCTAGGCCCGTCTAGGTACTTCATATTTCTAACATTCAATTTACCCATGATCTATTCGTGTAATAACTTTATTTTAAATTTGAGATTTCGGGAATGTTACATCCTCCCTACCTTGTTTTAAATCTCGTCCTCGAGATTTTGGCTACGATATCTTCTCGGGGTTACATCACGTCTTTTAGTTAGTTATCAAGGTGTCTGGGATAGAATTAAAAGATGAATATAAAGATACCATAGGGTAATTGGAATTCAATGGTCTCAAGACTTAGTTTCAGGAATTGATGTTAACTGAATGAGATGAAATGATACCATTATCAAGGTGACTAAGCTTCACAAATCAAAAGAGAGATTTGATAGGCATAGAATTCGAAATGCAATGACTTAGAAGAACAATAGGGTTCAATGCCAGAAAAAGAACTTACTTTGATCATCAATTGAGGGAGATTCTGAATCAATAATCTCAATTTGAGAATGGAAGTATGAAAAATGATTTGTCACTAATCAAACCAAAAATTAGTGACGTTTATTTAAGTGGCAAAGATACACCGAAAATACAATAGAATTTAGTGTATCATTGTCTTAATACATAATTGTATCACGACTACTTGAATGATGAATCAAACGAAATATGTATGAATATGATTAGGGATATTAATTAGCTCAAGCTACAAATTTACACAGACACCGCAAGGTGTTGTAATGACTGAGAGAATTCAATGATTATGGTCACCAAATGAATTCACCATTTTTGAAGTTAACTGAAGTTTCAAATGAAGTGAATCTGGATATTCAAAAGATAGGATGTTCGATAAAAGAAGAAATGAATATTGCAAGATTAATTCAAAGATGAAAGAAATGTTGGAGGCACATTGGAATAAAATTTAGGTACTTTTAATCTTAACACAAAATCGTATTAAGACTGGTTTAGGATAATGAATCAACAAATAGATAAATTTGTACCTTATGTGTGAAAATGAAATGAGTCCAAGTTTCAAAGAAATTGCCACCGCAAGGTGTCGTATTTTAACAAATGATTCATCGAGATTGAAGACTTTAAACAAGTTTACTATGATTCAAACAATGAGATTACCTCGAATATGATGATTTCAATTCATCATTTGGGATTTTGAATTGAATGTATATTGTGAACAAGTTCAAACAATTGAGTTTGGTTTGGACATATTCCAACAATGGATATACATTTTTGGCAAGAAATAGTTATAGTGAAAAATCCGGTAAATAACTTTGAAAAGAAAAGGAGTTTTCCAAGTAATTTGTTGACTTGATTATCAAAAGTCAATATCATGTAATCATATAGATTATCAGAATGAGTATAACGAAATAGTTATTAAAACTCATGAATGAATGATCTTTTGAAGTGAATTCACATGCATGACCAACAATGTGCGTACAACATAGGAATTTGTCAAGAGACGAGACAAATGAGAGTTGGCTCTATAAAAGAAAAACAAAGACCTTTTATTGATGAAGTTTTGATCGGAATCAAAAGTCAACTAATAATTAAGTGCAGACAAAACATAAGGGTGCTTTATTTTAAAAGTTACTGTTGGCTCGGGTGTTATAAATTTTTATGCGTTTTCCTTAGCTTCATCGGGGTTTCGATCCTCGTTGTCGGGTGCCTTAGATAGTTTCGGGCAGTATGGACGGATGTGGCCTGGGTCCAGCTTTCTTACAGAAATTACAGCGAAGTGTCTTCTTAGAATAGCGTTTTCTTGCATTCTTTTTGTTATGGTTGTTGCAGGTAGGCTGCGTGATTACTGGTTTCATTTCTTTGTCCTTGCATGATTTGTCGGAGCGGAATTCCTTATAAGAGTAGCTATAGGTTGTGATTTTCTTTCGTTTGGAAGATGAAGTTTTGATACGAATATCATGATTTCCATTACTACTAGGGTTAGGATTGAAGTGGTGAGTATGCCTACAGTGTGTAGTACTATCTTCGTTTATAGGCATAGAAATTTTAATAGCTTCAATGATTGAAGGTATGGCCTTCGATATTACTTGAGCTATTATATTTTCTATAGTGTTCCTATCCAAAGAGTTTCCATTACTAGTCTCAATTTCTTTATCACATGCCATTTCATTTGACATCTGTATTACAAACATGTTTAGATTCATCACAGAACTAGGTAATTATACAGGCACATTTTGTTTGACACCATTACAGTCATAACTCATTATGTGTTGATAATTGTATGTATTAAGGTATACATATATACATGTTTTATCTTAACATTTTCTCTTACTATATAATATAAGGAAAATGTATATTTTATATGTGTTGTTTCTTCCTTTGGTGTAATAGCTTCTCTCTATATTTTCTTAATTTAATTGTATTTCCAGAACTCATGACTGGATAGGTATTCAAAATAAAGGTAAAAGCTTTATATGAAATTCTGAGATTTTCCATCATTGACCCATTTATTTGGGATGTGGTACTAATATAGATATCCTTAATGTATCTTTTAAATTAAAGTTGGTGAGTAAACATGTAGGTTTGTTTCTTCTGTTATAAAAATTTGTCCTTCTACCAAAGATATTTGATCATTATATTATATACATTATCAAGAAAATTGCATCTTGTATATACATACGTATAGATATAAGGTTTTAAAATTTCCTATAATATATACATATAATATCAATTCATGAGAATCCGATTATATAACTAATTATTTTAATCATTCCGTTTATTCTTATAATTTTGTTTATTTCTTTATATTAATAAAATAAATTTCCATCAGGTTTATTGAACATAATATTTCAAAATAAAAAGGAAATTTATTAGAAGAAATAAGTTTAATAAAGATATAAATCTTCTGAATTCTTTTAGAACAATTTGATCTTTAATTGACAGGTTGACTTATTCTGATTGTAACATATTTAGGACTTTTATCATAACAGAGAATACAAAGTTTAATGTTTTTAAATTTAATAAAGTATCGTTCTCATCTTTAAATATGGTTTAAGAAATGAATTAAACTTATCAAATACTAAAAAATGTTTCTTTTGAGATATATGTACATATATTTTAAATCATATCGTTATGCTGTACTAAATGTTTTGTACATATTTTTATTGCATAGATGGAACATTATTTATATTATTGATACAAGTTATATAAAATATACGTATATCTGATTTACATATAATCTAAGAAATAGGTTTAGGCTATTTTCGGTTGATATATAGGTATTATTTAATTACAAAGTATGAAGTTGTTATACATATTCCTGTCTCATAAATACTGTCTTATAAAATATTTTATATCTTCCATTGTATATGTATATATGTGTTTAAGTTTTAGAATCGTCAAACTATGAATTATGAACTGTAAAAATTCTTGTTCATTATTTGTACAAATTAAATTAAGAATTATGTTTTATAAAACTCTTTTAACATAACTTTATTCAAGAGCCAAATATTTTATTTTTTTCCTAAAATATTATTATTATTATTAGTTTTAATTTAAAACAATATTTAATTTTTGTGTATTATGATGATAAATAAGAACAATATATATTACAGACTTTTCTTAGAGAGTGTTTGTGTATTAAGAATTTCTCTAGCATATTAATTATCATCAATATTGACTATACACATAATTTTTGAATATTACGTAATTTATCAAATTTGATGAATAATCTACATATTGAATATTTAATAATATGATAAAGAATTATAAAGTGATTTACAAAGTATTTTAATTATTGTATCTAAACAATGCTGAAACATTATATTTTAACAAAATTAGTATAATTATATGTGTTATCAAAACTTTGATAAATACATATTTTTAAATCGAGTAAATTTTTTTTGGATTATATCATAAATTATAAAATATCTTGCTTTCATTGAATAATATTTTATATTATGACATTTTAATGATACCGTACCTAAAGGTGTCATTTTACATCTTTGGTTAAGATATTAATATCAATATCATAATATTATTATAATTTATTTTAAATTGTATTTACAAAAATATATGGGTATGGCATATACCACAAAATTGAATATTATTTTATAAATAAATTTTTTTATAACCTAACACATTGTAAGATATAATAGGAGTCACATATCCTGAGGTTTTTAAATGATATAGGATCATTTAGATATAATACATATTATCTAGATATTTATATCATGATATTTACAAAGTATCATATCTGAATTACATTTATTTTATATTAATATTAAAATATTAATATTAACATTGTATTATTACTATAAAATTTATATTGCATTATGTTCCCACATATACATATGAATATGATAGAGATATAAGATATCACAAAATTTACTAAGACATGATATTATTAATATATATATCATTTATATACATTATAGCATAAGTGTAAGAGGCAGATATGGGTAACACATATTAGGAATTTAAGATTCGTGAATAACACAGAAATCATAATAAACACATTAAGATTTTTATGTTCACAGGATAACACATAAGATATTAATTTCCTAACAAAGTTGGTTAAGGGTTTATGTATTGGATGAACACCTAAAGGGCTTAAACCAGTGGCATAGCTCTGATACCACCTTCTGTCACAACCCCCGTTCCCTAACAACCCAAGGAACGGGCGGCCGCGGCCAGTTTCAGTGGTATCGGTGTTTATCAATTTGGCAGCAGAAATTTCATCAAGACCGTAGTTAGGAAATATTTTATCAAAGTTAAACACCCAAAATGTTTAAAATAAAGAAATGGGAAAAAACCTGGTTTCCATTTGTAATACATTTATAGGGAATAATCCTATTTATTGAAAACCATTCTCCCTTTTAATTAGGTAACTTTTATAGCCACTTTTCTAAGCCTTCAGTGCTCTCCAGCTGGCTTTTATTGGCTTCACACTAAGTTACCTGAAACATGTGTTTAAAACATTTTATTAGCAGGAAATACTGGTGAGTGAATCCCAGTTTAATCAAAACAGGTTTTATCAGTCTATAGCATTGAGGATGATCGCGTAATTACATTTGTTTCCATCTACTTTAATTACCACCCACGGTACTGTCAACCCGACTTGTGGTCATGTTACTACTCACAATGTAGTAACAAATTTTGTATACAAAACCCCAACATACCGACGATAATTGTAGAATACAAATACTCAATCACTGTTTAATATATTATTAATTAATTGAGGTTTTGTAAAAACAATTTGCAAAAAGGAGGCTGACTCACATTGCTATTTTAGGTAATTTCATGTGGCTTCCTGGTTATAATCTATAAATTTTAAATAATGCACACGCGTTAGTATCATAACCCAAATTTTACATTAATTATACCCTCCCCGAGACAGAACTCCAACGACTACGTCGGGCAGAGCCTCAACAGCCGTTACGGAGCACTAGATCAATCGGGCAGCGTATCTAATACATAACCGGGGGTTAAAATACTTACAACGAGGAAGAGCTTAGCTAATTAGGGGGGTATTATACATGGGAATTACTTATACTAGCAGAAGTTTGAGAGAGAAATTTGAATATTGAACGAATTCCAAATGAATCCGATCGATCCAATTTATAGGGCTGCTCAGTGAGTCCCTCGCACCCCGCGACGGAAATCAAAGGGGCCATCGCGCCCCGCCAGGGCCAAAATGCGGCAGCTGGTTTTCTGAGTCACCACCGATGTCGACGCGTGTCCTGCCACGTGGCGGGCTGGGATTTCCCCACCCGTCACTCGCTCATGGTCCGCGATGGAGTACGTATAGTCTGTCGCGCCCCGCGACAGACTTAAAATATTGTTTTTATTTTATTTTTATTAATTTAAATGTATTTTGGGCCTATTTCTCCCATACGGGGTGTATTTAGGAGCGTTTAGGGTTGTCTAAAATATTTCAAGGAGAGTTGTTATATCTTGGGTATAACTCCAAAATATATAATGCACTCGCATTAAGCATAGTAACCCAATTCAACTTTTATCCCTACGTCACAAGACAGAACCCCAACGTGCTTAGTCGGGCAGAGCCTTGACATGTGTTGGTGGGTCCTAAATCAATCGGACAGGGTATTGACTTAGTGATCAGGGGTTACAACACTTAAAACGAGGCAGGGCTTTGTAGGATTTATAGGGTGAGGTACTAAAGAAAATTAGATCTATATATATATGAAGCAGGGAAAGAGGCGAGAGAAGCTTAGCAATTCTAAATGTCTGAACATGTACTGGTATTTATAGTGAAAAGGAAACTTGTACCTCAAGTTCAAAATAGAGATTCTTTCCAAACATTAACACGTACATACTACATATTAAATGCAAACATATCCACGTAACCTTTAGTTTTATTTTATTATTTTTTATTAAATAATTGTCAAACATGCAAAGTATTCACGTAGAGAACATGCTTTTAGTTGTTGAATTTTCTAAATTTCGTTCATACACTTTAATGTAATTTTTTATTTATTTTATTAATTTATATATTATACTTAATTCAGCTGTTTCACTTATTTGGCGTTCATAACTTCTAAAATATAAAGTTTTATAAAAAATGAACATGTCATTAGAACGAGAGTATTGGTGTCTATATTTTGACCCAAGTTTCATTAAAAACGGAGTAGGTTCAAATATAATGTATATTTATAATTTAATTATTAAACGGTTCCTAGGCCCGTCTAGGTACTTCATATTTCTAACATTCAATTTACCCATGATCTATTCGTGTAATAATTTTATTTTAAATTTGAGATTTCGGGAATGTTACACTTAGAGATTATATCACTAAATTCAGTAGAGAATCCTTAGAGATTCCTAATTTGGATATTGCTACGGCTGTAGAAGCTTTCAAAATGGGTTTACTTAAGGATTCACAATTCTATGATGATCTTGTCATGACCCCTTGCACGAATCATGATGAAGTAAGAACCATGGCCCTTAGATTCATCCGTTTAGAGGATGATAAAAGGATCCAAGAAAGACTATCAGGATCCTCAAAGCCGGAAAAGCAAGGATCCTACTTCAGGAACAACAAATCCAAATCATACAACAAGTCTGATAATCAAAACGTGCATGCAGTGGAGCAAGAAGAGGATGATGAAGATTATCCACCTATTTCTGAATATTGCTTTGCTATTGATAATAATGAACTAATCCTTGCAATACAGAATTTAGGTGAAAAAGCAAGATGGCCCAGAAAGAGTGATAAGCCAGCTGCTACAAAAGATAAATCCAAATGGTGTGCCTATCATGAAGATTTCGGTCATCTCACTAATGAATGCATAGCACTCAGGAAAGAGATTGGTTACCTATTAAGCAAAGGACATTTGAAGGAGCTATTTGGAAGAAAAAAGTAAAGGATCCAGGATCCTGAAAAGATTCCAGAAAGCGCTCCTGCTCCTCCAGCTGATGCACAAATTATCAACTTCATTTCTGGTGGATCAGACATATGTGGTACTTCTTTTTCAGCAGCCTAGAGGCATGCTAAAGAGACAAAGATGGAGAATTGGGATAGACCCATTCGAACCTCAATCCTTACACAGGAGAAAGTTATATCCTTTACTGAGGATGATCGTTTGGATATTCAGGATCCTCATCATGATGGTCTTGTTATTACATTGTTTATTTCTAATCATTTTGTTCGCAGGATTCTGATAGATGGAGTAAGCTCAGTGAACATCATTCAACTTGATGTCCTCAAGAAGATGAACATCACTGAATCAGAAATTATCCCAAGATCATCAGTTCTTGTGGGATTCAGTGGGGAAACCAAGAACACGTTGGGGGACATTAAACTTCCCATTTACATAGAGGGAGTTAATTCTTTTAAATAATTTTGTGTTATAGATTGCTTATCATGTTGCAATGTTATCCTTGGCAGGCCATGGATACATGACATGAAAGAAGTTCCATCTACATATCATCAGTGTGTGAAACTCCCTACTCCATGGGGTGTGGTGAAGATAGAAAGTGACCAACAAGAAGCCAAAAATTGTTATACTTCATCAATGAAACCAGCCTCAAGACCTATGGAGCAATAGCAATTAAAGTGTCCTCCAAGAGATGTCCTGGAGGCAAGAGAACAAGATGTGAAAGATATCCTGATGGATCCTCAGGATCCTGAATCCAAAGTCTTCATAGGATCCGGGATCCTCGACAATGTTGAACAAGATCTAGTATCTTTCCTCAAGAGGAGAAGAACTACCTTTTCCTGGAAGCATGAGGATATGACAGGTATCTCTAAAGATATTATCACTCATAAACTTGGCATTGACAGGTCATTCAAACCCATACATCAAAAGAGGAGAAATTTTGCACCTGAAAGGAATGCCATCATCCAGGAGGAGGTAGATAAACTGCTCAGAGCAGGTATGATTAGAGAGGTTAAGTGTCCAAGGTGGTTAGCCAATGTGGTTGTTGCTCAAAATAAAAATGGAAAGTGGATGGTATGTGTCGATTTCACTGATTTAAACAAGGCATGTCCCAAGGATCCTTTCCCATTACCCCACATTGACTCCATGGTGGATGCTACCGCGGGTCATGAGCTGTCAACTTTCATGGATGCTTCATCTGGATTCCAACAAATTCAGATGGAACCATCTGATCAAGAGGATACAACCTTTATGATCCCTACTGGTATCTATTGTTATATTGCTATGCCATTTGGACTAAGAAATGCATGTGCTACCTACCAAAGGCTAGTCAATATGATGTTTAAAGAACAAATTGGACACACAATGGAATTCTATATTGATGACATGGTGGTTAAGTCCAAAAGAGCTGAGGATCACCTTAGAGATTTGGAGGAAGCATTTGATATCCTTGATAAATTCAACATGAAATTGAATCCTTCAAAGTGCCACTTTGGTGTAAAAGCTTGCAAGTTCCTAGGTTATATGGTAACAAAAAGAGGGATAGAGGCAAGTCCAGAGCAAATCAAGGCGATTGTGAATATTAAGTCTCCTGCCAATGCTAAGGATGTGCAAAGATTGACAGGAAGGATCGCACCCTTGAACAAGTTCATCTCAAAGTCATCAGAGAAATGCAAGGAATTCTATGACATTCTGAGAAAGAACAAGAAATTTGAATAGACTGAAAAGCATCAGAATGCTCTCAATGCCCTTAAGGATTACCTATCCTCATCTCCAGCCTTAATGAAACCAGAAAAGGGGATATATTATCCTTGTACTTGGTAGTTTCTTCTAAGGCGGTAAGTGCAGTCCTTGTAAAGGATCATGAAGGTACCCAACATCCTGTATATTATGTAAGTAAAAGTTTGCTTGATGCTGAATCCAGGTATTCTCATTTAGAAAAACTTATCCTTGCTTTGATCATGGCATCTACTAAATTACGCCATTATTTTGAAACTCATGCTATTATTGTTAAGACTAACTTTCCAATTAAGAATGTTCTAAGGTAACCTGAAATGTCAGGAAGGATGGCAAAGTGGGCAGTCAAACTTAGTGCTTATGATAACAGATATGAACCAAGAACTGCCATAAAATCTCAAGCCTTAGCTGACTTTGTGACTGATTTCAGTAGTGATCTACAAAGGGAAACTGAATTGGAAGTTCAACAGCTTGAAGAGACTAAGGATCCTTGGATACTCTTCACGGATGGGGCTTCAAATGTCAAGGGAACTGGACTAGGCATACTACTAAAATCGCCACAGGGGGACATAATACCCCACTCAATTGCTTGTGAGTTTCAAACTACTAATAATGAGGCTGAGTATGAAGCCTTAATAGCTGGTTTGCAAATTGCCAAGCACATGAGGATCAGGTATCTTGAGTTACATGTAGATTCATTGTTAATTACTAACCACTTTAATGGTTCTTATGCTGTTAAAGGTGAAAGACTAATCAAATATCTAGAGATAGTCAAGAAATTGGCAGACTCTTTTGCTTCTTTTAGTTTGACACAGGTACCTAGGGAAGAAAATACAGAAGCTGATGCTTTAGCCAACCTTGGATCATCATTGAAGATTCCAGAGGATATTAAAATTCCCATCATCCACATCTTGGCTCCTGCTATTAAGGATCACACAGCTATGGAGATAGTAGAGGATTCTGCAATCGTACCTAGTGATGATGCACAGTCAAACAGGATCTTGGATCCTTCTAATCATGAGATATATACAACATGGAGAGATTCCTACAGGAGAAAATCCCAGAGCTTTTAAAGTCAAGGTATCTCAATTCACAATATTAAATAACATGTTATATAAACGATCTCTTGCAGGTCCATATCTAAGGTGCATCAAGGATCCAGAAATCCAAGAAGTCTTGAAGGATTTTCATGAAGGAGATTGTGGAAACCACACTGGGGGCAGAGCACTGTTCTCAAGGATCCTTAGGACAGGATACAATTGGCCTACTATGAAGAAGGATGCTATGGATTATGCCAAGAAATGTGATGCTTGTCAAAGACATAGCAATATCCTTCATCAACCAGCGGAGCTCCTGCATCCTATATCCTCTTCTTGGCCGTTCATGAGATGGGGAATGGATATAGTTGGCAAACTTCCCAAAGCACCAGGAGGAAAAGTGTTTATGCTTGCCATGACTGATTACTTTTCCAAGTGGATAGAAGCTGAACCCTTTGCACAAGTCAGAGAAAAGGAAGTGATATCCTTTATTAAAAGAAACATCATTACTAGATTTGGCAAATTCTGAAATTATTTGTGATAATGGATCCCAATTTATTGGGAGT
The DNA here is from genome assembly GCA_030545235.1 of Helianthus tuberosus. Lineage (NCBI taxonomy): Eukaryota > Viridiplantae > Streptophyta > Magnoliopsida > Asterales > Asteraceae > Helianthus > Helianthus tuberosus. The sequence goes on from CM060444.1 coordinate 155,022,699, forward strand.
AGAACTACTAAATTTTGTGACAGCTGGGGGATTAAGATGATAACATCAACACCAGTCCACCCACAAGCTAATGGTCAAGCAGAATCATCTAACAAGATCATCATCAACAACCTGAAGAAGAAGCTTGGATCCAAAAAGGGAAAATGGGTAAAAGAGCTACCTTATGTGTTATGGGCTGATAAAACAACTCCCAAGAATTCTACTAGCCAGACTCCATTTTCTTTAGTGTTTGGAGCAGAATCAGTGATCCCTACAGAGATGGTAGTTCCTACAGCAAGAACAAGCATCCGTAATCCTGAAGGAAATGCTGAAAACTTGGTTCAAGATTTGGATACCATAGAAGAACTCGGGGATTTGGCAAGGATAAGATTGGCTAGTTATCAACAAAGGATGGCTGGAGCTTATAACAAGAATGTCAGGATCAGAAAGTTTCAAGTTGGTGACATGGTGTTGAGTAAAGCATTCCAAAACACTACAAATCCTGCCGATGGCAAGCTAGCACCAAAATGGGAAGGCCCCTATCTTATTGAAGCTGAGGCAGGAAAGGGGGCATACCGTTTATTGACAATGGAAGGTGATTTATTACCAAGAGCTTGGAATGCTGTCCATTTGAAGAGATACTTCATGTAAGAAGGATCCAGGATCCTTGAATATCTTTACTTCTAATACACACTAAGGATCTTTACAGGATATATGATCCTCATTCTGGTAATGATTTGATTTCAATTTATCTAATCCTTTAATTTACTTGATTGTAAGGAGAAGGATCCAGAATCCTTTATCCTTCTTTACTAAATTCTGAGTTTTGCAGAAGTTGATGCATCCTTGCCAAAGGATCAAGTATCTATTTAAGTTTCCTAAGTCTTTGGGTTTATCCCCAGCTTTTTGGGCTTGTCCCCAGTTTTTTGGGCTTGTCCCCAGTTTAAGGTATCTATTACCTTCTACGAATCAGGTTCTTACACCTTCACCAGTTGCGCACGATTATCCTAGTGCAGTTAAAGGCAATGGGACCAGTACCCGCTTTAAGGGCTGACAATTTCATTGTACTGACTGTATTTAGGATCCTAAGTATAATGGTAGACGTACCATACATCCGTTCATAAGGTTTCTAATGTTTTTACGTTAGCTAAAGTTTTGGCATTTTCATGTCACTAAGTTTGGATAGTCGCCAGTATGGGCCATACTCCATTTTACACAAGATTCTTTGGGCTTGTCCCCAGTTTTTGGGATTGTCCCCAGTTATTGGGCTTGTCCCCAGATACTAACATCTTCTTTTACAATTGGCTTAGTCCCAAGTTATCTCATATTTCAGGTTTCCAGAGCTGAGCAATTAAGGATCCAGGATCCTAACTTTCTACAAAGTCTTATCTTTTGATTATTTCAGTTGTAAGTGTTAAGGATTTAGGATCCTAACTTGGATTCTCTGGTATGATCCTTATTTACTTTAACTTTATTCTTAGTTTATCAATATCACCCTTATTCTTTGACAACATGATATATGATCCTAAAATTGTCTGACTTTCCAAATTTTCTGATTAAAGGATATTTGATCCTTGATCATATCCTAAACTTTTTGACGTAAACTAATTTTTGCACTTTTGCCAATAACTTGTAAATCTAAAACGTTGTACAATGACAATTGAAAATTAAATGTATGCAAGATAAACAACACAAAGCTACTCAAAAGGTTAAAGTTTTATTTATTTATCATAGTTAACCCTTTTAAAGGTTTTCAAAATTGCCTACCCAAACATCTACCAGCAATACGTGGCCCGTCCACTTGGGCAGGCAAAGGGTGTCCATGTTCATAAGGTTCGATAAGTGCAGGAAATAAAAGGCGAGGGGCATCAAAGGCTTCATCCTCCACAAACAGAAGGACCCATCCACCTTTGCTACCCCTATTGTCCAAAGGATCATTGATCCTTAAACCTAAAAACTATTGTTCACCATACAGACCATTGTTTAAAAACATCACACCCAAAAAACCGTTAAACCATAAAAAATGGGCTCCGGTCACGTCTAGAAATTTCCATCATCGCCCATTTTTGCAGCCTAAACCTTCACTGCATCCTCCACCTTCTTCTCACCACCTTGACCACTGCCTCCAGCCGCTGCATCCTCAGGATCCTTCACTTCGCTGCCACCACCTTCGAGAGCCAGCACCTCCTTAGGTTCATCTTCGTCCCCAAGCTCCACAAGCCTTTGTTTCCAAGCCTCCACATCCTAGCTGGACCTATCAAAGGCAGGATCAGCAGCCTCCTTAGCCATCTGGAGTTTAATCTTGAGTATCACGACAGCAGAAGAGTGTTTGGCCCCTTTCATGACCTCAATCCTCTCCCTTTGGGCTGTCATGTCAGCAACAAAAAGCTCCTTTCGCAGTGCCTTCTGTTCATTCTCAAGTTGGGAGATCTTTTTATCCTTGGCTACTACAATGGCCTAAAGGTCAAGGCACTTTTGTTCAGCTTCAGCAACGTGTTGGTCAATGAGGATCTGAACTTCAGCGAATTTCTGCAATTAAGGATTTGAGTGTTAAGGATCCTGTATCCTCAAATGAAAATCAAACTTTAGGGTATGAAATCCTTACCTCGGAGACGTATTCTTGAACCTGGTGTTCCATCAGAGGCAGGCCTTCAAGGGGTTCAACAATCTTCTTCCTTTTGGTTCCCTTTCCCCTGGTGCTTGTTTTGGTCAAAAATCAAGCAATGATAATGCAACCAAACTTTCTGTTGTGAGGTATGATGCTTGAATCAATGATCAATACTAAGGATCACTCAGAAATGAAATGAACAAGTGACACAAAGATTTATACGAGGAAAAAGCCCTTGATCAATGAATGATCTCCGGCATAAAAAACCTCGGGTGATGGAAACTACCGATCACCAACTCAGATTAAACAAGAAATGTATTACAACTTCTGATGATAGTGAGCTAATTACAAGGATCACTATAGTGTAATGTGCAAAAAAGTGTGTAATCGCCAAGTGAATTGTCAAGAGCTGGTGAGAGCAGTTGCGAGTGTGTGTGTTAAGCTAAAAATAGCCAAGTGTTTCTATTTAGCTCGCTATCCCCTTTTAAAAATGGAAAATATCTAAGCTAACAAACTGTCCGCATTTTGTGCAAGTCTTCCATGACTTCCATAACGTCCACTTCAGTCATGCACGTGCGGAATAAGTCATGGAATATGCTCCAGGAATATCGCCAAGACCAAGTCCAAGCTCGTACTCCTGCAAAACAACATCATATTCAAAGTAGACAATCGTTAGTATAAGGATCCTTATGATGATCCATGATCCTGATCCTGCAATACTTCTGAGGATCACTAATTCAAACAGAAGTGAGGATCACTAAACCCAACAGTAAATGAGGATCACTAATCATTTGAAAATCCTCCCCTAACAATTGCCCCCAAAATATAAGGAGTAAATTGCAAATAAATGAGTTATATTTTCTGTTCTTATCCGTAATGAATCAACGGATAACTAGCCGTTTTAATCGGACTAGCCGTTACCATCCTGACGTCACTGAGGTGACTATCCTGCAAAATCATCATTATAAATTGAAGTTAGGGATAGGGATCAATTTGCATTTAAATTCAAGAGAGACTCCCTTTAAATCCACATTCGAAGATCAAGCAGGTATCTCTCTTCCTCTTCTCCCTTTACGTTTTCTTTCTCTGTTCATCTTCTTCTCTACCATTATGACCAAGATGTTGCTAAGATCCTCTCCGGTTAAGGATCACATGAAAGACAGTCCTCTTAAGAGCCAGGGGATCATCAAAGACTCGGCGAAAGAAAGATGCTGCTTTATCGATCCACAGATAGACAGGATCCGACATTGCTTTCCGGCAAACACCGATTTCAAACCATTTGATCCCACCGTTCTAAGTGATCACGTTTCTGAAACCTGGGTAGCTTTCCCGGTTACTCCATTCACAATAGGATACTCGTATCCTTTCCCTGAATTCACCTAGTCTTTCTTCTCCCTCACCGGCATCTCCTATATTCAAGCTATGCCAATGATCTGGAGGGTCTTATATACCCTTGAAAGGATCATTGAGCAAGAAGGCATTGATTTGGGAATGTCAGAGTTTGCTGAGATGTATGACCTCGTTAGCCATGGATCCCACCGATATCTACTCAAACATAAACCTGGTGAAGAACATCCCATCTTCAAAGCCACTAAGAATGACACCAACTGAAAACGGCAATTCTTCTTTGTCAGAAGGGACTCTATCCCTGATGGAAAGGATCTGCCAAGGAAGTGGAGCACCCATGGTAGGATAGAGGATCCTGAGAAGGATCACCAGATGACCTTGTTTTCGTCTTAGGATCACTAACGTCCTTTTGTTTCTTTTTTGCAGCTATTACTGTCGGACACCTCATCACAACTCCTGCAACAAAGGAAAGGCTTGCCGCTTTCCAGAGACTTGATCCTGCAAGAAGATCATTTAAAGCAAACACCCAGGATTCTCAAGAAGTATCCTTAGGTTCTGTCACTATGTCGAGTAAGTATCCTGTTTTTTTGCATAATTAAATGTTTAAATAAATAGTTAAATAGAAATAGGATAAGGATACTTATCTGTTTTGGGTGTGTAGGCGCTGGAAAACCTTCAAGATCTGCCTCCAAATTCTGTGTCACTGATCTTGACACTGTCCGATCCTCAAAGCAAAATTCTGCTGCTAGCCCCTCCGTCATAGTCCCCAAGGCAACCACTTCAAAGGGAAGAGGTGGAACGAAAAGGAAGACCTCTGAAGCTGACAACCTAGAAGGCTTGCCTCTGATCCGCCATCAGTTCCTCGAGTACTTTGCTGATGTAAGGATCACTGACTTAACTTGATTATCCTGCCCATTTGAAGATCACGTGATCCTGAACTTTACATTGTCTTCTTTGCAGAAATTTGCTGAAATCGAGGACTATGTTGGGAACATCAAAGAGCTTGAGGAGAAATACTCTGATCTCCAAAAAGTGGCGGTGCTCAAGGATCACAAGATTGCTTCCCTCGAAAAGGACCTCAATGATACCAAAAATCAGATGGTTGTAGCTCAGATCAATGCTGACTATGAGAAGCACGAGATCACGGAGGATGCTAAAGTCTCCGCTGCCATTGCCATGTACAAGACCAAGTTGCAGATGGCCCAAGAAGCTCAGGATCCTGCCTTTGACAGGAGCAACTGGGACATGGAGGGCTGGAAGGCTAGGCTGGCTAAGTTGGAGGATGAAGAAGAGGCTGAAGAGGTTCTGGCAATTGAGGCTGGTGGCAGTGGCAAGGATCATGTGAAGGATACTGGAGCTGGAGGAGATGGTGATGCAGCCAAGGTGTAAGCTGCAGGAATGGGCGATGAAGGACATTTCTAGACGTAGCCGGAGCCCATTTTTTTAGAATTTGGTAGTTTATTTTGGTTATGGTGTTTTTGTTGAACAATGATGAGCTGTATCTTGAACAATAGTTACTAGGTTAAAGGATCATGGATCCTTGAACAATAGGCAGGATAATGGGTGGTGGATGGATCCTCTATTTGGGGGATGAAGCCACTCGTTATCCTTCCATCTTTTATTTCCTGCACTATAAAGACCCGTAAACAATGGACACCCTTTGCCAACCCATGTGGACGGGCCACGTTTTGCTGGTAGAAACGTGGGTTGGCAATTTTGACAACCTTAAAGGGTTTAACGTTTTGTGAATAAAATAACTCTAACTTTTTGGCTATCTCCCGTGTTACTATCCTTGTTAGTATTTTACTTTTCAATTGTTGTGATATACATTCTGTCTAAACTTATCAAGTAAAGAAAAAACTTAATAAATATCCTCAAAAAGTTTGGGATATTGTTATGGGTGAAATTCTGAACCCATATCCTGGAAAATATCTTGGTTTATATCTTGGTTATGTAATATCTGTTTACATCCGGGATGCTGGTTCAGGATATTGGTAACATCCTGAATGGTATCCTCAGGATTACTAATGGATTATGTGCATGTACGTGGGTTAGAAGCTGGCAACGTTCATAAGACTCATTCCGCGGAAGACTCGGTCCAAGTCGTTCAAGTAAAGACGTTGAAGCCGTATTACTCGGTCAATAACGTTCACAATGGAATATTCGGAGTACCCCATATTTGTAGGGATTATTGTTTGTAATTCATTACTATAAATAGGTGGGTATACCAGATAAAATAGGACATCACATTTTGCACTCGTCACACTCTAACACTCGCTCTCTAGCAAGCTTTCACTCTCACACAAAAAAACATTGTAACACATTGCGATCTGGTCTATATCCTGCACTGTATCCTGAAGTTTAAGCAATAAGAAGAACAAGGCAGCTGTGATTGTCAGCTCCCGAGGTTTTATGCCGGCGATCTAGATTGATCAAGGGCTTTCCTCGTACATCTCGTGTCATTTCCTTTACTTTTTGCTCATTGTTTGCTCATTGTTTGATCGTAGATACAGCTCAATATCCTGAGCCGTATCCTAAAAACTGTTTTCATAAACAACTTAACTAGCATATTTTCTATACACTTTCTAGCACACTACCTCACATTGCTAATTTGATCACTTAATTGCTTCGGTAATTTTTGACCAAAACAATTTGGCGCCCACCGTGGGGCAAGTGGTGCTCTCTTTACTAAAAATTTTTGTCAAATCGCTAATCGGTTTTCTATTCTCAAAACTTTTTACCACATTGTCCATAATGACCTCAAGATCAAACATGAGTTCCTCTACTGTGTCTGCTATGACTTCTGCTACTACCGGTTCGGTGCTTCCACCACCTCCTCCAAGGATGCCAGCCTCTACACGACCTCAGGATATTATCCCTACCCGCAGTGTTCAAGAATCTGCTCCCGTTTTAGCTTCTAACGATGAAATTTTAACCTTATTTGGAAGTGTGCAGGAACAAATGAGGCAGCAACAGGAAATAAACCAAATGCTTTTAAGGGAAATACAACTCCTGAAGTCTGGCTCGAGCAGATCTGCTGAGGATATTGTCACTCCATTACATCCCAGAACATTGAACTTCAGTTCAGCTGTGTATACTGAGGATAACAGGGGGAATATTGTGCCCAGCCTTCCTCAGAATCATACTCCTGAAATACCCTCCTCGGTCAGGATGTCGACCATAAGGAGCTCAGGATATGCTTCAGGATATGGGCAAAATCCTCCAACGGGTAACGTGTCAAATAATAATAATACTCATGCTACTAACAATAGTGGATCTTTGCAGGATACGGGTGTGACATCAGCGCTTACTAGGGAACTTCAGAAGTTGAAGGACATGATATCTAGTGTACCCGGGGTGGTCCAGCCGATCCCGGAAGTGTCCCAAGACAGCCACAAGATATCTCATTTTGCATATCCTATCTGTGATGCTGAGATCCCAAAGAGATTCCAAACCCCCAACATGAAGCTTTACGACGGAACTACGGATCCTGAGGAGCATATTGCTCAGTATAGGGAAAGGATGGAGATTAACCCTATCCCTCCGGATCTCAAGGAAGCGTGCTTGTGCAAGGGTTTTGGTTCAACCTTGACAGGATCAGCCTTGAAATGGCTCTTGAATGTTCCTCCACATTCGATTACATCTTTTGCTCACTTAGTAAATTTATTTAATAGTCAGTTTTCTTGTAGTAGAAGCTTTGAAAAATTAACAAGTGATCTCTACAGGATAACACAGGGGCCTCAGGAATCCCTTAGGGATTATGTGAACAAGTTCAGCCGGGAATCCCTAGACATTCCTCATCTTGATGTTGCAACAGCTGTGCAAGCTTTCAAGATGGGGCTGCAAAAAGATTCTCAATTTTATCAAGACCTTGTAATGAACCCATGCAGGAACTTGGATGAAGCTCGGAACAGGGCCCTAAGATATATTCGGTTGGAGGATGACAGAAAGATGCAAGAAAGGATGAACTCATCTAACACTTATGAGTCAACTAATAGGAAGTCAGAATCCTCATTCAAGTCATATCGGCCTAAGCCATATGGTAGAAGTGAAAACAAGAAAGTGAATGCTGTCGAAGACGAGGATCCTGAAGAGTATCCTGAATTATCTGAATATTGCTTTTCTGTTAACATTCCTGAATTGATGTATGCCATGCAGGGTTTAGGAGACAAGGCTAGATGGCCTCGAAAGAGTTAACAAAAAGCCGATTGGAAAGACAAATCAAAATGGTGTGCTTTCCACGAAGATTTCGGACATATGATTGAGGATTGCATCGCTCTAAGGAAAGAAATAAGCTATCTTCTAAGCAAGGGATATTTGAAAGATCTCTTAGGAAGAAAGAAGAATAAGAGCCAGGATACTGAGAAGGATCCTGAGCGAGCAGCATCACCTCCCGCGGATGCCAAGATAATCAACTTCATTTCGGGAGGATCCGACATTTGTGGGACTTCGTATTCGGCAGCAAAGAGACATGCAAAAGAAGCTAAGGCCGAAAGGGGAGATAAACCTGTCAGGATGACTACCCTCACAACTGACAAAGTGATCACATTTGACGCTGATGACAGGGATACTGTCCAGGATCCTCACCATGATGCTCTGGTAATAACTTTATATGTGGCTAACCATTTTGTACTCAGGATATTGGTTGATAATGGCAGCTCCGTCAACATAATCCAACTAGAGACGCTGAAAAGAATGAATGTATCTCCAATGGATATCACTTCAAAGTCTACCGTGCTTGTTGGGTTCAGTGGAGAGGCTAGAAACACAGTGGGAGAGATAAAGTTGCCAGTGCACGTTGAAGGAGTCAACTCGATACAACGTTTCTGTGTGATGGATTCTCTATCCTGCTATAACATCATACTGGGAAGACCGTGGATTCACGATATGAAAGTTGTGCCATCAACATATCACCAATGCATCAAGATACCTACCCCTTGGGGGGTAGTCAAAGTTGATAGTGATCAGCAGGAGGCGAAAGAATGCTACTCATCCTCGATGAAATCCTCAACCAAGCCTAGTGCGGCATAGCAATTAAAGACGCGGGCCCAGGATATCATGGAGGATCCGGAGCAGGATGTAAAGAAAATTATCTTGGACCAGGATAACCCCGATATTTCGGTGCTCGTAGGAACCAATATCCCTCAGGATATTGAAGAACAGTTAATTAACTTTTTGAAATGCAGGATGTCAACGTTTGCATGGAAGCATGAGGATATGACAGGCATATCCAAAGACGTCATCACTCACAAGCTTGGAATTGATAAATCATTCAAGCCTGTTCAACAAAAAAGAAGGAAGTTTGCTCCTGAGCGGAATACGATTATTCAAGAGGAAGTTGAGAGATTATTAAAGTCCAGGATGATCAGAGAGGTTAAGTTCCCAAGGTGGCTAGCAAACGTGGTTGTGGTACAGAAGAAAAATGGGAAATGGAGAGTTTGTGTAGACTACACAGACTTGAACAAAGCTTGTCCTAAAGACCCATTTCCTCTTCCCCACATTGATGCAATGGTAGATGCCACTGCCGGGCATGAAATGCTGACCTTCATGGACGCATCCTCAGGATTTCAACAGATCCAAATGGAGCCTTCTGACCAGGAGGATACTGCCTTCATGACACCAACAGGTATTTATTGTTATACAGCTATGCCTTTTGGTTTGAAAAATGCAGGTGCAACATACCAAAGATTGGTAAACATGATGTTCAAAGACAAACTGGGGGACACCATGGAGGTGTACATCGACGATATGGTGGTAAAGTCAAAGAAAGCTCAGGATCACCTCCAGGATATTAAAGGAGCATTTGATATCCTAGATCAGTATAACATGAAGCTGAATCATGCTAAGTGCCATTTTGGAGTGGGGGCAGGAAAATTCCTAGGATATATGGTGACCAAAAGAGGAATAGAAGCAAGCCCGGAGCAGATTAAAGCCATCTTGGATATTAAGTCGCCCTCAAATATGAAGGATGTTCAACGATTAACAGGGCGAGTGGCAGCATTAAATAGATTTATCTCAAGATCCTCAGAAAAATGCAAAGACTTTTATGATATCCTGAAGAAGAACAAGAAATTCGAATGGGGTGAGAAGCATGAAGCGGCCCTACAGGATTTAAAGCAATATCTTTCAACCGCACCTCTACTGATGAAGCCCGAGAATGGTGAACCATTATCCCTATACCTCGCGGTATCAGGGAATGCTGTAAGTGCCGTCCTTGTAAAGGACCATGAAGGTCAGCAATATCCTGTTTATTATGTTAGTAAAAGCTTGTTAGATGCTGAAACTAGATATTCTCATTTAGAAAAATTAATACTAGTATTAGTTATGGCATCAATAAAACTTAGACATTATTTTGAGACTCATAGGATTCATGTTAAAACAAATTATCCTGTCAAAAATGTGCTTAGGAAACCAGAGATGTCAGGCAGGATGGCTAAGTGGTCAGTAAAGTTGAGTGCTTATGATTTAGTATATGAACCTAGGAATGCCATAAAGTCTCAGGCTTTAGCTGACTCTGTGGCTGATTTTAGTAGTGACATTCAGGATGAGGTAGACCTAGAAGTTCAACAGTTAGGAGAATCCTCAGGATCCTGGACATTATATACTGATGGTGCATCTAATATAAGAGGAGTAGGATTAGGAATACTACTAAAATCGCCACAGGGGGACATATTACCCCAGGCTATTAGGTGTGAATTTCCTGCTACCAATAATGAAGCAGAATATGAGGCTTTAATTGCAGGATTAGAGTTGGCTAAGAACATGAGTATCAAAAATTTACAAGTATATGTTGACTCTTTGTTAATTACTAACCATTTTAATGGATCCTATGCAGTTAAGGGTGAGAAATTGATTGAATATCTTGATATTCTCAAAAAATTAGCAGGATATTTCGATGTTTTTACACTTGAACAGGTACCAAGGGAGGATAATGCTGAAGCGGATGCCTTAGCAAATTTGGGATCATCGATCAGGATACCTGGAGGGACCCAAATACCAATATTACATGTCATATATCCTGCAACGAATCTTCAGGATAAAGAAGTAGTGGGTATTCGGGATCCTGGAGTGGAATATCCTGAACAGGATTCTAAATCCTGGACGGCTCCAATTGTTAAATATCTCAAAGAAGGATGCATTCCCGGAAGTGAAAATCCTAAGGCATTTAGGATGAAGGTATCACGATTCACTATTATAAATAATATTTTATACAAGAAATCTCTTGCAGGACCATATTTAAGGTGCTTGGAGGATCATGAAGCCAAAGAAGTACTTCAGGATATACATGAAGGGGATTGTGGTAATCATACTGGGGGCAGATCATTGTTCTCGAAAGTGTTAAGGACAGGATATTATTGGCCAACGATGAGGAAAGATGCTGCAGAATATGCTCGAAGATGTGATGCATGTCAAAGGCATAGTAACATACTACATCAACCAGCTGAACCACTATATCCTGTAGTTTCCCCTTGGCCATTCATGAAATGGGGGATGGATATAGTAGGGAAGTTACCAAAAGCTCCGGGAGGAAAAATCTTTATGTTAGCAATGACGGATTATTTCTCTAAGTGGGTTGAGGCTGAAGCATTTGTTCAAGTTAGAGACCAAGAAGTAGTATCCTTCATAAAGAGGAATATCCTGACTAGGTTTGGGGTACCAGCTGAAATCATTTGTGATAATGGGTCCCAGTTTATAAGCAAAAGGACTACTGACTTTTGCAAGAGTTGGGGAATCAAAATGATCACATCTACTCCGGTACATCCTCAAGCGAATGGACAAGCTGAATCCTCGAACAAGATAATAGTCAATAACTTAAAGAAGAGACTTGGAGCCAAAAAAGGAAGATGGGCGGAAGAGTTACCCTTTGTTTTGTGGGCTGATAGGACAACGGTAAAGAATGCAACCGGCCAAACCCCGTTTTCCTTGGTATTTGGAGCGGAGGCAATGATTCCAGCAGAAATGACGATACCTACTGCAAGATCTATGCTACAGGATCCTGAACAGAATCCTGAAGTCTTATGTCAGGATTTGGATACTATAGACGAAAAAAGAGATGCAGCAAGGCTAAGGATGGCAGCATATCAACAAAGAATATCCAGAGCATATAATAAGAATATAAGGACTAGAAGATTTCGAGTTGGTGATTGGGTGTTAAGAAAGGCTTTTCAAAATACCACTAATCCTGCCGATGGCAAGCTAGCTCCGAAATGGGAAGGACCTTATGAAGTCGAGTCAGAAGCAGGGAAAGGAGCATATCGACTAAAAAATATGGAAGGGGATATGCTACCAAGATCCTGGAATGCAATACATTTAAAGCTCTATTTCAAATAAGAGTAGAATTTATTTTCTATCTTGGAATGGTATGTATTCTATTTTTAAATATATTTGTTTATTGTCTTGAACCCAATACTGACTTAAGCATCGGAGGGGTGTTAGCCAAGCTAACACCCACCTTAGTTTACAACTGTTTTGCAGGATATGTTTCAGGATATAGCTCCAGGATATATACTCAGGATAAGTCAAAAGATTAGAGGATTGGCCCCCTCTCTCACGTTTAAGGGACCCTGGTCCCTTCAAAGGTTTAAAGGTATTCACCTTTCTTTCGAATTGGGTTTAAACAGCTCGCCTGGAGTGCAAGTTATCTAGGTATAGTTCAAGGTAGCGGGACCAGTTCATGTAAAAGTGGCTGACAATTTCGTTACTGTTGGCTATATCCTGGATCCTAAAGGTATATGAGGATTGATCACCCTCTCTCACGAAAGAGTATTTTCATACTCTCAAAGGTTTAAAGGTTTTCACCTTTCTAAGAATTGGAGTTTGTACACTCTCGCCTGTAGCGCATGAAATTTAGGGTTTATCCCCAGATATCAGGGTTTATCCCTAGGGTATTAAAGGTTTATCCCAAGTATGCTAAGGATTCATTTCAGGATATCATGGGTTTTGCCCCAGGGTATTCGGAATTTATTTAAGTCAAAGTATAAATGCATTTGCGTTTCTGTGTCAAACACAGGGGACATACATTATACTGTTCAAAGGATGGATCCAAGTTTATAAGTATGCACTGGGGACAAACTTATAATGGAGGATTGAAATTGATTCTCTAAGAATCTCTAGTATGATCTCTCCTTTTTATTTGGACAATTTATAGGTTGTATTTCAGCATCCTGATCAAGATATCTTTCAGGATATCTTCCAGGATTCGTTTATAATATATATTCCTAAAAATGTACAAACCAAACAATTTTCACAAGTAAAATTTGTATGTTAATGACAATAATAATAAAGTCAAAAGAGTAGTTATATTATTAACATGCCAAAAGATGTGCTCTTAGTTTCACCTCAAAACAAGGCCCATCCACTAAGAGCACTAATAGTTCATCACCATATTTACCCAACAGTTGAAGGTTTCATCTCAAACCGAGACCCATCCACCTTCAACTGTTGTATTGTTCAAAAAGCATGCAGGAAATGTAAATTGTTCAGGTGCAGGAAAGTAAAATGCAGAAAAGTAAATTGTTTAAGGGACTACAAACCAACATTCAAATTTAAAAAGGTGGGCTCCGGCCTTGGCACGTATATCCATCATCGCCCACCTGAATGCCCTCACACAGCGGCATCTTCTCCAACCTTCTCAGATTTCCCAGCACCAGCATCCTGAGCAGCATCCTCACTAGCATCCATCCCAGCATCAGCTCCAGCATCCTTCTTGTCTCCAACCTGGACCACCACCTCTGCTGACTTAGAAGACTCACCAGCTTCAGCAGGAAGTGGCACAGCTTTGCCTCCGAGCTCTTTTAGCTTGGCCACCCAGGATTCAACTGGCCAAGATGGACAAACAAGGCCCGTCTCCTTGGCCTCGTAGGCCATCTTGATACGTGCTTGTAACAGGGAGACGATAGCAGAAGCCTTGATTCCCTCACGGAAATTGACCAAGGCTTGATCATGATCCATTTGAACGGTGGCGAGTTTGACCTCAGCGCCTTGGGTGACCTTCTTCAGCAGGCTTTCGTAGTGCCGGGTCTTCGCTTCAGCAATGGCACCTTGGTCAGCAACGGAACTTTCGAGCTGTTTGATCCTGGCTTCATGAAGTGCCACAGTACCACAAGCGTCATTGTACAAGTGGAGCAAATGCTGGAGGCCCTGCACATCAATTACAGGTATAAAGTTAGAATATATGTCGACCAAGATATCCTACCAGGATATCCTGTTAGGATATACGTGCAGGATATATGTGCATGATATACATGAAGGATATGCGTCAGGATATTACCTTGTTAAGGAAGGATGTCATTGGCTCTAAGGAATCAGAGAAGCTGAGTTCGTCATAGGAGAACCCTTCTGAGCCTGGAGCACTGACTTCAAGACCCTTCCTCTTTTTCTCTGTGGAAGCACGGGTTCTTGGATTGGCCTTGGGAGCCGGGAGTGGCTTGGAGCTAGTAGCAGCAGGAGTCTCCTTCTTGACTGTAGCTGGAGTTGGATAGCTGTCGAGTTCATCAAGGTCTAGATAGACTGAAACTTTGCTGGAATCTGCACACAGGGAGTAAAATTCTAAATCTCTCCTAAGAATATCAAATAAAAACATGTGTGTACAGGATATCTTGCAGGATTCTTACCAGATATGTTTGCGCTTGAAAGAGGGCTTGGAGTTGGTGGAGATGGATTAAAGCTTCTCTCTGTTTCTGAAAGCAGTCTGATGGCGTCTATTCTTTTTTGAGAATCAGCAAGGGGAGGTGCGATCTTCCTGAAATCAACTGCATACACAAACAGAGAAAATGAAATTCATTAGCTCAGGATATGAGACAGAATAAGAGACAGGATCATTCTTAAACCCTAAGTCCTACCCTTTCTCAACCATCTCATCGGATAATCCGTTCCACCAGGGATTGAATCCCTTTTTACAAAGAAAAACTTGGATTGCCAACCATCCTCGTTCCTGGTGGCACGAAGTATCAATGGGTCACCGGAAGTAGAATAAAATAGGAATCTAGATGAGCCATGGCATCTAAGCTTGTAGGCTAAAGGGAGATCGTGGACGGAAAGGTCAGGTATATGGTTTCTCTTGATTTGGTCAAGAACAGACAAAACACGCCAGAGCATTGGCATGGTTTGGCTGAAAGAAATTTTGGTGATATTAAAGAACTCGGTGATGAAGTCCGGAAAGGGGAATCGTAACCCTAAGGTAAAGGGGAAGGCATTGAAACATATCCACTCGTTGGAAACCATATCTGACCGGATTTCTCTATCAAAGGGTCGGAATATAGTTCCTTCCGGAAAGATACCGGAGGATTTCAAGGCTGACAGGTGGGCACTGTCAAAGGTGCATGTCTCATTCTCCGGTTCTTGGAGAAGATTCTGTTGGATGAATGTGGGAGCCGAGTCACCTGAACTAGACCTTGTTTGCCTGGGCATTTGGTCGCCTGAATTTTTCGCCGGAGAAAGATGATAAAGATGAATGTGAAGATGAGGGAGAGAATATTACCTTTTTCCTTGTCGATTGTGATTAAAAAAGGAGATGAGGATGAGAAGATATAGGGCATGATGAGTAAATATAGGCCGGGTGGTTGAAAGCTGTCACATCAATGGTCTTATCTCTTAATTACCTCGGCCACCGTGAAAAATGTAACCGTTAGTGCAGGATATCAAACGGTAACATTTTTGGGGACAATTGTTATGGGTGAAATTCTGAACCCATATCCTGGAAAATATCTTGGTTTATATCTTGGTTATGTAATATCTGTTTACATCCGGGATGCTGGTTCAGGATATTGGTAACATCCTGAATGGTATCCTCAGGATTACTAATGGATTATGTGCAGGTACGTGGGTTAGAAGCTGGCAACGTTCATAAGACTCATTCCGCGGAAGACTCGGTCCAAGTCGTTCAAGTAAAGACGTTGAAGCCGTATTACTCGGTCAATAACGTTCACAATGGAATATTCGGAGTACCCCATATTTGTAGGGATTATTGTTTGTAATTCATTACTATAAATAGGTGGGTATACCAGATCAAATAGGACATCACATTTTGCACTCGTCACACTCGTCACACTCACTCTCTAGCAAGCTTTCACTCTCACACAAAAAACATTGTAACACATAGCGATCTGGTCTATATCCTGCACTGTATCCTGAAGTTTAAGCAATAAGAAGAACAAGGCAGCTGCGATTGTCAGCTCCCGAGGTTTTATGCCGGTGATCTAGATTGATCAAGGGCTTTCCTCGTACATCTCGTGTCATTTCCTTTACTTTTTGCTCATTGTTTGCTCATTGTTTGATCGTAGATACAGCTCAATATCCTGAGCCGTATCCTAAAAACTGTTTTCATAAACAACTTAACTAGCATATTTTCTATACACTTTCTAGCACACTACCTCACATTGCTAATTTGATCACTTAATTGCTTCGGTAATTTTTGACCAAAACAGATATGATCAAGGATCACATATCCTATAGTCGATAAGTTCTGAAAAGTAGTATATTTTAAGGATCATAAGTTCAGTTGTCAAAGGATAAGGGTTACTCAAATGAATAATGAATAAAATCAAAATAGTTAAGGATCATACCTGAGAATCCAAGTTAGGATCCTAACCTTTAACACTTAAAATCAGGATAACCCAAAAGACAAATCTTAGTAGAAGGCAAGGATCAAGGATCCTTGGTCATTTAGCTTCAAAAACCTGAAATAGGATACAATTTGGGACTAAGCCAATATAAGATAAGAGTTAGTAACTGGGGACAAGCCCAACAATTCTGGGGACAAGCCCAATATACTGGGGACAAGCCCAAAGGATAACTGGGGACAAGCCCAAAGGATAACTGGGGACAAGCCCAAAGGATCGTGTGTAAACTGGAGTATGGCCCTCACTGGCGACTATCCAAACTTAGTGACATGAAAATGCCAAAACCTTAGCTAACGTGAAAACGTTAGAAGCCTTAGGAACGGATGTATGGTACGTCTACCATTATACGTAGGATCCTGAATATAGCCAGTACAATGAAATTTTCAGCCCCTAAAGCGAGTACTGGTCCCATTGCCATGAACTATACCAGGATCATCGTGCGCTACTGGCGAAACTGGGGACAGGCCCAAACTGGGGTCAAGCCCAAATAACTGGGGTCAAGCCCAAATAGCTGGGGTCAAGCCCAAATAACTGGGGTCAAGCCCAAATAACTGGATACTTCTGTGGATACTCAATCCTTAGATAAGGATACCTGAACCTTCAAAACTCAGAATCAAGTGAAAGGAGGATAAAGGATACAGGATCCTTATCCTTATATAGGATAATTAAAAAATGAAATAGTTTGGGATTAGATCATTACCAAAATGAGGATCATCTGTTCTGTAAGGATCATTCAAGGATACTTGCAGGGATCATGGATCCTTGTCACATGAAATATTTCTTCAAATGGACAGCATTCCAAGCTCTTGGTAGCAAATCACCTTCCATTGTTAGCAATCGATATGCTCCCTTTCCTGCTTCAGCTTCAATCAAATAGGGGCCTTCCCACTTTGGTGCTAGCTTTCCATCAGCAGGATTGGTGGTATTCTGAAATGCTTTCCTTAATACCATATCACCAACTTGGAATTTCCTGATCCTGACATTTTTGTTGTAAGCTCCAGCCATCCTTTGTTGATAACTGGCCATCCTTATCCTTGCCAAATCCCTGATTTCTTCTATAGTATCCAAGTCTTGAACCAAGTTTTCAGCATTTTCTTCAGGATCACGAATGCTTGTTCTTGCAGTTGGAACCACCATCTCTGTAGGGATCACTGATTCTGCCCCAAATACCAAAGAGAATGGAGTTTGGCCAGTAGCATTCTTGGGAGTTGTCCTATCAGCCCAAAGTACATAAGGTAGTTCTTCTGCCCATTTTCCTTTCTTGGATCCAAGCTTTTTCTTCAAGTTATTGATGATGATCTTGTTGGATGATTCTGCCTGACCATTAGCTTGTGGGTGGACTGGTGTTGATGTTATCATCTTAATCCCCCAGCTGTCACAAAAGTTAGTAGTTCTACTCCCAATAAATTGGGATCCATTATCACAAACAATTTCAGAAGGAATACCAAATCTAGTAATAATGTTTCTTTTAATAAAGGATATAACTTCCTTTTCTCTGACTTGAGCAAAGGCTTCAGCCTCTATCCACTTGGAGAAGTAATCAGTCATAGCAAGCATGAATACTTTTCCACCAGGTGCCTTAGGAAGCTTACCAACTATATCCATTCCCCACCTCATAAATGGCCAAGAAGAGGATATAGGATGCAAAAGTTCTGCTGGTTGGTGAAGGATATTACTGTGTCTCTGACAAGGATCACACTTCCTGGCATACTCCACAGCATCCTTCTTCATAGTGGGCCAATAGTATCCTGTCCTCAGGATCCTTGAGAATAATGCCCTGCCCCTAGTGTGGTTTCCACAATCTCCTTCATGGAAATCCTTTAGGACTTCTTGGATTTCAGGATCCTCAATGCATCTTAGATATGGTCCTGTAAGAGATCGTTTATACAACATATTATTCAATATTGTAAATTGAGATACCTTAATTTTGAAAGCCCTAGGGTTTTCTCCTGTAGGAATCTCTCCATGTTGTATGTATCTCATGATTGGGAGGATCCATGATCCTGAATGAGATTGAGTATCATCGCTAGGGATGATTGCAGAATCTTCTCCTATCTCCATAGCTACATGATCCTCGATAGCAGGGGCCAGGATATGGATAATAGGGATCCTTATATCCTCCGGGATCTTCAAGGATGATCCTAGATTGGCTAATGCATCAGCCTCTGCATTCTCTTCCCTTGGTACCTGTGTCAAACTAAAGGAAACAAAAGAGAGTGCCAATTCTTTGACTATCTCTAAATATTTGATTAGCTTTTCACCTTTAACAGCATAGGATCCATTAAAGTGATTAGTGATTAATAATGAATCTACATGTACCTCAAGATACCTGATCCTCATATGCTTAGCAATTTGCAAACCAGCTATCAAGGCTTCATACTCAACCTCATTGTTGGTAGTTTGAAATTCACAAGCTATGGAGTGGGGTATTATATCCCCCTGTGGAGATTTTAGTAGTATTCCAAGCCCTGTTCCTTTGACATTAGAAGCACCATCAGTGAAGAGTATCCAATGATCCTTAGTTTCTTCAAGCTGTTGGACTTCTAACTCAGCTTCCTTTTGCAAGTCACTACTGAAATCTGCCACAAAGTCAGCTAAAGCTTGGGATTTAATGGCAGTTCTAGGCTCATATCTTATATCATAAGCACTAAGCTTCACTGCCCACTTAGCCATCCTTCCTGACATTTCAGGTTTCCTGAGAACATTCTTAATTGGAAAATTAGTCTTAACAATAATGGCATGAGTCTCAAAATAATGTCTCAATTTAGTAGATGCCATAATTAATGCAAGGATAAGTTTTTCCAAATGTGAATACCTGGATTCAGCATCAAGCAAACTCTTACTTACATAATAGACATGATGTTGTGTACCTTCATGATCCTTAACAAGGACCGCACTTAGTGCTTTTAAGGATACTGCTAAGTATAAGGATAATATATCTCCTTTTTCTGGTTTCATCAAGGCCGGGGCTGAGGATAGGTAATCCTTAAGAGCTTTGAGGGCACTTTCATGCTTCTCAGTCCATTCAAATTTCTTGTTCTTCCTCAGGATGTCATAGAATTCCTTGCACTTTTCTGAGGATTTGGATATGAATCTGTTCAAAGCTGTGATCCTGCCCATCAATCTTTGCACATCCTTAGCATTGACAGGAGATTTGATATTCACAATAGCTTTGATTTGCTCTGGACTTGCTTCGATGCCCCTCTTCGTCACCATATAGCCTAAGAATTTTCCTGCCTTAACACCAAAATGACACTTGGAAGGATTTAGTTTCATATTAAATTTATCAAGGATATTGAATGCTTCCTCCAAGTCTTTAAGGTGATCCTCAGCTTTCTTGGACTTAACCACCATGTCATCAATATAAACTTCCATAGTGTGTCCAATTTGTTCCTTGAACATCATATTGACTAGCCTTTGATAAGTAGCACCTGCATTCCTTAGTCCAAATGGCATAGCAATATAACAGTATATACCAGTTGGGGTCATAAAGGCTGTATCCTCTTGATCAGATGGTTCCATCTGAATTTGTTGAAATCCAGAGGAAGCATCCATAAAAGTCAACAACTCATGACCCGCGGTAGCATCCACCATGGAGTCAATGTGGGGTAATGGGAAAGGATCCTTGGGACATGCCTTGTTTAAATCAGTAAAATCGACACATACCCTCCACTTTCCATTTTTCTTTTGAACAACAACCACATTGGCTAACCATCTTGGATACTTAAGCTCTCTTATCATACCTGCCCGAAGTAGTTTATCTACTTCTTCCTGGATAATAGCATTCCTTTCAGGTGCAAACTTCCTCCTCTTTTGATGAATTGGCTTGAATGACCTGTCAATGCCAAGTTTATGAGTAATTATATCCTTAGATATACCTATCATGTCTTCATGTTTCCAAGCAAAGGTGGATTTCCTCCTCTTAAGGAAGGATACCAGATCCTGTTCAATGTCGCTAAGGATCCCTGATCCTATGAAGACTATGGATTCAGGATCATCAGGATCCATGAGGATTTCTTTCAAATCTTGTTCTCTTGCCTCCAAGACATCTCTTGAAGGATACTTTAATTGCTATTGCTCCCTTGGTCTTGAGGCTGGCTTCATTGATGGGGTATAACAATTCTTAGCCTCTTGTTGATCACTCTCAATTTTCACCATTCCCCATGGACTTGGAAGCTTTACACACTGATGATAGGTGGATGGGACTGCCTTCATATCATGTATCCATGGCCTGCCAAGGATAACATTGCAACAAGATAAACAATCTATAACACAAAATTTTTGATAAGAATGCAATCCTTCAATATAGATTGGCAGTTTAATGTCCCCCAATGTATTCTTAGTTTCCCCGCTGAATCCCACAAGTACTGAGGATCTTGGGACAATATCAGACTCTGGGATATTCATCTTCTTGAGGACATCAAGCTGAATGATGTTCATGGAACTCCCTCCGTCTATAAGGATCCTGTGAACAAAGTGGTTAGAAATAAACAATGTAATTACAAGACCATCATGATGAGGATCCTGGACATCAACACGATCATCCTCATCAAAGGTTATGACTTTATCCTGGGTGACAACGGAGGTCCGGACGGGTCTGTCTCCATTATCCATCTTGGTTTCCTTAGCATGTCTTTTTGCTGCTGAAAAGGAAGTACCACAAATGTCTGATCCACCGGATATGAAGTTTATAACTTGTGCATCTGCTGGGGGAGCAGGAGCCTATTCCGGGATCCTTTCAGGATCCTGGATCCTTGACTTCTTCCGTCCCAAGAGTTCCTTCAAATGCCCCTTGCTCAACAAGTAACCAATTTCCTTTCTTAGTGCAATACACTCTTCAGTGAGATGCCCGAAATCCTCATGATATGCACACCACTTGGACTTATCCTTTGTAGCAGCTGGTTTATCACTTTTCCTTGGCCACCTAGCTTTCTCACCTAGATTCTGCATTGCAAGGATTAGTTCATTGTTATCAACAGAAAAACAGTATTCAGAAATAGGAGGATAATCCTCATCATCTTCTTCTTGTTCCACCGCATGCACGTTCTGGTTGTCAGACTTATTGTAGGACTTGGTTTTGTTGTTCCTGAAGTAGGATCCTTGTTTCTCCTGTTTTGAGGATCCTGTCAACCTATCCTGGATCCTTTTGTCATCCTCTAGGCAGATGAACCTAAGGGCCCTGGTTCTTACTTCATCAAGGTTCCTGCAAGGTGTCATAACAAGATCATCATAGAATAATGAATCCCTAAGCAATCCCATTTTAAAGGCTTCTACAGCCGTAGCAATATCCAAATTAGGAATATCTAAGGATTCTTTGCTAAACTTAGTGATGTAATCTCTAAGTGATTCATTTTGACCTTGAGTTACCCTATATAGATCACTAGTTAACCGTTCAAATTTTCTACTACAAGAGAATTGACTATTAAACAAATTAACTAGATTAGCAAATGAAGTGATAGAGTAAGGGGGAAGACTTAGCAGCCATTTAAGAGCAGATCATGTGAGTGTGGATCCAAATCCCTTGCATAGACGTGCTTCTTTTAACCTTTCAGGAATTGGATTGATCTCCATCCTCTCCCTGTACTGAGCTACATGCTCTTTTGGATCCGTTGAACCATCATACAGCTTCATAGATGGTATCTGGAACCTTTTAGGTATCTCAGCATCACATAAGGGTGGTGCAAAACGAGATATCCTATGGCTACCATCTGCAATTTCAGGAATGGGTTTAACCACTCCTGGTACACTGGATATCATATCCTTAAGCTTCTGTAGCTCCCTAGCCATAGCCTGATTGATACCTGTATCCTGCATAGAGCCATGGTTAGTGTTATATGAATTATTAAAAGTGTTACCTCCCGGAGGATTCATGTTTGGAATTGCGGATGTGAATCCATATTGACGAGACTCTGGTATGATTGAAGGACCAGAGGAAGCAATGGTCTGCATTGGTATGAAGTCTCCTTGATGAACATCAGTGCTTGGAGGTTGCATACTCCTTAAGGATCCTCGATCCTGAAAGATGTTGGATCCTTGAAGCTGAAAGGATCCTGAAACCAGAGAGGATCCTTGGACCGGGAAGGATCCTTGGACCTGGGAGGATCCTTGGACCTGGGAGGATCCTTGGACCTGGGAGGATCCTTAGACCTGGGAGGGTCCTTGGACCGGGAAGGATCCTTGGACTGCAGGTGTTCCCAAATATCCTCCTGGCGTGAAGTATCCTTGATGCTGAAAAGAGGATCCCGATGGTTGAGAGGAGGATCCTTGAGGCTGGAAGTGAGAGCCAAATGTCTGACTCATAGTTGCTGTTCCATAACTCCTTCCTGGTAATTCACCCAAGTATTGCACGTCCGGAGCTGCTGAGTGCTGGGAAGTTATGACTGGAGTATCGAAGTTCAGCGACCTTGGCATCAGAGGAGAGTGATCCTCCACTGATTTCTTCTGTTTCTTGATATCACCAATCTCCTGGAGGATACGTTCATTGGTTTTGTCCTGCTCTTGCATGCGATCCCTCATCTGCAAAATCAGATTAAAAAGATCATTAGTAGTAGGATTAGTGGAAACAGAAGAAGTTGGTGGTTTTTGGAAAATGGGGGTTTGTCTCTTCGCAGCATTCTCAGCATTCTTCTGGGATCCAGAAGGTGGTGGAGGCAAAGGAGGAACGCCTTGTGAAGAGCTGATTGCCGGCATAGAGCTTGAGGTATTCTTTGTTGAGGAAGCCATTTGCTTGATTGTAATGAACCGAAATGATCACCAGAACAATGATTTCTCAAGAACGAAGCACCAATCGCCCCACGGTGGGCGCCAAACTGTTTTGGTCAAAAATCAAGGAATGATAATGCAACCAAACTTTCTGTTGTGAGGTATGATGCTTGAATCAATGATCAATACTAAGGATCACTCAGAAATGAAATGAACAAGTGACACAAAGATTTATACGAGGAAAAAGCCCTTGATCAATGAATGATCTCCGGCATAAAAAACCTCGGGTGATGGAAACTACCGATCACCAACTCAGATTAAACAAGAAATGTATTACAACTTCGGATGATAGCGAGCTAATTACAAGGATCACTATAGTGTAATGCGCAAAAAAGTGTGTAATCGCCAAGTGAATTGTCAAGAGCTGGTGAGAGCAGTTGCGAGTGTGTGTGTTAAGCTAAAAATAGCCAAGTGTTTCTATTTAGCTCGCTATCCCCTTTTAAAAATGGAAAATATCTAAGCTAACAAACTGTCCGCATTTTGTGCAAGTCTTCCACGACTTCCATAACGTCCACTTCAGTCATGCACGTGCGGAATAAGTCATGGAATATGCTCCAGGAATATCGCCAAGACCAAGTCCAAGCTCGTACTCCTGCAAAACAACATCATATTCAAAGTAGACAATCGTTAGTATAAGGATCCTTATGATGATCCATGATCCTGATCCTGCAATACTTCTGAGGATCACTAATTCAAACAGAAGTGAGGATCACTAAACCCAACAGTAAATGAGGATCACTGATCATATGAAAATCCTCCCCTAACAGTGCTGACTCCTTTAGTTTCAGGGATGCTTTGGCTTGCAGCCAGCTCCTTTTTAAGAGACCTAGGGGAGGCATACTCCTGGATGTCGGTCACACTGAACCTTGAGGCTGACTTGGAGTATTTTCCAGCACCTACAAGCATAACCAACATATAAGTGTTCATATATTACATTCATTTAAACATTTACTTATTCAAAAATATGGATACTTACTTGACATTGTATAGGAACCGGAGGAGATTTCTTGAGAATCCTTTGTTTTGGCTTGAAATGTTCTTGTAGTAGGGTCAAGCTTCCAGAAAGCAGCAATCCTTTCTCTTGTGAAAGGGGATTCTTGGATGCTAGAGAATGAGAGAGCTGCACAACAAAAACACAAAGAAGGATCAATTATCCTTAGTAAAAAAAGAAGAATCCTAGTATGGTCCTGGTCCAAGGATCCCATATCCTACCCTGGGTGATCCATTTCTTGGGTAGATGGTTTCCATTTGGGATGGAATCCTTTCTTACAAAGAAGAACTGGTTTATCCAGTTGGAATCATTCTTGGTGGTTTTCAGAATTGGGTATGCTTGACCAGGTTTGTGCTTAAAAAGAAAATGATGAGAACCATGGTTGACAAGGTTATACAATTGGCTCAATTCAGACAAGACTATATCAATCCCTTCCTGTTCAATGATGTATTCAAGAGTATACAAAACTCTCCACACCATCGGCAAGGCTTGAACGTAGCACAAACCGGTGAGTGTGAAAAAGCTTTGGGTTAAGAAAGGGAAAGGATATGTGAAGCCGATCTGAAAAGGGCTTACAGGGAAAGTGATCCAGGCATCAGAGACACAGTCACTCTTCATCGAAGAGTCGAAGGATCTAAAGATGGTTCCTTCCGGGAAACAATGACGTAACCGATCAATCTCAGGATCGATGAAGCGATAGAGCTCCGTTGAAGGATTTTAGTTATGCCCTGACTCTTCGGAGGGCTCTCCTTCTTGGGATCCTTAGCAAGGGAGGATCGGAGATTCATCTTAGCCATGGGTAAACGGAGAACAGAGCACAAGAACGAAGAAGATTTTGAGAGAAGGAAAGAAAAGATACCTGATGAAATCTTCGAATGAGGATTTAAAGGGGAAGGGTCTCGAATTTAAATGCATTTTCATTCTTATCTCTAACCCTATATATAATGATGATTGTTGCTGGAGGTCTTATCGCTGATGTCATCCTCGCAATGGCTACTCCTATTGTAACAGCTAGTTTTTCGCTAACCAACTCGTTCGGAATCAAGCAGAAAATATGACTCATTCAGTTGCAATTTAATTCTTCATATTTTAGGGGCAATTGTTAGGGATGGATTTTCACAGCTTATGGATCACGGATCCTCAAATGCAGTTTGGATCAAGGATCCTCAGTTCGGTTTGAATTAAGGATCCTCAGAAGATGTTGCAGCAATAAGGATCCAGGATCCTCATTATTATCCTAACACTAACAATTGTTTCCATCATTTCTGAACTTGTTTTGCAGGATTATTCGAATAGGACTTGGTCCAACCGAGATTCTAGGGGAATATGCTTCATGATTCTGCACGTGCATGAGCTCTTCGACCGTTATGATGATCGTGGGGGACTTGCATCTTTTTCGGATGGTTAGTTAGACTAGTTAGTTTCTACTTTTAAATGGGGATACAAGCTTGCTTAGATTATTATTAGCAATACAACTGCACTACACTCGAGTTATCAAGAACTCTCTGCGATTACACACTTTTGCACTATAGTGATCCTTGTACCAAGCTTGTTATCATCCCGATTTGTAAACATTGTTTGTTCAATATAGTTGGTGATCGGTAGTTTCCATCACCCGAGGTTTTTTGTGCCGGAGATCATTCATTAATCAAGGGCTTTTTCCTCGTATAAATCCTTGTGTCAATCACCCATTTCATTCATTCATTGTTCATACATTTGATCATTTAACTAAGCATCACACCTCACAAAATCAGATTTGGTGGCAGTATCCTTGTGTGATTTTTGACCAAAACAGTTATCACTTGGGATACTCAACCACTGCTAAGGCCTACAAAGTGTTCAACACTAGGACTAAGACAGTGGAAGAGACTTTGAATGTAAAGTTCAATGAACTTTCTTCAATGAAAATCACTGCAAATCCTGCAGAGTTATTTGATCTTGATAAATTTACTTTTGAAAATGTTTCTGTCAAGACTAACAGTGCAGGTCCATCTCAAAATCCTCCATCAGACAATGGATATGAAATCATCATTCCACAATAAAAGTCTGCATCCATTGCTAGAGCAGCAGATGTTCAAAACAGATGTCAAAGCTCAACCAGTGCTACCTCAACAGTTGTTGACCAAAGTAGCCCTTTAACCCCTACTTCCACATCCTCAAACACTGTTGATAAAAATCCTCAAATAGTGGATAAAAATCAACGTGTTTCCACACCACTTCCTCCTATTCCTCCACCTCCATTTCAAGACCCTGTTGGATCATCAAAGTCACCAACAGTGGTTAGCTCAGATGATTCACATCTGCAGCCCTCTCCCTTAAATGCCATTGTTCCATACAAAGGAGATTTAATCTTCTTGAAGTCTCATCCACCTGACCAAATCATTGGCAACATCAGTGAAGGGGTGCTCACATGAAGCCAATCCCAAAACATCTGTCTTTTTGCTTGTTTTCTATCACTTCATCAACCTATCAAGTACCAAGAGGCACTAAAAGATAACAGTTGGGTAGAAGCCATGCAGGAAGAGCTCCAACAGTTTAAAAGACAACAAGTATGGGAGCTTGTACCACTGCCAGAGGGTGTGAGTCCTATTGGTACAAAGTGGGTCTTCAAAAATAAAACTGATGAAAGGGGTATTGTTGTCAAGAATAAAGCAAGGCTTGTGGTTCAAGGGTTCAGACAGGAAGAGGGCATTGACTATGATGAAACTTTTGCCCCTGTAGCAAGATTGGAAGCTATCAGATTATTTCTGACCTTTGCTGTTAACCATAACATAAAGGTGTTTCAAATGGATATTAAATGTGCATTCCTCTATGGTAAGATTCAAGAAGAGGTATATGTTTGTCAACCTCCTGGTTTTGAGGATCCATTTAATCCAAATCATGTCTACAAGCTAAATAAAGCTTTGTATGGACTGAAACAAGCACCTAGAGCCTGGTATGAAACTCTTTCCACCTTTCTTCTCTCTATTTGTTTCACAAGAGGAAAAATTAACAAAACACTGTTTTTAAAATGGAGAGTGAAAGACTTGATGATTGTCCAGATTTATGTGGATGACATCATTTTTGGAAGCACATATTCCAAAATGTGTGAAGAGTTCAGAAAACTCATGATAGCTGAGTTTGAGATAAGTGCAATGGGTGAACTACAGTGCTTTCTTGGTCTCCAAGTAAAGCAACTGCAAAATGGTACTTTCATTCATCAAGGCAAATATGCCAAAGAACTTTTAAACAAATTTGAGATGGATGATTGCAAACCATGTAGTACACCCATAGCAACTACAAAGATAGTCATGTCTGATGAGAAGGATGATTTGGTTGATCAAACTCTTTATAGAAGCATGATTGGGTCTTTATTGTACCTAACTGCATCTAGGCCAGCCATCATGTTTGCAACGTGTGTTTGTGCAAGATCCCAATCAACCCCTAGAAAGTCAAATCTTATTGCTGTAAAAAGGATATTCAGATACCTAAAAGGTGCTCCCACACTTGGTATCTAGTATCCAGCTGATGGAAATATCAAGCTTTCAGGTTTCTTAGACAGTGATTTTGCTGGATGCAATACAACAAGGAAGTCCACTTCAGGAGGGTGCCAATTCCTAGGCAGTTGCTTAGTGTCTTGGCAAAGCAAAAAGCAAGCAGCTGTTTCAACATCCACTGCTGAGGCAGAGTATATAGCTGCTGCAAGCTGTATAGCCCAACTGTTATGGGATGCCCGAAGAGGTCCCGAATACACGTGGGAGGTAGAGTCCACAATGAAACAGAAGTACCCTCATTTATTTCAGTAAATCTCGAGGTCAAGATTTCTTTTAAGGGGGTGAGGATGTAACACCTCGTAAAAACACGACCAATATAATAAAGACACGTGTCATGGACTTTAAACGTGTAACGGATTGATTATGAGGGACTAAAGTTGACAAACGAAGAAAGTATATGTATATAAGGATTACAAAGTATCAACATTTGATAATTTTGCCTTTCAACAACTCTACACGATGTTTATACCCTTAAACGAATGAATCATGAAGCGTATGAAACCGTCTGTGAAAGAAAGTGAAAGTTTACAAGACGCGAGGGTTAAATGTGTCAACATGTTTAAGTTATACCTCTGAGTGACCTTTTAGCGAACCCGGAGCCTTGTAACGATCAATTATACTCCCAAGAATAAGTGATAAAAATTTCACAAGGTTTCGATATCATATGAGAAAGATACGCTAACTTTCGTAATTAAGGGGTTAAAAACGTCAACAAGGCAAAACTTATGTTTTCGGTAATCATTTAATGAAACCGGACCTAACGGTGTTTGGTTATATCTCATGGATCACAAGAATAAAAGTTAAATGGGTTAAATGTGCTTAAAATGAAAGACATTACGCTTTAGAAGGTCCAGGGGGTGAAAATGTCATTTTTGAAACTTGCTGATCAGGTTAGCCACATGGTGGCGCTGCGCCACCACAAAAGCCTTCGGCCGTCACGCGATGCGATGGCCTGACCTCGGCATATTCTCTGCACAGCTGCGAGTAAAGCCAGTTCCACCGCCTTAAAAGCCTGGTATTCGAATTCAGGGACTGTTTCAGTGGTTTTTCATGCATTGGGACACTTGGGATTCATCAGGGATCACCCATAGACCTTGTTGGAATGATCTCATGCATTTTAAGTTGCTATATAAAGAGCTCTTGGTTGCAACATTTTGCATTCACTTTGAAAATCATTCTAACTTAAATTCTGGAGCCTCCTGGAGCTCAAGATCATTCCCTAAGGATCATTAGTCGTGCTAAGTACTTCAGTAACCTACCTTAACTTCCTAATTTCAGTTTTAACTAGTCTAATGACCAAAAGTCAAACTTATCGTAATTAAAGTTTGACTTAGTGATTAATCACTAATGTTTCAAACATTTCTCGAATTGAAAGTAGCTTTGAGTTGGTAATTATGTGGGTAATAAACCCTTAAAAGGGTACCCTCTGATTTCCACTCTAACTAGGTCAAATGTCGGATCAAACTTAATTGTAAAAAGTCAACAGAAAGCTAATTTTCAAATAAACACATAATTAACAATGTAGAAGCCATGAAACTTGTTTTATCACTCATATAACTTGGTAATTAATGTAAGAACATGTCTAAGCATGTTCAACCCGACAATTTTGAACTTAGGCTCGGTTCGGAACCGAAAGTCGCAAAAATAGACTTTTGCTTTGACTTTCAGTTCTGACCCAATTTAGATTGTTTTAGAAATGCCATAAGCTTCCATTTGGTCCATGATTCATATTAGTATAACTCTCTGAGATTATACAACTTGGATCCTAAATTATCCGATTCATTTGCATGTTTCTGTTATATGCCTAAATGTTGACCATTATGCCCTTTTGACCTTAAAACGAGATTTTTGAAAATGTGAGAGGAAAAAAACCTTTGTTACTGAATTATAAACTTGTCCTAAAATTTTGACATTAGTTTGAGGTCTAGATTAGGAGTTATGCTCAATATCGTAATTAGAAAGTTTTTTATTAATTAAACGGCATTATTAGCATAAAGCCTATCTAAACCCAAATTTTGACACCAAACTTCTTACCCACTAATGTAATATAATATTTTGGGATTTTTGAATATTTTTATTTATTTTTAAACTGATCATATCATTGGGTTCTAGCTTTGATTCGGTAATTATCGGTTATCCCCTTTTCTTGAATAAAATGAGTTTTCCATAACATATTGATACCAAATCTTTTGCTACTGATTTTATATGATAAATAAAATATTTTAAGCCTTCTGGAATGATAGAAATATCATATTTTCTTATATAACCCGAAAATCGCTTAAAAGCGACTTTTTACACATTTTAAACGCATAGTATGGATTAAAACTATTTTTATCATATAAGACTTAATACCTACTGATGCTTTAAGTAAATTTTTATACTTTAACAGTAAGCAAAAGTTTTGAATTCAGATTTCCAAAATTTGACCTTTAAAGCTTATGTGAAATTACCAAAATGCCCCTACGGTGCATAGTTTGGTTATAAATGATAAATTTCACATATATACAATACCCTACTGATATAACTTATTAAATTAAATATTTTTACTGATCATTTCAGACCTGAACCTCAGATTAATATTTAATCTCTTTTATAACCTTTAAAATGACCAAAATACCCCTACGGGGCTTAATTTGAGTTTAAATTCGTTTTGGGCATAATGGAATGTATCCTACTGATATCACAACATATTTAAGGCATATTAACTTAGGAAACTTGTTCATGACTCATTTGGTTACCCGTTATGCATTTATCGCGTTCGGTACGGTTTTTGTAACTAGTTTGCATAAATTAACCGAAACGGGTCAAACCTTATCATTTTCACTTCAAAATCCAGAATGTGTTTAGTTTACCCATATTATACAAGTATTCATACTTGTCGGGTCTAAACCACACTCTAATCCGGTCTTCGCTTAATCTTGCGTTTTGAACCGTATACATTTCTTTAAAAACTAACCGGTCTAAAGTAAGACCCGTTAGGAATCTAATAGGTTAATTAAAACCTTCGTTCCAGATTTAGGAGACCAGTAAAAGATACTTGCACTAGCTGATTTGTACGGCTGGGATAAATTTATATAAATTGCTCAGGTAAATACTTTTAACTTATTTTCCCTTATACGGGCTTAGGGTACGGTATATAAAATACCGCTTGGTCGGGCATTGAATTGTTAATCATATGAAGGTTAATTTATTGAGATGACCCGTTTAATCTGTTTTGTTTGCTTAAATCCTTTGGGGGGTTAATGACCATGTCCCGGATATCCTTGCCATCATTCATTGAAATGGCCACGACCTAAGCACGGGGTGTAGGCATACACCTGCCGGTGCATATATAAAAGATATAACCGCCTGTTCGAGAATAACTCGTCGCGGGATTATATTATGTGGTGTGTCAATTAATCTTTAACCCGGTGTTCAGCCCGGGCTACTGAACGTATAACGAACATGTAATTCTTTAACAAGTTTATTTTTAAATAATTATCCCAAGTTATAAAAGATATTTTGTGCCTTGTGCATTCAAATCAATTATTATAAACATTTTCAAAATGAGTCAGTTAATTGTATTTACCAGTGAAAACTGACGTATTTTCCAAAAAGGTTAAGTGCAGGTACTAATCGGAATAGGCTGGCTACTCCTAGCATCAATAAAGAGTCTTGCAAGCTTAGATGTTCATAAATCTACTGAACAATGTTTCTTTTAACTTTGATCCGCCTGTGGATCCCTTACAACCATTTTTGTAATAAATGATATTACTTTCATTCAGTTTGTAATGTTTTTATCTTTCGACTTCCGCTGTGTATATAAACTGTGATAAATTGTCTATGATGATATCAACTACGTCACGATACTCCCCACCGGGCCCACCAGTAATACGTGGAAATATTGGGGTGTGACAGGTTGGTATCAGAGCCAACGTTGAGTGAATTAAACACTAGCCTTTTGTGTTTAATCTCAATGACACAGTTTGCACACTCCTCGAATTTCGAGTCTAGACAAAGAACTTAGGACTAATTCTGACTTATTTTGTTTTGTCCTTTATTGTTTTCTTTTGTTGTTTCTTTTGTTTGTTTTGACAGGACCAACAAAAATGCCGCTAAGATTCCGAGGAAGAGGCAAGGGGCCATTCATCGCCCTCAACGATCACGAGGCCGGGCCTTCACACCGGCGAACTCCATCAGCCACTTTAAGCACAAGTCCTCAAGAGGTTTGGAGGACCTATTTAGAACCCGCGTAGCGTTCAGTCTCGCTGAGCTCCTCACCTTCCTACCTCAACTCTTTCGGGCCTCAATCAGAGAACGAGCCCCACAACCCACATCACTCTTTCATACCCCTTCAATGCTCCAACTCACCCCATTCCTTCAACGACCCAACACCCTACTTTCAAAGCCGGTTCAACCCGGCAAACCAAATTGATGAGCCAATGGGTTATAACCCGTTGAGACCGGAGGGCCACTTCTCCATGGATATGGAAGAGGATCCGGAACCTGCCCAGCCTCCAACCGGAACACCTACTCACCCCATCGAGATTTCGGATGGGTCATCCTTTCATGGATCACCTTATCGTGGTCCCGATAGCTACGAGGCGAGGTTTGCCCAATACGATTGGGTGTTCACTCCCTCCTATAACCAACAGTAACAACAACAGCAGCAAGATCCCTCTGAGGATTCGCGTTTTGTGGCGGTCACGCCACCGCCACCACCACCGCTTAAGCAGCAGCTGCCTCCGGAGCCACCGAGGCGTAGAAGAACAGGTGCACGGATGTCCATGCGAGGAAGGGATTTCCATTTTAGCACCCCTCAGCATTCAAGTGGCAGTCACTACCCGCCACTACATGAAGACTCACAGATGGGTGGGCCTTCAAACCCCGTTTCC
Organism: Helianthus tuberosus; assembly: GCA_030545235.1. Lineage (NCBI taxonomy): Eukaryota > Viridiplantae > Streptophyta > Magnoliopsida > Asterales > Asteraceae > Helianthus > Helianthus tuberosus. The sequence goes on from CM060444.1 coordinate 155,055,413, forward strand.
GAGGTGGACTCTACGCCAGTCGCACCACCACCATTGGGTTATGATAACCCAATTCCTACCTATGCCGGTACAGCGGCGTACAACCCCTTTGAGCAGCCTGCCTACCCGGGGTATAACTACTACAATGCCCCCGATGTTGACCCATACCTTGTAGCAGCCAACTACAATGCCCATCATCCTGAAGGGCCTTACACATCCTCCTACCAAACCGGCTACCCACCTTATGGGTATCAACACCCACCACCTCCTCAACCTCCGCATCAGCAAGCCGCCACAGCCGCCATTGATTCAGCCCCAGCAGCAACAGGAGATTCTACAGAGGTTGAGCCAGGTGGAACGGGAGGTTCGGGAGGAGCGTAGAAACCACCAGGGATTTCTTAAAGGTTTGGCAAGCTTAATCAAGGGAAAGAGCAAAAGGGATCATTAAATTCCTTATTTGTTTAATTTGTATTTCTTTCAAGTCTCTGTGTGGACAATTATTTATGTACTTAGTCCCTGCGCGGACTTGTCTTTCTATCCTTAGTCCCTGCATGGACATCTATTTATGTATTCAGTCCCTGCGAGGACTTGTATTTTCAGTTTAGCCCCTGCGTGGACAAGTTATTTCTGTTAAAGTCCCGTTTAGGGCAAATATGTACTCTTTTTAATTTTAGTGGCATGTTACAATTTAAATTTCATTTTTGTCATTATATGCATAAATATAATATATATGAAATAAATAAATCCAAATATGTCACTCCTTTTATAAGATCTGCCTTTAAATATTAAATGAGAATCTTAAAGGGTATAACCTAGCCTGCATGTCATTATAGACCTAGCCATGATGGTAAAACCTGTTTAAAAAGATTCAAATCCTTGTTAACATCTGAAAACATGTTAACACTCCTGGCAGATGTGATTCGTTAAAATCACACATGTCATCCTTATATTGGATTCTTCCAATTCCTTCTTTATTATTTAAACATCCATTTGTGATGTAGGGCCTACGAGCCATAATCATTGTCATATAAGACAAAAGACAGTTGTAGTCTACGACTCCCTGTCGATAAAAGGTAATGAACTACGTTCAAACCTTAATACCTCGATTCTCTGAAATCATGGTTTATAATTTAAATTGTCCTTGTGACTATGCCTTACGTGCCATTAATAATACCCTTAATACTTTATAATTAGGATAAATTATAATGAAAATCCTAAATATATATGATTAACTAAATTAACCACATATGGTTTATAGTTACCATGGTTAATGAATTGCCATAAAAGACAATTCCATAATAAACTCCTGAATAAATCCTTGTTAATATTTTATGTAGCAAGCAAGCTACATGGCCGGGTCTGATGAAGTCAACAGTCACCCAAGGGAGAATCATGATACCACCAGAATCAACATAGCTGGTGCAGAGCTGCAGGCATTGATAGACAATGCCGTTACTTGAGCTCTAGACAGACGAGATAATGAATCAAGTAGTACCCGCAGCAGGACCCTATCTGTACAACATGCAAAATCACAACCTAAGGCTCACTCTGAGGCTCATAGTAAGCCACCTTCTAAACCTCATGAGTCAAAGAAGGATGATGCTCAACACTCCTCAAATCGGCATAGTGTTCCGTCTAAGAAGATCGCATTCGATCAAGAGCCACGTATTGGGGGTTGTTCCTATAAGTATTTCATCTCCTGCAAGCCCAGGAATTTCACTGGGGAAAAAGGAGCCATTGATTGCATGACGTGGCTAGACGAGATGGATACCGTGGTTGATATCAGTGGTTGCGCTGATAAGGATATAGTGAAGTTTGTGTCGCAATCGTTTAAAGGAGAAGCTCTAGCATGGTGGAGGTCATTGATCCAAGCTACTGGGAAGATCCCATTGTACAACATGACTTGGGATCAGTTTGTTACGTTGATCAAAGATGCTTTCTGTCCTCAACATGAAGTTGAGAAGATCGAGACTGACTTCCTGACATTAGTTATGAAAAATTTGGACTGTCAGGCATATCTTACGAGTTTTAATACCATGTCTCGATTGGTTCCTTACTTGGTGACACCGGAACCAAAACGAATAGCCCGTTTCATTGGGGGTTTAGCCCCAGAGATCAAAGCTAGCGTGAAAGCCTCTCAACCGACTACCTTTAGGTCTGTAGCTGATTTGTCATTATCTCTTACCCGAGATGCGGTCAGGCAGAGATCGCTTAGGCATTCTGATGCTGGGAAGAGAAAACGTGAGGATGATAACTCACACCGTTCAGACAAGAGGCACAAGGTGAACTCTGACCACAAAAAGAGTTCAGGGTTCAAGAAAGATGACTAGCAGTCGGGCGAAAAGCCCAAATGCAAGATCTGCAAGAAACGCCATCTTGGGAAGTGCAGATATGAATCAAAGTCCCCGTCACAGCCAAGAGCTTGTGGGCTTTGCAAGTCAAGTGAGCATAAGACATTAGATTGTAAGAAGATAAAGGATGCTACTTGCTACAATTGTAATGAGAAAGGGCACATCAAGTCCAACTGCCCAAAATATGCCAAGAAAGCTGAGGAAGGAAAGAAGACCAATGCTAGGGTCTTCCAAATGAATGCACGGGAGGCAGTTCAGGATGACAATGTGATAACAGGTACCTTTCTTATCAATGATGTTTATGCGAGGGTATTGTTTGATCCGGGAGCAGATAAGTCATTTGTAGATAATAAGTTTTGCAAGTTATTAAATCTGCCTTTTAATACCCTGAGCATAAAGTATGAAGCAGAATTGGCCGATGGTACCATAGAAACCGCTTCCACCGTGTTAGATGGATGTTTTATATCCATTAGGAACCACTCTTTTCCGTTGTCTTTGCTTCCTTTGAAATTAGCCGGTTTCGACATAGTAATAGGCATGGATTGGTTGTCTCATAACCAAGCTCATATCATTTGTGACAAGAAATAAGTGGTTATCAAGACTCCGTATGGTGAGCCACTTACCATACAAGGAGACACTCAGCATGGGCTGCCTAAGCAAGTGTCCATGCTTAAGGCATCAAGGTGTATGAAGAAGGGTTGTGTCATCTACATGGCACAAGTAACTACTGATGAACCAAAATCGAAGATTGAAGACATCCCCATCATTTCTGAATACCCTGATGTATTCCCTGAAGAACTACCTGGTTTACCACCAGATAGGCAAGTGGAGTTCAGAATCGACATTATACCTGGAGCAGCACCTGTTGCAAGAGCACCTTACCGGTTGGCCCCAACTGAGATGAAAGAGTTGAGAACTCGGTTGGATGAATTGTTGGCAAAAGGATTTATTAGGCCGAGCTCATCTCCTTGGGGAGCACCGATCCTGTTTGTAAAGAAAAAGGATGGATCAATGCGCTTATGCATTGATTATCGAGAGCTGAACAAGGTTACAATTAAAAACAGATATCCATTGCCCAGGATCGACGATCTGTTCGATCAGCTTCAGGGAGCAAGTTACTTCTCCAAGACTGACTTAAGGTCAGGTTACCATCAGCTGAAGGTTAGAGATGAAGATGTGCACAAGACTGCATTCAGAACTCGATATGGTCACTACGAGTTCTTAGGGATGCCTTTTGGGCTCACTAATGCACCAGCAGCATTCATGGACCTCATGAATCGCGTTTGAAAACCCTACTTGGACAAGTTTGTCATTGTCTTTATTGAGGACATTCTTATTTATTCAAAGAACCAAGCTGACCAAGAAAAACATCTTCGATGTATTCTTAAACTACTTCAGCAAGAAAAGCTCTACGCCAAGTTCTCAAAGTGTGAATTTTGGCTTTGTGAAGTCCAATTCCTTGGACATATGGTTAGTGAGCGTGGTATTCAGGTGGATCCCGCTAAGATTGAAGCTATCATGAATTGGCAAGAGCCGAATACGCCCACAGAGATTCGCAGCTTCTTGGGCCAGGCAGGATATTACAGACGTTTTATTGAGAATTTTTCGAGGATTGCAGCATCCCTAACTTCTTTAACTCGCAAGATGTAACCACCCTGGTTTTCACACTCGTATTTGTTTGACTTTCATTGTAACAAATACCGTATTTGGAATGAAACTTATTTGAACGTACTTGCTTTGTGCTTATACATGCTTATACAAATACAAATACATGAAACAATTTGCAAATTTGTTGAGTTTTATACTATTAAACAAGACTACATAAACTATAAGGGCCTATTATGACATGTTGTGAAACTACAATTTGAAGGACCTAATTTTCATTCCTTGAAACTTGCTTGAAAACGTTGATTTTAAGTCCGAGGACTAAAACCGTCATTTTTAGAAAATACAAAAGTTCGGGGACTAAAACGTCATTGTTGAAATCTTATAAGTTCGGGTTAAAAATGTGAATTTTGAAAACTATAAGTCTAGGGTCCTATTTGTCATTTTTGAAACTTATATTTTAAATAAAATAAATAAATTTATTTTTGAAATAAAGTATAGGGTCCATTTGGTCTTTTCCTTAAACTTGAACCTTAGGGACTGGTTTAGTCATTTTCTAAACTATTTTTAACCAAGAAGTCTAACCGGGTTATATATGATAAAGGGATTCTTATTTAAAATCCTAACCTAGTTAACTACTTAACGGAACTATTCTAGGGACCATCCGTGCATTAACTCAGTACCTCAGGGACCTAAGTGTAACATTTAAAAATCAAACAAAAAAAAAGAGAGAGAAAACCGGTCACACGGGGTAAGGATCGAACTCGGGACGTGTTAGTTAATAGGTGAACTCGTGACCGGCCAGGCTATGCCCTCATCCGGTTTATATCTTGAACCAAATTATATTTATACTAAAATTAATTTAAAGCTGAAAATGAAACACAGGTCCGCAGGTTACGGATCCGACCGGGAAAACCACAAAACCCCACCTGAACTTGTTTAATTTATCCGAAATCATTTCCACGAGGTCCCCAACCACTTTGCCAACTCATTGAACCAATTATTCAACATTATTCCATGCCAAACCGATTACAATCGGAACTTTTATTAAAAAACTTAAAGTGGATCTAATCCACTGAATGCTGTCGATTTGTGTCGAATTGAAGTGTTAATAAATTTCCTTTAATCCCCACGAACATACTGCACCCCTCATATATCTCATACACATCGAAAATCGTCGGAACCGAATTCTGCAACTCGCCGGAATTACGAACTCGCCGGAATTTGATCGCCCCGTCGTTTCAGTCCTTAACGGTTAGTTTTTATTTGATAAATCAGTTCGGTTCCGCTTATACAACGATCCCTCAAAGTTAATTTAAATATAACATAGTTTTTCCCGGTTAATTTCGATGTTTGACTTTATTGTTGACTTCTGTTGACTGTTTTGGGGAAGATGATGAACAGTAGCATGTTTAGTTATTTATTTATTTATTTTATTTAAAAACAGTTTTATTCAAATATTCATAATAAATCGACAATAATTAGTTAAAGTCTAAAAATTTTAACATAAATACTCTAAACACTGATACTTTTATTAAAAATATAATATTAGTCAAAGTATTTATAAAACTAATTATTACAATAATAAAACAGTTTATTACTAAATAATTCCTAATAAATTGATTTTTAGGAATTAAAATCTGAAATTTTCAGATTAATTATTTTAAATACTGATCCTTACAAAAATAATGTTGTTACTCACATTTTATATAAATTTGATATTTATATAAATAAATCAGTATTTATACTTATTTATATAGTTTAATTTAATGTAATTAAATTATATAACTATATAATTTTGATCCAAAATTATTCTTATGACAAAAGAGGAATTATTCTGAGTTTATAAAAATTTAGAATCTGAATTTTTATTACATTTAATTATTTAGATAATTAAACTTATATAAACTTATTTATTGTTATTAAATCATTTTAATTCATTTTATTTGTTTAAAATGATTTCAAGATCATAATAATTATTTTAAATCAGTAATATTAAAGTTCAATAAATAAAAATGTAATTTTTAATTATTCAGATTTAATATAATTATTTTGATAATTAATCATATAATTATCATATTTATTCTTTTAAACAAAATATTTATTATTTATCAAATAATATATATTTCAACCATCTAAATTAATTTATAATTTTTATAAATTAATTAAATCACTTGTACAATATTTTACCAATAATCATTATAATTAATTACGTTATTTAATTATACTAATTAATTATATTTGATTTATTATTACAAATGGTTATATTAAAGCAATTACATATCTTTGCAATTTTATTATTTATGTTAAATTAATATTTTTCATAAGTAATTCCTTTACATCATATTCATTTTCCGAGTACTCTTGTTAGGTTATCCAAACCACATAATTACCATTTAAACAAAACACTACCGAATCCTATAGATTTAGGATTTCCAATTATCCAATTAAACATGATTGTTGATACATATTCCATATTGTTGCATGTTCAATCAATTAGAGTGACGTGTAATCTTAATTCCAAGAACTCTCACACTTTGCATACTTGTTTGGACTTACCCGAGATCAAGGTGAGTTCATAGTCCCTTTTTACATTATTTTTGGGATGAAACATATGATTCATATGTATCAAAACGATTTCGATATTCTAACAATGGTTTCAAAACGATTGAGATGGTTTATACTAAACTAATAACGATTTCAATAATGTGAACGAACTTGTTGGTGGTAATTACATAACGAGTGACATTCATTAGCATTGATCAAGCCGACCAGTATTAGGTTATGGTAACATAGGATCCGACAAATCCCGTTATCAGACCGGACCCATGGTTATGTGTGGGTTAGGTGGGTAACGACTGAATCTGATGATTGTTAACTTACCCTTTGGAGGTTTGTTAATACGAGTTGAACGAGTTGAACGATGAACGAGTCACGAAGGTTTGAATGTTATTAGCAAGACGATCAAAAGTAGTTTTCACAATTAAAACGAGAACGATTTAAACGAGTGAATGAATTGAACGATTTGGAACGATTTAAACGAATGAACGATGTTCTATAACGAGAACGAGTTAAACAATATTACACAACGATGTTTACAAAACTATACCAATCATACGAGTTTTATTATAAGAACGATTTATGATTTGGTTTACATAAACAAATGTTTTGGGTTAAGATTCATGGCAAGGGTTATAAATTATGACCACTCTATTTTGACTTGGTTATTCATTTACAATACAAACAATTTACAAAATAAGGTTTTCTAATATCAATTAACGAAGTTGTACAAGTTGTTTCAACATACAAACGAGCCATGAATCTGATACTCACACAATAACCTATGAATTCACTCAACCATTTGTTGACCCAAATATTTTCCCTAACATATGTTTCAGGTGACAATGTTTGATGACATGATTTGCAAGAATATTTACATAGGATTGATCAAGACTTTTGCCTTAGATTAAATCCGAACTTATCGTTTGTGAAACAATTTATGATGTATGTGTTTATGTACTCTTATATTCTCAGATGTGAATGCAATCTATTGAATTGAACTTAAATTATATTTCAACTTAATATAATCTCCATGTGCTCAAATGCATTCTATCAAGTTTCGTGACACCTTTGGCTTTTCCGCCTCCGGCCGGGGTGTTACAGGTTGGTATCAGAGCCATGGTTATAGGGATTTAGGTTATTAGAAATTACTTTTGACCTTGACTATAACTTACCTAGGACACTTTCCATTAGTAACTCTTCCGTTATCTTTGCTTTATCTTCATCCCTATTCTTATCTTTTGTAACCAATGCCTCGTCATCATAAATCTCATCTTTAGATTTTAAAAATGCTCATCACCTATCCTTAGGTGATTATTTTCAAAACCTCTTCTGATTTTTTTTAAATTCTCATCAAAGTCTTGGGCTCTAATAACGAACTCGTGCAATCTGGAAGGGTGGATGCCTGTATTCTGAGTTTTCTGTCTAGGCAAGCACTTCGTATAAATCTCATCAAACGCGAGACCAGTTGTGCTTACCTGGGAATTCTTGGGATGAGTGTTCACTTATAGGCTAAAGCATGACTTCACTAAGTTATAAGAACCCAACTACTTTGACTTGTCATTGATGTCGTTTATTCGTGGAATAAATGATATCCATCTTGTTACGTGTTTTCTCCTATCCTCATTGATTTTATGAAACTACTTTACCCCATTATGAAATCACTATAACCTTTCTTTCAGAAAATGCCTCCATGACGAGACACATGTTTGCCTACCTGGGAACTACCGATGAGAGTACAGAATACCTATAGGATCAAGGCATGTTACCCTAATTCAAAAGGATATTTTTTTTCTTTTCTCCGTTTAAGAACAATCCATGTGCTAATCAACCTATGTTGTACTATTATCAATTTATTACGATACGATTCCCTCTTTTTCAAAGTTCAAAATTTTCTCGAGACCATACCTGTCAGATTCAAATTTTCAAACTAGCTGCAGAACATAGCATGGAAGCTCTAACCGATCACATGGTGTAGTCCGGAATCTCCTTAACTATATAAGAAACTCACTACTCGAGCTAATCTACACAAGAACTACAATTTCTGATATAATTCAATATCCCATACCCAAACTTTTCTTAGTTCAACAAAACCCCATATCCCAATGGCAAATCTCCCAGCAGCATATGCTGAATCTTCAAATGCAGCAAAAATTCATCCCTTCCTTCAGTTTGCTAATTTACACAACCGAGAGAGGTATCAAAAACTCAAGCATCAGGAAGTTCTTACTATTAGCGGTATTGATTGGCAACAAATAGGAACGTTTGATTTCAGTGGTTTGCTGGCAAGATCACTACAACCTAATACACCCTGGCGCCGTTTCTTCGACATCCTAGAACCATCATACGATGAACTGGTGTATGAGTTCTTGTCCACTTTCTATTACAAATATAATAAAAATCTTACCAATGAATCCATTCATTTTCAACTTTGTGGGCAACTTCATACTATGTCATTAACAGAATTCGCAGTTCATCTGGGCATATATACAGATGAAGAAGTCAAACAACCCATTTTTACGGTGGCATCAACCTCTTGTTCCTCCGCGGATATGGTAAATGTAACACCTCGAAAAATCACGTCCAATGAAGTATTGACACGTGTAATAACCCTAATGAAGTCAAACCTTGAATATAAGGGACTAAATTTTTCGAAAAATCGAAAAACATTAATTATGAAAGAACTGGAAGTATTAACATACCTAAAATAAGTTTCTAAATAACCTTTTACGGTTTTATATTCACAAATGAGCCACTTGTTAATCAAGTGTAGCCGTTTATGTAATTAATTGAAAGTTTGCGCAGAAAAGGGTTAAAAGCGTCAACATGTTAATTCTTACCTTTGAGTGATCTTTTAACAAACCGAGAGCCTCATGATATTTTATTATACTCTCGAGAATGCCAATCATTGGCCATCCAAGGCTTTTATGCCCTAAAGTGAAGTTACGCGCAACTTTGCAAGTATAAGGGACTAAAAGTGTCAATATGTTTCATTATACCTCTGAATGACCTTTTATCGAACCCGAAGTATTATGATGTTTATTAATATTTTCAAGAATTCCTAATATGAACTAGATGAGGCTTCAATGCCATTAAATGATGATATACGCAAGTTTGTGCATTAGGGGGACCTAAAGCGTCAAACTGCTAAAGTGTGCCGATTCGTATGTTATCGGACCTTCCGGAATATGAACATGAGTTATACATACCTTAATTATCCTTCTCATAGCTTAGATATAGGCTTTGAGGTGTTTAGTGCGCAAAAATAAACTTTTAAGTCATGCAGGGACTAAAAGTGTCAAAAAGCGCACAAGTTTGCGTTTACGCGCATATCTTACATTCTGAATATCCCTGGACACCCAAAAATTTATGTAAGCACTAAAATATTTTATTTTAGTGTTTGGCTTAATAAAATTCCATTCGTCGTGTCGTTTGGATCGTTTTTCGCGTCCGTCCGTGTTTCGTCGTAATTAACCGAACAACGTAACCGTACGACCAAACGAACCGAAATCCGACATATTTTTGAGCATGTTTCATGTTCCCCATACTTAGGCATCATTGTAAAGCCTTGAAAATGGTTTAACGGGCTTTAGATGAGTCGGAAATGGCATTTGGAAGTGCAGGGACTAAAACTGTCAACAAAAGAAACTTTGTTTGGCTGACCAGGTCCTTACGGACCTCAACACTGTGGATGTTACAGTCCGTAAGCTAGTTCCCAGATGCAGAAACTCGTTTAAAATGGCTGTTCAGCCTTGCAAACGACTTATCTTGCCCCTTAACATCACCAAAGGCCGCCTAAACTGAATTTTAGACTCTAGGGACATGTGTTGATGATTCATGGTCCATAATAGCTTGAGTTGTCAACAATCTAAGGTGTTTGAAATCACTATAAAAGGCCTTCAATGTTGCAACATTCTTGCATTCATTCCATCTGCAATTGTGGGACTTTCTGGAGCTCAAGAGCAGACACCAAGCATCCATAATCGTGATTAGGACTTTGGTAAGCACCCTTGACCTTCCTTGATTAAGTTTTGCTTAGTAATTAGCTTAAAAGTCAAACCGTCGTAATTAACGGTTGACTTAGCGATTAATCACTGATGGTCCAGTGATTAGTCGAATTGAAAGTAGTTATAAGTTGGTAATTATGTGGGTAATAAACCCTTAAAAGGGTTCCCCCTGATTCCCACTCTAACTAGGTCAAATGTCGGGTCAAACTTGTAATTAAAAAGTCAACAGAATGTTTAAATTCTAATTTATGCATAATTAGCAATGTAGAACACCTACAACCTGTTTGATCATTAATATAACTTGGTAATTAGTGTAAGAACATGTCTAAACATGTTCAACCCGACAATTTAATGTTTAGACCCGGTTCGGAACCAAAAGTCGCAAAGCTTTGACTTCAGTTCTGACCCGTTTTGGTATGTTTTAGAAATGCCAGAGAGCTTCATTTGGACCAGGTTACATGCTAGTATAACCCTCTGTGATTATACACCTTGGTTCATTAGTTAACCAATTAATATGCATAATTCCGTTAATTGCTCATATGTTGACCACTATGCCCTTTTCACCTTAAAACGAAATTTGTGAAAATGTAAAAGAGTAGAAACTTTAAATACTGATATTTAAACTTGCACCCTAAATTTGACATCAGTTTGAGGTGTAGATTGAGAGTTATGCTCATTAGCGTAATTTGAAGCTTCTTTAGCGATTAAACGGCGTAATTAGCGTATAGCCTAATTACACCTACTTTTTGATATCAAAGTTAATACCCACTGATGTAATATATTATTTTGGGATTTTTGAAGATTTTTAATTAATTTTAGGCTGAGCATAACTTATCGTCGTAGGCTTAATCCGGTAATTGTCGGTTTTGCCCTTACGGGCCATAAAATGAGTTTTACATATCTAATCGTTTCCAAACCTTTTGCTACTGATTTCATATGATAAATAAATTATTTTAAACCCTCTGGAAAAATAAAAATATCAGATTACTATATAAAACCCGGAAACGGCTTCTAATCGCCTTTTTAAGCGTTTTTAACGCATAGTATGTACTAAAACTATTTTAAACATACAAAGGGTGATGCCTACTGATATTTGAGGTAAATTATAATATTTTAACAGTAAGCAAAAGTTGTTTAACTCAGACTTCAGTTTTGAGCTTTTCGGCTTATGTGAAATTACCAAAATGCCCCTACGAAGCATAGTTTGGTTACAATTAATAAATTTCACATATATACTTTACCCTACTGTTATAACTTAATAAATTAAGTATTTTTTCTGATTATATCAGACCTGTAACTCAGCTTAATACTTGAACTCTTTTATAAACTTGTAAATGACCAAACTACCCCTACGGGGCATAGTTTGTGTTTAAACTCGTTTCGGGCACAATAAAAGACATCCTACTGATGTCACAACATATTTGAAGCATATTAACTTAGGAAACCTGTATATGGCTCTTACGGATACCCGTTACGCCTCTTGCGCGTTCGGTTCGGCTTATGTAACTAGTTTACATAAATTAGCCGAAACGGGTCAAACCTTATCGGTTTTATCTCAAAATTCAGAATGTACTTAGATTACCCATATAAGGCAAGTCTTCAATCTTGTCGGGTCTAAATCACATTCTAAACCGGTCTTCGCCTTATCACGCGTTTGAACCGTATCTTTCTTTAAGACTAACCGGTCTAAGCTTAGGCTTAATTAAAGACCCGTTAGCATTCTAATTGGTTATTTATACCATCATTCCAGACTAGAGCCTTCCGGTAAATTGTACCTACGCTTACTTAAGTGAATACGGCTGAGTTAATATAAATCTTGCTATTTAAGACAGGAGCTAGCTCAGGTAAATACTCTTAACTTATTTTCCCTATTATGGGCTTGGGATACGGTAATATAAATACCGCATGGTCAGGTATGGGATTCAAAGACCAATAAGTCGGGAAATCCAAATAACCTGTTTTAATTCGTATTGCTTGACTGAAACATTGGGGATTAATGCGACCGTGTCCTGGATATCCTTGACTCGTTAAATGCAATGGCCACGACCTAAGCACGGGGTGTAGGCATACACCTGACAGATGCTATATGCTTATTAATTAATTATACCCAATAAGGGATTCCCAATAAGGGATTCCCAATAAGGGATTCCCAATAAGGGAATAGTGGTGTGTCGGTTAATCATGAACCGGCATAGAACCGGGCCCCGTATGTAGAGCAAGTTATGTAAAACTGATAACATGAAATATAGTTTGTCCTAAGTTATAAAAGATTAATTTTGCCTCTGTGCATTTTAATCAAGTATAAAAGATTAATTTTGCTTTGAGCATTTTAATCTAAGTGTCAACATATTTCGTGCCTTGTGCATGTAAACCAGTGAAAACTGACGTATTTTCAAAAGTCTAAGTGAGTGTATTTACCAGTGAAAACTGACGTATTTTCAAAAGTCTAAGTGACAGGTACAAGTACGTAATAGGCTGGAAGCTGCTCAGGACGTTAATAAGGAATCTTGCAAGTTCTAGGCGTCTAAAGTCTGTTGAACAATATTTATGTTTTAAGATCCGCCTGTGGATCCTTTACTTTCCGTTGTAATACTTGATATTACTTTATATTCGGATTGTAATATATTCATCTTTTGCTTCCGCTGTGCATTTATATATTGTGTTGTTTGACTATGATGTTACCAACTACGTCACGATACTCCCCACCGGGCCCACCGGTGACACGTGGAATTCGGGGTGTGACAGGTTGGTATCAGAGCCAACATTGAGTGAATTAAACACTAGCTTTTTGGTGTTTAATCTCAATGACACAGTAGCACATTCCTTGACCTTCTGAGTCTAGACTTAACATAGGAATATTCTTAATCCTAATCTGGAAATTTTTGCTTCCAAATTTTTATATATACGTCGCCAAGCGAAGAAGCTGTAATAGAAATTCTCCACATCTGGAGCCCTGAAATGCTGAGCTTCGTACTGCGGCTAGAACGAAACGAGCATCCAAGGAGAGTACGTTCAGAAATAAAATGAAGAAGAAACTCCTCTTGCTGAAGATCGTTTCCTTAATAAGTCCTTATAAGGACATATTTATCTTTTAGTCCCTACGAGGACAACATTATTCTTTTCAAGTCCCGTTTAGGGCAACCTTGAACTTTTTAATTTTATAGTGGAATGACTAAATATTCATCCTAATCAGGAAATATTAAATAAATGGAAAATAACATTCCTTTTATAAGATCTACCATTATAATAAAATGGCAAAATCTAAAAGGACAAGACCTAGCCTATTGTCATATTAAGACCCGGCCAAGATGGCAGTTCCTCAATTTAGATTCAGATCCTTATTAACATTCCTTTTGCAAGATCTACCATTATAATAAAATGGCAAAATCTAAAAGGACAAGACCTAGCCTCGTGTCATATTAAGACCCGGCCAAGATGGCAGTTCCTCAATTTAGATTCAGATCCTTATTAACATTTCAATTTAGAAATTGTTCTGCGTTAATTATTAAAAAGAATCTTAAAGGTAAAACCTAGCCTAAATGTCAATGCTGACATGGCCAAGATGGTAAAACCTAGCCTAAATGTCAATGCAGACATGGCCAAGATGGTAAAACCTAGCCTAAATGTCATTGCAGACATGGCCAAGACGGTAAAACCTATCCAAAAGATTCCTAACCCAACTAAATGATCTCTGAATCATGGGTTAAATCATCAGTTAAGATGATCATATTTTGACCACACGTGGTAATATAACGCCTACGGGCCTTGCTCATTTCTACATGAGCCAAAAGACGGTGGTAGCGATGACTCCCTGTCTGAAAAATGTAATGAACCTTGATTCAAACCTTAATGCCTCGATTCTCTGAAATCATGGCTTATATCATCCTATAAGATGATCATATTATAAACATCCCTTAGAAGGGAAGTGCCTACGGGCTATAGTTAATGTCCTCTGAGACTAGAGACAGTGGTAGCCTACAACTCCCTGTCAAGAAAAGTTATGAACTTTGATTCAAACCTTAATGCCTCGATTCTCTGAAATCATGGCTTATAAATTAAACTTGTCTACGCGACTAGGCCATTTGTGCTATTATTAACTTGTAAATTAGGATTTATAATAAAAATCCTGAATAAAATAAATATCCTTCCTTCCCTGCCAGTATACATATGAATAAGAATCTTAAGAGTGAAACCTAGCCTGAGTGTCATTATAAAGACCTGGCCAAGATGGTAAGACCTGTTTAAAAGATTCGTATCCCTGTTAACATCTGAAAATATGTTAACACTCCTGGCAGACATGATTCGTTAAAATCACACACGCCATTCTTATATAAGGATTATTCAAAAGATTCCTAACCCAACTAAATGATCTTTGAATCATGGGTTAAATCATCAGTTAAGATGATCATATTTTGACCATGCATTGGTAATATAGTGCCTATGGGCCTTGCTCATTTCTACATGAGCCAAAGGACAGGGGTAGCGATGACTCCCTGACCGAAATAGGTAATGAACCATGATTCAAACCTCAATGCTTTGATTCTCTGAAATCATAGCTTATAATTTATAAATGTCCGTGTGACTAGGCCTTTCGTGCCACTAGTAAAACTGTTATTGTTTTTATAATTAGGATAAGTTATAATATAAATCCTAAATAAATGTGATTTATAAATTAACCAAATATGGTCTCCGTTACCATGGTTAATGAATTACCATAAAAGACAATTCCATAATAAACTCCCAAATAAACTGTTGTCATTGTTTTATGTAACAGTTCAATTAAAATGGCTGACTCGGACGAAATTAATAGTCACCCAGTGGAGAATATTGATAACGCCCGAGTAAATTTAACGGGTGCTGAACTGAAAGCGTTTGTAGACGACGCAGTTACAAAGGCATTGGAACGGCAGTACGAAGAGTATAGTGGGACTCGGAGTAGGACCCTATCTACACCGCATCCGAAGCCACCTCCCAAGAAAGATGATGATCGACTCCCCTCAAACCACCACAGTGCGCCATCTCAACAGATTGTACTAAATAAAGAACCCCGTGATAAGGGTTGCTCCTACAAGTACTTTGTTTCATGTAAACCCCGGGATTTCACTGGGGAGGAAGGAGCAGTAGATTGTATGACGTGGTTAGATGAGATGGATACATTTGTGGATATCAGCGGATGCGCTGAGAGGGATGTGGTTAAGTTTGTGTCGCAATCATTTAAGGGGGAGGCCTTAGCCTGGTGGAGATCGTTGATTCAAGCCACCGGGAAGATCCCTTTGTACAACATGACTTGGGATCAGTTCGTTGCTCTTATCAAAGAAAATTACTGTCCTCAACATGAAGTTGAGAAGATCGAGACTTAATTCTTGACATTAGTCATGGAGAACTTAGATTGTCAAGCATGCCTTACAAGTTTCAATACCAAGTCTCGATTTGTTCCTTATTTGATCACACCGGAACCAAAGCCAATAGCTCGCTTTATTGGGGGTTTAGCCCCAGAAATAAAGGCCAGTGTGAAAGCATCGAGACCTACTACATTCAGGTCGGCGGCAGATCTGTCGCTATCTCTCACACTCGATGTGGTTAGAAACAAGGCTGCCAAGGCTTCTGAAGATGGGAAGCGTAAAAGGGAGGAGGATAACTCCCAGAATCCTAAGAAGAGCAAATCCGAGCTCAACAATAACCAACAGGATTCCAACAAGAAGCCACATGCAAAACTTGCAACAGAAGGCACTGGGGACAGTATCGATCAAACCAACAGATAAAGCAATGCGGCATCTGCAAAAGAACGGGCCACCAGTCCCACGAATGTAGGGACATAAAGAATGCAAACTGTTTCAGCTGTGGCGAAAAGGGCCACATCAGTACTAATTGCCCTGAGGCTGCCAAGGAAGGAGCAGCTAAGTTTGGGAAGGATAAGAAAGGAAACGCCTGAACTACCGATTGAATGACAGAGACAGTACACATCCATAATAGCATCAGGTACGTCTCGTACCATTTAGCATTGATAGTGTCTGCTAATTATCTTACGTTAATGCAAAGGATAATAAACCTTTAGTAGACCATAAGCCTAGTAAACTCTTGATTTCATTCATAAGAACTCCAGATATTAAATGTAAGATATAATTTACCAAGGGAATCGTTAATGACTCTCTCTCCCATCCTCGGAGATAAATCCTTTCATAAGAATCTGGAGTACTTTTCCCCAAAAAGAGTACGACAATATATATTACTTTATTTTATTAATTTCTCATTATTTTATGTCGCCTGCGAATGCCAAACTATGTTTGATAAGAGTTCCATATGAGGATTGGCATATCCTAGTGTGTCCCATAGATTGCTTCCATGCCTGATCAGTATGGAGGTTTAATGCATGGAACCCCTGAGATATCCCAATGGTCATATTGTACTAAAGTCGACTAGTAGTATTCAAAGAAGATATCCAATATAGAATGTCCTTATAAGTATCTCTACTTAGGGCATCCTTGCATTTGTAAAGAGAATGTGTCATTTATCTGACACCGACATCGATAGATGAACCAAAGCCTGAGAGTACATACATCTCTGACATCTCTGAGTGCCAAATTTGTTAAATTATCAGGCTATTTAAGCTCTGAATATATAGAATCATTCGAAGGAAATCGAATGTATCAAGATCTAGTAGCTTATAAGCTAAAACCTATTTAAGGAGCTTGGCGGAGCTCGCAATACATTACACACTAGTGACTGAAGGATGTGTTTCGCCAATAAGCCGAAAAACATTATCACGTAATGATAGGCAGATTAATGAAACTTTATGATTGGACAATAAACCTGTATAGACTAAGAATCGACAGGTTAAGAAGCTCCGAAAGAGAGTATGTACCTATTGTATAGGTCAACTGGGATACCCTTAGAGGCCCAAATATACTATGGAAGTTAAGTCCATGCTACTTCAGAAAATACTTCCATTATTCTAGCAAATCTCAAGGTTGAGATTTCTTTTAAGGGGGTGAGGATGTAACACCTCAAAAAATCACGTCCAATGAAGTATTGACACGTGTAATAAACCCTAATGAAGTCAAACCTTGAATATAAGGGACTAAATTTTTTAAAAAATCGAAAAACATTAATTATGAAAGAACTGGAAGTATTAACATACCTAAAATAAGTTTCTAAATAACCTTTTACGGTTTTATATTCACAAATGAGCCACTTGTAAATCAAGTGTAGCCGTTTATGTAATTAATTGAAAGTTTGCGCAGAAAAGGGTTAAAAGCGTCAACATGTTAATTCTTACCTTTGAGTGATCTTTTAACAAACCGAGAGCCTCATGATATTTGATTATACTCTCGGGAATGCCAATCATTGGCCATCCAAGGCTTTTATGCCCAAAAGTGAAGTTACGCGCAACTTTGCAAGTATAAGGGACTAAAAGTGTCAATATGTTTAATTATACCTCTGAATGACCTTTTATCGAACCCGAAGTATTATGATGTTTATTAATATTTTCAAGAATGCCTAATATGGACTAGATGAGGCTTCAATGCCATTAAATGATGATATACGCAAGTTTGTGCATTAGGGGGACCTAAAGCGTCAAACTGCTAAAGTGTGCCGATTCGTATGTTATCGGACCTTCCGGAATATGACCATGAGTTATACATACCTTAATTATCCTTCTCATAGCTTAGATATAGGCTTTGAGGTGTTTAGTGCGCAAAAATAAACTTTTAAGTCATGCAGGGACTAAAAGTGTCAAAAAGCGCACAAGTTTGCGTTTACGCGCATATCTTACATTCTGAATATCCCTGGACACCCAAAAATTTATGTAAGCACTAAAATATTTTATTTTAGTGTTTGGCTTAATAAAATTCCATTCGTCGTGTCGTTTGGATTGTTTTTCGCGTCCGTCCGTGTTTCGTCGTAATTAACCGAACAACGTAACCGTACGACCAAACGAACCGACATCCGGCATATTTTTGAGCATGTTTCATGTTCCCCATACTTAGGCATCATTGTAAAGCCTTGAAAATGGTTTAACGGGCTTTAGATGAGTCGGAAATGGCATTTGGAAGTGCAGGGACTAAAACTGTCAACAAATGAAACTTTGTTTGCCTGACCAGGTCCTTACGGACCTCAACACTGTGGATGTTACAGTCCGTAAGCTAGTTCCCAGATGCAGAAACTCGTTTAAAATGGCTGTTCAGCCTTGCAAACGACTTATCTTGCCCCTTAACATCACCAAAGGCCGCCTAAACTGAATTTTAGACTCTAGGGACATGTGTTGATGATTCATGGTCCATAATAGCTTGAGTTGTCAACAATCTAAGGCGTTTGAAATCACTATAAAAGGCCTTCAATGTTGCAACATTCTTGCATTCATTCCATCTGCAATTGTGGGACTTTCTGGAGCTCAAGAGCAGACACCAAGCATCCCTAATCGTGATTAGGACTTTGGTAAGCACCCTTGACCTTCCTTGATTAAGTTTTGCTTAGTAATTAGCTTAAAAGTCAAACCGTCATAATTAACGGTTGACTTAGTGATTAATCACTGATGGTCCAGTGATTAGTCGAATTGAAAGTAGTTATAAGTTGGTAATTATGTGGGTAATAAACCCTTAAAAGGGTTCCCCCTGATTCCCACTCTAACTAGGTCAAATGTCGGGTCAAACTTGTAATTAAAAAGTCAACAGAATGTTTAAATTCTAATTTATGCATAATTAGCAATGTAGAACACCTACAACCTGTTTGATCATTAATATAACTTGGTAATTAGTGTAAGAACATGTCTAAAGATGTTCAACCCGACAATTTAATGTTTAGACCCGGTTCGGAACCAAAAGTCGCAAAGCTTTGACTTCAGTTCTGACCCGTTTTGGTATGTTTTAGAAATGCCAGAGAGCTTCATTTGGACCAGGTTACATGCTAGTATAACCCTCTCTGATTATACACCTTGGTTCATTAGTTAACCAATTAATATGCATAATTCCGTTAATTGCTCAGATGTTGACCACTATGCTCTTTCACCTTAAAACAAAATTTGTGAAAATGTAAAAGAGTAGAAACTTTAAATACTAATATTTAAACTTGCACCCTAAATTTGACATCAGTTTGAGGTGTAGATTGAGAGTTATGCTCATTAGCGTAATTTGAAGCTTCTTTAGCGATTAAACGACGTAATTAGCGTATAGCCTAATTACACCTACTTTTTGATATCAAACTTAATACCCACTGATGTAATATATTATTTTGGGATTTTTGAAGATTTTTAATTAATTTTAGGCTGAGCATAACTTATCGTCGTAGGCTTAATCCGGTAATTGTCGGTTTTGCCCTTACGGGCCATAAAATGAGTTTTACATATCTAATCGTTTCCAAACCTTTTGCTACTGATTTCATATGATAAATAAATTATTTTAAACCCTCTGGAAAAATAAAAATATCAGATTACTATATAAAACCCGGAAACGGCTTCTAATCGCCTTTTTAAGCGTTTTTAACGCATAGTATGTACTAAAACTATTTTAAACATACAAAGGGTGATGCCTACTGATATTTGAGGTAAATTATAATATTTTAACAGTAAGCAAAAGTTTTTTAACTCAGACTTCAGTTTTGAGCTTTTCGGCTTATGTGAAATTACCAAACTGCCCCTAAGAAGCATAGTTTGGTTATAATTAATAAATTTCACATATATACTTTACCCTACTGTTATAACTTAATAAATTAAGTATTTTTGCTGATTATATCAGACCTGTAACTCAGGTTAATACTTGAACTCTTTTATAAACTTGTAAATGACCAAACTACCCCTACGGGGCATAGTTTGTGTTTAAACTCGTTTCGGGCACAATAAAAGACATCCTACTGATGTCACAACATATTTGAAGCATATTAACTTAGGAAACCGGTATATGGCTCTTACAGATACCCGTTACGCCTCTTGCGCGTTCGGTTCGGCTTATGTAACTAGTTTACATAAATTAGCCGAAACGGGTCAAACCTTATCGGTTTTATCTCAAAATTCAGAATGTACTTAGATTACCCATATAAGGCAAGTCTTCAATCTTGTCGGGTCTAAATCACATTCTAAACCGGTCTTCGCCTTATCACGCGTTTGAACCGTATCTTTCTTTAAGACTAACCGGTCTAAGCTTAGGCTTAATTAAAGACCCGTTAGCATTCTAATTGGTTATTTATACCATCATTCCAGACTAGAGCCTTCCGGTAAATTGTACCTACGCTTACTTAAGTGAATACGGCTGAGTTAATATAAATCTTGCTATTTAAGACAGGAGCTAGCTCAGGTAAATACTCTTAACTTATTTTCCCTATTACGGGCTTGGGATACGGTAATATAAATACCGCATGGTCAGGTATGGGATTCAAAGACCAATAAGTCGGGAAATCCAAATAACCTGTTTTAATTCGTATTGCTTGACTGAAACATTGGGGATTAATGCGACCGCGTCCTGGATATCCTTGACTCATTAAATGCAATGGCCACGACCTAAGCACGGGGTGTAGGCATACACCTGACAGATGCTATATGCTTATTAATTAATTATACCCAATAAGGGATTCCCAATAAGGGAATAGTGGTGTGTCGGTTAATCATGAACCGGCATAGAACCGGGCCCCGTATGTAGAGCAAGTTATGTAAAACTGATAACATGAAATATAGTTTGTCCCAAGTTATAAAAGATTAATTTTGCCTCTGTGCATTTTAATCAAGTATAAAAGATTAATTTTGCTTTGAGCATTTTAATCTAAGTGTCAACATATTTCGTGTCTTGTGCATCTAAACCAATTTTCTTAAACTCTTTTCAAATGAGTCAGTTGAGTGTATTTACCAGTGAAAACTGACGTATTTTCAAAAGTCTAAGTGACAGGTACAAGTACGTAATAGGCTGGAAGCTGCTCAGGATGTTAATAAGGAATCTTGCAAGTTCTAGGCGTCTAAAGTCTGTTGAACAATATTTATGTTTTAAGATCCGCCTGTGGATCCTTTACTTTCCGTTGTAATACTTGATATTACTTTATATTCGGATTGTAATATATTCATCTTTTGCTTCCGCTGTGCATTTATATATTGTGTTGTTTGACTATGATGTTACCAACTACGTCACGATACTCCCCACCGGGCCCACCGGTGACACGTGGAATTCGGGGTGTGACAGTAAATTATTGGCAATGCTATTCATTAAAAGAATGGTGTGTCAACAATAATTCTACAAACTTCATAGACCCTTGTTATCAATATATGCACCGTGTTTTAGCCCACACTATCACGGGGCGCAAACATAATCAACACAGGGTTAGAACAATCGAACTTTTCTATTTGTATAGTATTTTTGAGCAAGTTCCTTGTAATATTGTCCACGGGCTTGCTGAATATTTTTCTAGTCAACAATCAAATCCTCAGAGAAGTCTCATGGGAGGGTCTTACATTACAAAAATAGCACAATCATTAGGTGTCTTAAGTGATCAGATTATCCAGGGATTATCTCCACCAAAGGCACCTGGGATTGTAAATCCTTACACCATGAGGCTAACCCCTGTTCATATTGGTACACTAACACAATCATCACAATCGGAGGGAGCTCCAGTTATCTTAGAGAATACCTTCCCACAAAATTTACAACAATCATTTTTGCAGTTTCCTCAACCGTCTTTTTATCGGTTTGATATGCAACCATCGCTGCCATACATACAAGAACATATTACAACTAACTTATCCCAACCTTTAACACCGAACGTCTTACCAAGCTTCCCACCGTTATTTTTCGAGGAGAATTCAACGATGCAAGGAACTTGGTTTGATGAAAACATGATGACTCAAGATCATTTAGCATCAGAACCCTTTTTGCAAGCACCATTACTGCCACATTCTTTCCAGTCACTGTTGAACGAAGTAGAACAACTGCCACCAACTGATATGGCAGGCCCAAGTACGATGCCTCAAATGAATCTACCTCCAGATTCATTGGGAGACGAAGTGACTAGGTTAAACAATCAAGTTCAAAATTTGTCTCAACAAATAAAATGGTTGACAGAAAGAAATCAATGGTTGGAAAGCATGCTGAGACAAATAACTGATTATATGCAACTGCCTCTACCACCTCCACCACCTTATAATCCTGAATTTGATCCATTACATGACTTATTTCAAATGTAAATTTGTTCAATAGACTGTCAAACAAACAATGCTATCATTGCTAATGTAAAATACGTTTTGATTCAGTTGATGTTATGTTATATTAATGCTTGTTTGATTTAAACAATACCTCAATCTTATTTGTTTTCCTCACTTAACTAGAAGTGCTATGTGGACCATGCAACGAAACGCGTAATTTTGGGTGCACACTTAATTACGGGGTTCGACGCATGAGAATCATAGTAAGCCTTGTTAAGTAAGGTGGCATATAAAAACATTATGTGGTTATCCATTATTTGCTTATTTGTACACACATTTGTTTGCCTAATATTTACATTACAAATCCAGCATAACATAGTGCCATGCAAAACAATTTCTATACAATGATTCTCGTAAATTCCTTAAAATTATCAGCACCAAACAATGATTTGATTATCTTTCTAATCATTACAAGTATATTCTATGGTCTCTTTCGAATAAATTTCGGGACGAAATTTTCTAAAGTAGGGGAGACTGTAACCACCCTGGTTTTCACACTCGTATTTGTTTGACTTTCATTGTAACAAATACCGTATTTGGAATGAAACTTATTTGAACGTACTTGCTTTGTGCTTATACATGCTTATACAAATACAAATACATGAAACAATTTGCAAATTTGTTGAGTTTTATACTATTAAACAAGACTACATAAACTATAAGGGCCTATTATGACATGTTGTGAAACTACAATTTGAAGGACCTAATTTTCATTCCTTGAAACTTGCTTGAAAACGTTGATTTTAAGTCCGAGGACTAAAACCATCATTTTTAGAAAATACAAAAGTTCGGTGACTAAAACGTCATTGTTGAAATCTTATAAGTTCGGGTTAAAAATGTGAATTTTGAAAACTATAAGTCTAGGGTCCTATTTGTCATTTTTGAAACTTATATTTTAAATAAAATAAATAAATTTATTTTTGAAATAAAGTATAGGGTCCATTTGGTCTTTTCCTTAAACTTGAACCTTAGGGACTGGTTTAGTCATTTTCTAAACTATTTTTAACCAAGAAGTCTAACCGGGTTATATATGATAAAGGGATTCTTATTTAAAATCCTAACCTAATTAACTACTTAACGGAACTATTCTAGGGACCATCCGTGCATTAACTCAGTACCTCAGGGACCTAAGTGTAACATTTAAAAATCAAACAAAAAAAAGAGAGAGAGAAAACCGGTCACACGGGGTAAGGATCGAACTCAGGACGTGTTAGTTAATAGGTGAACTCGTGACCGGCCGGGCTATGCCCTCATCCGGTTTATATCTTGAACCAAATTATATTTATACTAAAATTAATTTAAAGCTGAAAATGAAACACAGGTCCGCAGGTTACGGATCCAACCGGGAAAACCACAAAACCCCACCTGAACTTGTTTAATTTATCCGAAATCATTTCCACGAGGTCCCCAACCACTTTGCCAACTCATTGAACCAATTATTCAACATTATTCCATGCCAAACCGATTACAATCGGAACTTTTATTAAAAAACTTAAAGTGGATCTAATCCACTGAATGCTGTCGATTTGTGTCGAATTGAAGTGTTAATAAATTTCCTTTAATCCCCACGAACATACTGCACCCCTCATATATCTCATACACATCGAAAATCGTCGGAACCGAATTCTGCAACTCGCCGGAATTACGAACTCGCCGGAATTTAATCACCCCGTCGTTTCAGTCCTTAACTGTTAGTTTTTATTTGATAAATCAGTTCGGTTCCGCTTATACAACGATCCCTCAAAGTTAATTTAAATATAACATAGTTTTTCCCGGTTAATTTCAATGTTTGACTTTATTGTTGACTTCTGTTGACTGTTTTTGGGAAGATGATGAACAGTAGCATGTTTAGTTATTTATTTTATTTAAAAACAGTTTTATTCAAATATTCATAATAAATCGACAATAATTAGTTAAAGCCTAAAAATTTTAACATAAATACTCTAAACACTGATACTTTTATTAAAAATATAATATTAGTCAAAGTATTTATAAAACTAATTATTACAATAATAAAACAGTTTATTACTAAATAATTCCTAATAAATTGATTTTTAGGAATTAAAATCTGAAATTTGCAGATTAATTATTTTAAATACTGATCCTTACAAAAATAATGTTGTTACTCACATTTTATATAAATTTGATATTTATATAAATAAATCAGTATTTATACTTATTTATATAGTTTAATTTAATGTAATTAAATTATATAACTATATAATTTTGATCCAAAATTATTCTTATGACAAAAGAGGAATTATTCTGAGTTTATATAAATTTAGAATCTGAATTTTTATTACATTTAATTATTTAGATAATTAAACTTATATAAACTTATTTATTGTTATTAAATCATTTTAATTCATTTTATTTGTTTAAAATGATTTCAAGATCATAATAATTATTTTAAATTAGTAATATTAAAGTTCAATAATTAAAAATGTAATTTTTAATTATTTAGATTTAATATAATTATTTTGATAATTAATCATATAATTATCATATTTATTCTTTTAAACAAAATATTTATTATTTATCAAATAATATATATTTCAACCATCTAAATTAATTTATAATTTTTATAAATTAATTAAATCACTTGTACAATATTTTACCAATAATCATTATAATTAATTACGTTATTTAATTATACTAATTAATTATATTTGATTTATTATTACAAATGGTTATATTAAAGCAATTACATATCTTTGCAATTTTATTATTTATGTTAAATTAATATTTTTCATAAGTAATTCCTTTACATCATATTCATTTTCCGAGTACTCTTGTTAGGTTATCCAAACCACATAATTACCATTTAAACAAAACACTACCGAATCCTATAGATTTAGGATTTCCAATTATCCAATTAAACATGATTGTTGATACATATTCCATATTGTTGCATGTTCAATCAATTAGAGTGACGTGGAATCTTAATTCCAAGAACTCTCACACTTTGCATACTTGTTTGGACTTACCCGAGATCAAGGTGAGTTCATAGTCCCTTTTTACATTATTTTTGGGATGAAACATATGATTCATATGTATCAAAACGATTTCGATATTCTAACAATGTTTTCAAAACGATTGAGATGGTTTATACTAAACTAATAACGATTTCAATAATGTGAACGAATTGTTGGTGGTAATTACATAACGAGTGACATTCATTAGCATTGATCAAGCCGACCAGTATTAGGTTATGGTACCATAGGATCCGACAAATCCCGTTATCAGACCGGACCCATGGTTATGTGTGGGTTAGGTGGGTAACGACTGAATCTGATGATTGTTAACTTACCCTTTGGAGGTTTGTTAATATGAGTTGAATGAGTTGAACGATGAACGAGTCACGAAGGTTTGAATGTTATTAGTAAGACGATCAAAAGTAGTTTTCACAATTAAAACGAGAACGATTTAAACGAGTGAATGAATTAAACGATTTGGAACGATTTAAACGAATGAACGATGTTCTATAACGAGAACGAGTTAAACAATATTACACAACGATGTTTACGAAACTATACCAATCATACGAGTTTTATTATAAGAACGATTTATGATTTGGTTTACATAAACAAATGTTTTGGGTTAAGATTCATGGCAAGGGTTATAAATTATGACCACTCTATTTTGACTTGGTTATTCATTTACAATACAAACAATTTACAAAATAAGGTTTTCTAATATCAATTAAAGAAGTTGTACAAGTTGTTTCAACATACAAACGAGCCATGAATCTGATACTCACACAATAACCTATGAATTCACTCAACCGTTTGTTGACCCAAATATTTTCCCTAACATATGTTTCAGGTGACAATGTTTGATGACATGATTTGCAAGAATATTTACATAGGATTGATCAAGACTTTTGCCTTAGATTAAATCCGAACTTATCGTTTGTGAAACAATTTATGATGTATGTGTTTATGTACTCTTATATTCTCAGATGTGAATGCAATCTATTGAATTGAACTTAAATTATATTTCAACTTAATATAATCTCCATGTGCTCAAATGCATTCTATCAAGTTTCGTGACACCTTTGGCTTTTCCGCCTCCGGCCGGGGTGTTACAGGTTGGTATCAGAGCCATGGTTATAGGGATTTAGGTTATTAGAAATTACTTTTGACCTAGACTATAACTTACCTAGGACACTTTCCATTAGTAACTCTTCCGTTATCTTTGCTTTGTCTTCATCCCTATTCTTATCTTTTGTAACCAATGCCTCGTCATCACAGATCTCATCTTTAGATTTTACAAATGCTCATCACCTATCCTTAGGTGATTATTTTCAAAACCTCTTCTGATTTTTTTAAATTCTCATCAAAGTCTTGGGCTCTAATAACGAACTCGTGCAATCTGGAAGGTGGATGCCTGTATTCTGAGTTTTCTGTCTAGGCAAGCACTTCGTATAAATCTCATCAGACGCGAGACCAGTTGTGCTTACCTGGGAATTCTTGGGATGAGTGTTCACTTATAGGCTAAAGCATGACTTCACTAAGTTATAAGAACCTAACTACTTTGACTTGTCATTGATGTCGTTTATTCGTGGAATAAATGATATCCATCTTGTTACGTGTTTTCTCCTATCCTCATTGATTTTATGAAACTACTTTACCCCATTATGAAATCACTATAACCTTTCTTTCAGAAAATGCCTCCATGACGAGACACATGTTTGCCTACCTGGGAACTACCGATGAGAGTACAGAATACCTATAGGATCAAGGCATGTTACCCTAATTCAAAAGGATATTTTTTTTCTTTTCTCCGTTTAAGAACAATCCATGTGCTAATCAACCTATGTTGTACTATTATCAATTTATTACGATACGATTCCCTCTTTTTCAAAGTTCAAAATTTTCTCGAGACCATACCTGTCAGATTCAAATTTTCAAACTAGCTGCAGAACATAGCATGGAAGCTCTAACCGATCACATGGTGTAGTCCGGAATCTCCTTAACTATATAAGAAACTCACTACTCGAGCTAATCTACACAAGAACTACAATTTCTGATATAATTCAATATCCCATACCCAAACTTTTCTTAGTTCAACAAAACCCCATATCCCAATGGCAAATCTCCCAGCAGCATATGCTGAATCTTCAAATGCAGCAAAAATTCATCCCTTCCTTCACTTTGCTAATTTACACAACCGAGAGAGGTATCAAAAACTCAAGCATCAGGAAGTTCTTACTATTAGCGGTATTGATTGGCAACAAATAGGAACGTTTGATTTCAGTGGTTTGCTGGCAAGATCACTACAACCTAATACACCCTGGCGCCGTTTCTTCGACATCCTAGAACCATCATACGATGAACTGGTGTATGAGTTCTTGTCCACTTTCTATTACAAATATAATAAAAATCTTACCAATGAATCCATTCATTTTCAACTTTGTGGGCAACTTCATACTATGTCATTAACAGAATTCGCAGTTCATCTGGGCATATATACAGATGAAGAAGTCAAACAACCCATTTTTACGGAGGCATCAACCTCTTGTTCCTCCGCGGATATGGTAAATTATTGGCAATGCCATTCATTAAAAGAATGGTGTGTCAACAATAATTCTACAAACTTCATAGACCCTTGTTATCAATATATGCACCGTGTTTTAGCCCACACTATCACGGGGCGCAAACATAATCAACACAGGGTTAGAACAATCGAACTTTTCTATTTGTATAGTATTTTTGAGCAAGTTCCTTGTAATATTGTCCACGGGCTTGCTGAATATTTTTCTAGTCAACAATCAAATCCTCAGAGAAGTCTCATGGGAGGGTCTTACATTACAAAAATAGCACAATCATTAGGTGTCTTAAGTGATCAGATTATCCAGGGATTATCTCCACCAAAGGCACCTGGGATTGTAAATCCTTACACCATGAGGCTAACCCCTGTTCATATTGGTACACTAACACAATCATCACAGTCGGAGGGAGCTCCAGTTATCTTAGAGAATACCTTCCCACAAAATTTACAACAATCATTTTTGCAGTTTCCTCAACCGTCTTTTTATCGGTTTGATATGCAACCATCGCTGCCATACATACAAGAACATATTACAACTAACTTATCCCAACCTTTAACACCGAATGTCTTACCAAGCTTCCCACCGTTATTTTTCGAGGAGAATTCAACGATGCAAGGAACTTGGTTTGATGAAAACATGATGACTCAAGATCAGTTAGCATCAGAACCCTTTTTGCAAGCACCATTACTGCCACATTCTTTCCAGTCACTGTTGAACGAAGTAGAACAACTGCCACCAACTGATATGGCAGGCCCAAGTACGATGCCTCAAATGAATCTACCTCCAGATTCATTGGGAGACGAAGTGACTAGGTTAAACAATCAAGTTCAAAATTTGTCTCAATAAATAAAATGGTTGGCAGAAAGAAATCAATGGTTGGAAAGCATGCTGAGACAAATAACTGATCATATGCAACTGCCTCTACCACCTCCACCACCTTATAATCCTGAATTTGATCCATTACATGACTTATTTCAAATGTAAATTTGTTCAATAGACTGTCAAACAAACAATGCTATCATTGCTAATGTAAAATACGTTTTGATTCAGTTGATGTTATGTTATATTGATGCTTGTTTGATTTAAACAATACCTCAATCTTATTTGTTTTCCTCACTTAACTAGAAGTGCTATGTGGACCATGCAACGAAACGCGTAATTTTGGGTGCACACTTAATTACGGGGTTCGACGCATGAGAATCATAGTAAGCCTTGTTAAGTAAGGTGGCATATAAAAACATTATGTGGTTATCCATTATTTGCTTATTTGTACACACATTTGTTTTCCTAATATTTACATTACAAATCTAGCATAACATAGTGCCATGCAAAACAATTTCTATACAATGATCCTCGTAAATTCCTTAAAATTATCAGCACCAAACAATGATTTGATTATCTTTCTAATCATTACAACTATATTCTACGGTCTCTTTCGAATAAATTTCGGGACGAAATTTTCTAAAGTAGGGGAGACTGTAACCACCCTGGTTTTCACACTCGTATTTGTTTGACTTTCATTGTAACAAATACCGTATTTGGAATGAAACTTATTTGAACGTACTTGCTTTGTGCTTATACATGCTTATACAAATACAAATACATGAAACAATTTGCAAATTTGTTGAGTTTTATACTATTAAACAAGACTACATAAACTATAAGGGCCTATTATGACATGTTGTGAAACTAGAATTTGAAGGACCTAATTTTCATTCCTTGAAACTTGCTTGAAAACGTTGATTTTAAGTCCGAGGACTAAAACCGTCATTTTTAGAAAATACAAAAGTTCGGGGACTAAAACGTCATTGTTGAAATCTTATAAGTTCGGGTTAAAAATGTGAATTTTGAAAACTATAAGTCTAGGGTCCTATTTGTCATTTTTAAAACTTATATTTTAAATAAAATAAATAAATTTATTTTTAAAATAAAGTATAGGGTCCATTTGGTCTTTTCCTTAAACTTGAACCTTAGGGACTGGTTTAGTCATTTTCTAAACTATTTTTAACCAAGAAGTCTAATCGGGTTATATATGATAAAGGGATTCTTATTTAAAATCCTAACCTAGTTAACTACTTAACAGAACTATTCTAGGGACCATCCGTGCATTAACTCAGTACCTCAGGGACCTAAGTGTAACATTTAAAAATCAAACAAAAAAAGAGAGAGAGAAAACCGGTCACACGGGGTAAGGATCGAACTCGGGACGTGTTAGTTAATAGGTGAACTCGTGACCGGCCGGGCTATGCCCTCATCCGGTTTATATCTTGAACCAAATTATATTTATACTAAAATTAATTTAAAGCTGAAAATGAAACACAGGTCCGCAGGTTACGGATCCGACCGAGAAAACCACAAAACCCCACCTGAACTTGTTTAATTTATCCGAAATCATTTCCACGAGGTCCCCAACCACTTTGCCAACTCATTGAACCTATTATTCAACATTATTCCATGCCAAACCGATATCGGAACTTTTATTAAAAAACTTAAAGTGGATCTAATCCACTGAATGCTGTCGATTTGTGTCGAATTGAAGTGTTAATAAATTTCCTTTAATCCCCACGAACATACTGCACCCCTCATATATCTCATACACATCGAAAATCATCGGAACCGAATTCTGCAACTCGCCGGAATTACGAACTCGCCGGAATTTTATCGCCCCGTCGTTTCAGTCCTTAACGGTTAGTTTTTATTTGATAAATCAGTTCGGTTTCGCTTATACAACGATCCCTCAAAGTTAATTTAAATATAACATAGTTTTTCCCGGTTAATTTCGATGTTTGACTTTATTGTTGACTTCTGTTGACTGTTTTGGGGAAGATGATGAACAGTAGCATGTTTAGTTATTTATTTATTTATTTTATTAAAAAACAGTTTTATTCAAATATTCATAATAAATCGACAATAATTAGTTAAAGTCAAAAAATTTTAACATAATTACTCTAAACACTGATACTTTTAATAAAAATATAATATTAGTCAAAGTATTTATAAAACTAATTATTATAATAATAAAACAGTTTATTACTAAATAATTCCTAATAAATTGATTTTTAGGAATTAAAATCTGAAATTTTCAGATTAATTATTTTAAATACTGATCCTTACAAAAATAATGTTGTTACTCACATTTTATATAAATTTGATATTTATATAAATAAATCAGTATTTATACTTATTTATATAGTTTAATTTAATGTAATTAAATTATATAACTATATAATTTTGATCGAAAATTATTCTTATGACAAAAGAGGAATTATTCTGAGTTTATATAAGTTTAGAAACTGAATTTTTATTACATTTAATTATTTAGATAATTAAACTTATATAAACTTATTTATTGTTATTAAATCATTTTAATTCATTTTATTTGTTTAAAATGATTTCAAGATCATAATAATTATTTTAAATCAGTAATATTAAAGTTCAATAATTAAAAATGTAATTTTTAATTATTCAGAATTAATATAATTATTTTGATAATTAATCATATAATTATCATATTTATTCTTTTAAACAAAATATTTATTATTTATCAAATAATATATATTTCAACCATCTAAATTAATTTATAATTTTTATAAATTAATTAAATCACTTGTACAATATTTTACCAATAATCATTATAATTAATTACGTTATTTAATTATACTAATTAATTATATTTGATTTATTATTACAAATGGTTATATTAAAGCAATTACATATCTTTGCAATTTTATTATTTATGTTAAATTAATATTTTTCATAAGTAATTCCTTTACATCATATTCATTTTCCGAGTTCTCTTGTTAGGTTATCCAAACCACATAATTACCATTTAAACAAAACACTACCGAATCCTATAGATTTAGGATTTCCAATTATCCAATTAAACATGATTGTTGATACATATTCCATATTGTTGCATGTTCAATCAATTAGAGTGACGTGGAATCTTAATTCTAAGAACTCTCACACTTTGCATACTTGTTTGGACTTACCCGAGATCAAGGTGAGTTCATAGTCCCTTTTTACATTATTTTTGGGATGAAACATATGATTCATATGTATCAAAACGATTTCGATATTCTAACAATGGTTTCAAAACGATTGAGATGGTTTATACTAAACTAGTAACGATTTCAATAATGTGAACGAACTTGTTGGTGGTAATTACATAACGAGTGACATTCATTAGCATTGATCAAGCCGACCAGTATTAGGTTAAGGTACCATAGGATCCGACAAATCCCGTTATCAGACCGGACCCATGGTTATGTGTGGGTTAGGTGGGTAACGACTGAATCTGATGATTGTTAACTTACCCTTTGGAGGTTTGTTAATACGAGTTGAACGAGTTGAACGATGAACGAGTCACGAAGGTTTGAATGTTATTAGCAAGACGATCAAAAGTAGTTTTCACAATTAAAATGAGAACGATTTAAATGAGTGAATGAATTGAACGATTTGGAACGATTTAAACGAATGAACGATGTTCTATAACGAGAACGAGTTAAACAATATTACACAACGATGTTTACGAAACTATACCAATCATACGAGTTTTATTATAAGAACGATTTATGATTTGGTTTACATAAACAAATGTTTTGAGTTAAGATTCATGGCAAGGGTTATAAATTATGACCACTCTATTTTGACTTGGTTATTCATTTACAATACAAACAATTTACAAAATAAGGTTTTCTAATATCAATTAACGAAGTTGTACAAGTTGTTTCAAACATACAAACGAGCCATGAATCTGATACTCACACAATAACCTATGAATTCACTCAACCGTTTGTTGACCCAAATATTTTCCCTAACATATGTTTCAGGTGACAATGTTTGATGACATGATTTGCAAGAATATTTACATAGGATTGATCAAGACTTTTGCCTTAGATTAAATCCGAACTTATCGTTTGTGAAACAATTTATGATGTATGTGTTTATGTACTCTTATATTCTCAGATGTGAATGCAATCTATTGAATTGAACTTAAATTATATTTCAACTTAATATTATCTCCATGTGCTCAAATGCATTCTATCAAGTTTCGTGACACCTTTGGCTTTTCCGCCTCCGGCCGGGGTGTTACAGGTTGGTATCAGAGCCATGGTTATAGGGATTTAGGTTATTAGAAATTACTTTTGACCTAGACTATAACTTACCTAGGACGCTTTCCATTAGTAACTCTTCCGTTATCTTTGCTTTGTCTTCATCCCTATTCTTATCTTTTGTAACCAATGCCTCGTCATCACAGATCTCATCTTTAGATTTTACAAATGCTCATCACCTATCCTTAGGTGATTATTTTCAAAACCTCTTCTTATTTTTTTAAATTCTCATCAAAGTCTTGGGCTCTAATAACGAACTCGTGCAATCTGGAAGGGTGGATGCCTGTATTCTGAGTTTTCTGTCTAGGCAAGCACTTCGTATAAATCTCATCAGACGCGAGACCAGTTGTGCTTACCTGGGAATTCTTGGGATGAGTGTTCACTTATAGGCTAAAGCATGACTTCACTAAGTTATAAGAATCCAACTACTTTGACTTGTCATTGATGTCGTTTATTCGTGGAATAAATGATATCCATCTTGTTACGTGTTTTCTCCTATCCTCATTGATTTTATGAAACTACTTTACCCCATTATGAAATCACTATAACCTTTCTTTCAGAAAATGCCTCCATGACGAGACACATGTTTGCCTACCTGGGAACTACCGATGAGAGTACAGAATACCTATAGGATCAAGGCATGTTACCCTAATTCAAAAGGATATTTTTTTTCTTTTCTCCGTTTAAGAACAATCCATGTGCTAATCAACCTATGTTGTACTATTATCAATTTATTACGATACGATTCCCTCTTTTTCAAAGTTCAAAATTTTCTCGAGACCATACCTGTCAGATTCAAATTTTCAAACTAGCTGCAGAACATAGCATGGAAGCTCTAACCGATCACATGGTGTAGTCCGGAATCTCCTTAACTATATAAGAAACTCACTACTCGAGCTAATCTACACAAGAACTACAATTTCTGATATAATTCAATATCCCATACCCAAACTTTTCTTAGTTCAACAAAACCCCATATCCCAATGGCAAATCTCCCAGCAGCATATGCTGAATCTTCAAATGAAGCAAAAATTCATCCCTTCCTTCACTTTGCTAATTTACACAACCGAGAGAGGTATCAAAAACTCAAGCATCAGGAAGTTCTTACTATTAGCGGTATTGATTGGCAACAAATAGGAACGTTTGATTTCAGTGGTTTGCTGGCAAGATCACTACAACCTAATACACCCTGGCGCCGTTTCTTCGACATCCTAGAACCATCATACGATGAACTGGTGTATGAGTTCTTGTCCACTTTCTATTACAAATATAATAAAAATCTTACCAATGAATCCATTCATTTTCAACTTTGTGGGCAACTTCATACTATGTCATTAACAGAATTCGCAGTTCATCTGGGCATATATACAGATGAAGAAGTCAAACAACCCATTTTTACGGAGGCATCAACCTCTTGTTCCTCCGCGGATATGGTAAATTATTGGCAATGCCATTCATTAAAAGAATGGTGTGTCAACAATAATTCTACAAACTTCATAGACCCTTGTTATCAATATATGCACCGTGTTTTAGCCCACACTATCACGGGGCGCAAACATAATCAACACAGGGTTAGAACAATCGAACTTTTCTATTTGTATAGTATTTTTGAGCAAGTTCCTTGTAATATTGTCCACGGGCTTGCTGAATATTTTTCTAGTCAACAATCAAATCCTCAGAGAAGTCTCATGGGAGGGTCTTACATTACAAAAATAGCACAATCATTAGGTGTCTTAAGTGATCAGATTATCCAGGGATTATCTCCACCAAAGGCACCTGGGATTGTAAATCCTTACACCATGAGGCTAACCCCTGTTCATATTGGTACACTAACACAATCATCACAGTCGGAGGGAGCTCCAGTTATCTTAGAGAATACCTTCCCACAAAATTTCCAACAATCATTTTTGCAGTTTCCTCAACCGTCTTTTTATCGGTTTGATATGCAACCATCGCTGCCATACATACAAGAACATATTACAACTAACTTATCCCAACCATTAACACCGAACGTCTTACCAAGCTTCCCACCGTTATTTTTCAAGGAGAATTCAACGATGCAAGGAACTTGGTTTGATGAAAACATGATGACTCAAGATCAGTTAGCATCAGAACCCTTTTTGCAAGCACCATTACTGCCACATTCTTTCCAGTCACTGTTGAACGAAGTAGAACAACTGCCACCAACTGATATGGCAGGCCCAAGTACGATGCCTCAAATGAATCTACCTCCAGATTCATTGGGAGACGAAGTGACTAGGTTAAACAATCAAGTTCAAAATTTGTCTCAACAAATAAAATGGTTGGCAGAAAGAAATCAATGGTTGGAAAGCATGCTGAGACAAATAACTGATCATATGCAACTGCCTCTACCACCTCCACCACCTTATAATCCTGAATTTGATCCATTACATGACTTATTTCAAATGTAAATTTGTTCAATAGACTGTCAAACAAACAATGCTATCATTGCTAATGTAAAATACGTTTTGATTCAGTTGATGTTATGTTATATTGATGCTTGTTTGATTTAAAAAATACCTCAATCTTATTTGTTTTCCTCACTTAACTAGAAGTGCTATGTGGACCATGCAACGAAACGCGTAATTTTGGGTGCACACTTAATTACGGGGTTCGACGCATGAGAATCATAGTAAGCCTTGTTAAGTAAGGTGGCATATAAAAACATTATGTGGTTATCCATTATTTGCTTATTTGTACACACATTTGTTTTCCTAATATTTACATTACAAATCTAGCATAACATAGTGCCATGCAAAACAATTTCTATACAATAATCCTCGTAAATTCCTTAAAATTATCAGCACCAAACAATGATTTGATTATCTTTCTAATCATTACAACTATATTCTACGGTCTCTTTCGAATAAATTTCGGGACGAAGTTTTCTAAATTAGGGGAGACTGTAACCACCCTGGTTTTCACACTCGTATTTGTTTGACTTTCATTGTAACAAATACCGTATTTGGAATGAAACTTATTTGAACGTACTTGCTTTGTGCTTATACATGCTTATACAAATACAAATACATGAAACAATTTGCAAATTTGTTGAGTTTTATACTATTAAACAAGACTACATAAACTATAAGGGCCTATTATGACATGTTGTGAAACTACAATTTGAAGGACCTAATTTTCATTCCTTGAAACTTGCTTGAAAACGTTGATTTTAAGTCCGAGGACTAAAACCGTCATTTTTAGAAAATACAAAAGTTCGGGGACTAAAACGTCATTGTTGAAATCTTATAAGTTCGGGTTAAAAATGTGAATTTTGAAAACTATAAGTCTAGGTTCCTATTTGTCATTTTTGAAACTTATATTTTAAATAAAATAAATAAATTTATTTTTGAAATAAAGTATAGGGTCCATTTGGTCTTTTACCAATAATCATTATAATTAATTACGTTATTTAATTATACTAATTAATTATATTTGATTTATTATTACAAATGGTTATATTAAAGCAATTACATATCTTTGCAATTTTATTATTTATGTTAAATTAATATTTTTCATAAGTAATTCCTTTACATCATATTCATTTTCCGAGTACTCTTGTTAGGTTATCCAAACCACATAATTACCATTTAAACAAAACACTACCGAATCCTATAGATTTAGGATTTCCAATTATCCAATTAAACATGATTGTTGATACATATTCCATATTGTTGCATGTTCAATCAATTAGAGTGACGTGGAATCTTAATTCCAAGAACTCTCACACTTTGCATACTTGTTTGGACTTACCCGAGATCAAGGTGAGTTCATAGTCCCTTTTTACATTATTTTTGGGATGAAACATATGATTCATATGTATCAAAACGATTTCGATATTCTAACAATGGTTTCAAAACGATTGAGATGGTTGATACTAAACTAGTAACGATTTCAATAATGTGAACGAACTTGTTGGTGGTAATTACATAACGAGTGACATTCATTAGCATTGATCAAGCCGACCAGTATTAGGTTATGGTACCATAGGATCCGACAAATCCCGTTATCAGACCGGACCCATGGTTATGTGTGGGTTAGGTGGGTAACGACTGAATCTGATGATTGTTAACTTACCCTTTGGAGGTTTGTTAATACGAGTTGAATGAGTTGAACGATGAACGAGTCACGAAGGTTTGAATGTTATTAGCAAGACGATCAAAAGTAGTTTTCACAATTAAAATGAGAACGATTTAAACGAGTGAATGAATTGAACGATTTGGAACGATTTAAATGAATGAACGATGTTCTATAACGAGAACGAGTTAAACAATATTACACAACGATGTTTACGAAACTATACCAATCATACGAGTTTTATTATAAGAACGATTTATGATTTGGTTTACATAAACAAATGTTTTGGGCTAAGATTCATGGCAAGGGTTATAAATTATGACCAGTCTATTTTGACTTGGTTATTCATTTACAATATAAACAATTTACAAAATAAGGTTTTCTAATATCAATTAACGAAGTTGTACAAGTTGTTTCAGCATACAAACGAGCCATGAATCTGATACTCACACAATAACCTATGAATTCACCCAACCGTTTGTTGACCCAAATATTTTCCCTAACATATGTTTCAGGTAACAATGTTTGATGACATGATTTGCAAGAATATTTACATAGGATTGATCAAGACTTTTGCCTTAGATTAAATCCGAACTTATCGTTTGTGAAACAATTTATGATGTATGTGTTTATGTACCCTTATATTCTCAGATGTGAATGCAATATATTGAATTGAACTTAAATTATATTTCAACTTAATATAATCTCCATGTGCTCAAATGCATTCTATCAAGTTTCGTGACACCTTTGGCCTTTCCGCCTCCGGCCGGGGTGTTACACAAGAATATCAAGTTTGACTGGGGTCCTAAGCAACAAGAATCCTTTGATATTCTTAAGCAGAAGTTAAGCAATGCTCCTGTGTTGACATTGCCTGAAGGAATTGAAGAATTTGTGGTTTATTGCGACGCATCGCACACTGGCATGGGATGTGAGCTAATACAGAAGGGTAAAGTTATTGCATATGCTTCCCGACAACTAAAAGTGCACGAAAAGAATTATACCACCCACGACTTGGAATTGGGTGCAGTTGTGTTTGCACTAAAACTTTGGAGGCATTATTTATATGGTACCAAGTGTGTGATCTATTCTAATCACAAAAGCCTTCAACACTTGTTCAATCAGAAGGATCTGAACATGAGACAGCGCCGATGGATGGAGACTTTAAATGATTATGATTGTGAAATCCGATATCATCCAGGCAAGGCGAATGTGGTCGCCGATGCATTGAGTAGAAAGGAAAGGGTTAAGCCCATTAGAATCAATGCCAAGAGCATTGAATTGAAAAGCAGTTTGAATGAAAGATTGTTAGCCGCTCAAAAGGAATCCGTATTAGAAGCTAACTATCCAGATGAAAAACTGGGAGTCACTGCTGAACAGTTAGCATATGGCAAGGATGGGATCCTAAGATTGAAGTGATAGTTAGCATATGGCAATAATAGCACATAGCTCCAAATACTCTGTCCATCCTGGCTGTGATAAGATGTACCAGGATTTAAAGGCAAGTTATTGGTGGAAAGGTTTGAAGAAATCTATAGCCACTTATGTGGCCAAATGTTTGACGTGCGCGCAAGTTAAAGCAGAACACCAAAAGCCGTCAGGTTTGCTACAACAGCCTGAACTTCCCACCTGGTGACCAAAAACAAAGCGAGGAAATGATACTATTTGGGTTATAGTAGATAGATTGACTAAGTCAGCCCACTTCTTACCTATTAAGGAAACACACAGCTCAGATAAGATAGCTCAGCTGTACGTGGATGAGATTGTGTCTCTCCACGGAGTGCCAGTGTCTATTATCTCTGATAGGGATACGAGATATACATCACATTTCTGGAAAACCTTTCAGCAATCCCTAGGCACTCGATTAAACTTCAGCACTGCATATCATCCTCAGACGAATAGCCAGAGCGAACGTACAATTCAAACGCTGGAGGATATGTTAAGAGCTTGTGTTATTGATTTAGGTGGAAGTTGGGATGATCATCTTCCGTTGATTGAATTTTCATACAATAATAGTTATCATTCCAGTATTCAAGCTGCACCTTTTGAAGCTTTGTATGGAAAGAAGTGCAGGACGCCCGTTTGTTGGACAGAAGTAGGAGATGTCCAACTAACAGGACCTGATATAGTCCTAGAGACGACAGATAAGATTGTACAAATACGAGATCGTCTCAAAGCTGCCAGGGATAGGCAGAAAAGCTACGCAGATAAAAGGCGTAAACCTCTGAAATTCGAGGTAGGTGACAAAGTGTTACTTAAGGTATCACCCTGGAAAGGGGTAATGCATTTTGGCAAGAAAGGCAAGTTAAGTCCGTGATACATAGGACCATTCGAGATCATCGAATGTGTCGGAACAGTGGCTTATAAGTTAAACCTGCCTGAAGAGCTCAATGGAATCCATAATGTGTTCCACATTTGCAACTTGAAGAAGTGTCTAGCTGATGAATCACTAGCCATGTCACATAAGGATGTGCATATTGATGAGAGCTTAAAGTTTGTTTAAAAACCTTTGTCGATTGAGGATCGACAGATTAAGAAGCTTCGAAGGAAGCACGTACCGATTGTGAAGGTTAAATGGGATGCCCGAAGAGGTCCCGAATACACGTGGGAGGTAGAGTCCACAATGAAACAGAAGTACCCTCATTTATTTCAGTAAATCTCGAGGTCAAGATTTCTTTTAAGGGGGTGAGGATGTAACACCTCGTAAAAACGCGACCAATATAATAAAGACTGTGTCATGGACTTTAAACGTGTAATGGATTGATTATGAGGGACTAAAGTTGACAAACAAAGAAAGTATATGCATATAAGGATTACAAAGTATCAACATTTGATAATTTTGCCTTTCAACAACTCTACATGATGTTTATACCCTTAAACGAATGAATCATGAAGCGTATGAAACCGTTTGTGGAAGAAAGTGAAAGTTTACAAGACGCGAGGGTTAAATGTGTCAACATGTTTAAGTTATACCTCTGAGTGACCTTTTAGCGAACCCGGAGCCTTGTAACGATTAATTATACTCCCAAGAATAAGTGATAAAAATTTCACAAGGTTTCGATATCATATGAGAAAGATACGCTAACTTTCGTAATTAAGGGGTTAAAAGCGTCAACAAGGAAAAACTTATGTTTTCGATTATCATTTAACGAAACCAGACCTAACGGTGTTTGGTTATATCTCATGGATCACAAGAATAAAAGTTAAATGGGTTAAATGTGCTTAAAATAAAAGATATTACCCTTTAGAAGGTCCAGGGGTGAAAATGTCATTTTTGAAACTTGCTGATCAGGTTAGCCACATGGTGGCGCTGCGCCACCACAAAAGCCTTCTGCCGCCGCGTGACGCGACGGCCTGGCCTGGGAAAATTCTCTGCACGGCTGCGAGTAAAGCCAGTTCCACCGCCTTAAAAGCCTGGTATTCGAATTCAGGGACTGTTTCAGTGGTTTTTCATGTATAGGGACACTTGGGATTCATCAGGGATCACCCATAGACCTTTTTGGAATGATCTCATGCATTTTAAGTTGCTATATAAAGAGCTCTTGGTTGCAACATTTTGCATTCACTTTGAAAATCATTCTAACTTAAATTCTGGAGCCTCCTGGAGCTCAAGATCATTCCCTAAGGATCATTAGTCGTGCTAAGTACTTCAGTAAGCTTCCTTAACTTCCTAATTTCAGTTTTAACTAGTCTAATGACCAAAAGTCAAACTTATCGTAATTGAAGTTTGACTTAGTGATTAATCACTAATGGTCCAGTCATTTCTCAAATTGAAAGTAGCTTTGAGTTGGTAATTATGTGGGTAATAAACCCTTAAAAGGGTACCCTCTGATGTCCACTCTAACTAGGTCAAATGTCGGGTCAAACTTAATTGTAAAAAGTCAACAGAAAGCTAATTTTCAAATAAACACATAATTAACAATGTAGAAGCCATGAAACCTGTTTTATCACTCATATAACTTGGTAATTAATGTAAGAACATGTCTAAGCATGTTCAACCCGACAATTTTGAACTTAGGCTCGGTTCGGAACCGAAAGTCGCAAAAATAGACTTTCGCTTTGACTTTCAGTTCTGACCCAATTTAGATTGTTTTAGAAATGTCGTAAGCTTCCATTTGGTCCATGATTCATATTAGTATAACTCTCTGAGATTATACAACTTGGATCCTAAATTATCCGATTCATTTGCATGTTTCCGTTATATGCCTAAATGTTGACCATTATGCCCTTTTGACCTTAAAACGAGATTTTTGAAAATGTGAGAGGACAAAAACCTTTGTTACTGAATTATAAACTTGTCCTAAAAATTTGACATCAGTTTGAGGTCTAGATTAGGAGTTATGCTCAATATCGTAATTAGAAAGCTTTTTATTAATTAAACGGCATTATTAGCATAAAGCCTATCTAAACCCAAATTTTGACACCAAACTTTTTACCCACTGATGTAATATAATATTTTGGGATTTTTGAAGATTTTTATTTATTTTTAAACTGATCATATCATTGGGTTCTAGCTTTGATTCGGTAATTGTCGGTTATCCCATTTTCTTGAATAAAATGAGTTTTACATAACATATTGATACCAAATCTTTTGCTACTGATTTTATATGATAAATAAAATATTTTAAGCCTTCTGGAATGATAAAAATATCAGCTTTTCTTATATAACCCGAAAATCGCTTAAAAGCGACTTTTTACGCATTTTAAACGCATAGTATGGATTAAAACTATTTTTATCATATAAGACTTAATACCTACTGATGTTTTAAGTAAATTTTTATACTTTAACAGTAAGCAAAAATTTTGAATTCAGATTTCCAAAATTTGACCTTTAAAGCTTATGTGAAATTACCAAAATGCCCCTACGGTGCATAGTTTGGTTATAAATGATAAATTTCACATATATGCAATACCCTACTGATATAACTTATTAAATTAAATATTTTTACTGATCATTTCAGACCTGAACCTCAGATTAATATTTAATCTCTTTTATAACCTTTAAAATGACCAAAATACCCATACGGGGCTTAATTTGAGTTTAAATTCGTTTT
The DNA here is from genome assembly GCA_030545235.1 of Helianthus tuberosus. Classification (NCBI taxonomy): domain Eukaryota; kingdom Viridiplantae; phylum Streptophyta; class Magnoliopsida; order Asterales; family Asteraceae; genus Helianthus; species Helianthus tuberosus. Next base: position 155,097,906 of record CM060444.1, read on the forward strand.
GGGCATAATGGAGGGTATCCTACTGATATCACAACATATTTAAGGTATATTAACTTAGGAAACTTGTTCATGACTCATTTGGTTACCCGTTATGCATTTATCGCGTTCGGTACAGTTTATGTAACTAGTTTGCATATATTAACCGAAACGGGTCAAACCTTATTATTTTCACTTCAAAATCCAGAATGTGTTTAGTTTACCCATATTATACAAGTCTTCATACTTTTCGGGTCTAAACCACACTCTAATCCGGTCTTCGCTTAATCTTGCATTTTGAACCGTATACCTTTCTTTAAAAACTAACCGGTCTAAAGTAAGACCCGTTAGGAATCTAATAGGTTAATTAAACCTTCGTTCCAGATTTAGGAGACCAGTAAAAGATACTTGCACTTGCTAATTTGTACGGCTGGGATAAATTTATATAAATTGCTCAGGTAAATACTTTTAACTTATTTTCCCTTATACGGGCTTAGGGTACGGTATATAAAATACCGCTTGGTCGGGCATTGAATTGTTAATCATATGAAGGTTAATTTATTGAGATGACCCGTTTAATCTGTTTTGTTTGCTTAAAGCCTTTGGGGGTTTAATGACCATGTCCCGGATATCCTTGGCATCATTCATTGAAATGGCCACGACCTAAGCATGGGGTGTAGGCATACACCTGCCGGTGCATATATAAAAAGATATAACCACCTGTTTGAGAATAACTCGTCGCGGGATTATATTATGTGGTGTGTCAATTAATCTTTAACCCGGTGTTCAGCCCGGGCTACTGAACGTATAACGAACATGTAATTCTTTAACAAGTTTATTTTTAAATAATTATCCCAAGTTATAAAAGATATTTTGTGCCTTGTGCATTCAAATCAATTTTCTTAAACATTTTCAAAATGAGTCGGTTAATTGTATTTACCAGTGAAAACTGACGTATTTTCCAAAAATGTTAAGTGCAGGTACTAATCGGAATAGGCTGGCTACTCCTAGCATCAATAAAGAGTCTTGCAAGCTTAGATGTTCATAAATCTGCTAAACAATGTTTCTTTTAACTTTGATCCGCCTGTGGATCCCTTACAACCGTTTTTGTAATAAATGATATTACTTTCATTTGGTTTGTAATGTTTTTATCTTTCGACTTACAATGTGTATATAAACTGTGATAAATTATCTATGATGATATCAACTACGTCACGATACTCCCCACCGGGCCTACCAGTAATACGTGGAAATATTGGGGTGTGACATATTCCCAGGAGATTTTCAATGATATGGTAAAAAATGTTAATAATATCAAAGAAAATAAAAACCATTTCTATTGTTTCCAAGGTTTTTAAGTTTTTATTTCCAAAAGAAGATTCCAAAAGATAGTACACATGTGCTTATCCAAGGAAATCTTATTCAAATAAACAGCCTATCTTCTGAAACTTTCACAAGGCTGTCAAAACCTTTCAAAGCACAAACTGAGGAACCTGAGCAGAATTTAGCAGAGACAACCTCTGCTCCTTAGGCTCCTGCTGTTGAGCCCACTGCTCCTGGTGATCATAGTAGCAGACCCACTGCTGTGAAACCCACACCAAAAACCCACCAAAAATCCAATCAAGAAAAAATCCCAAAAGCCCCCCAAACCCTCCAAAAAGGTAACTCTGGAAGATGAGATCCCAGAGATAATACCTGTGACAACACAAAAGTCACTAATAACCATTGCTACTACTTCCTCACAGCAGATGGAAGAAAGATCTCAACCTGAGCCTCAAACTCCTCCTGTATCCTCTCAAAAGGATCAGGTTGTATCCATCAGGACACCACATTATGAAGCAACGGATTCACTTGAATCTATCTTCCACAACCCTGCTCCCGGGGCAAATTCTCTTTCAACCTCCATTCTCACTGTACAAATTCCACCATCAATTATACCTCTGTTGGATGCACTTGATATGGACCAGACACAAATCAGTTCTTCTCAACCACCTATCAATGAGAATATACCTCAACAAGAGACTGAGTCTGGTTCCTCTATCCTTGCTAACCCACCAACAGCTGAGGAGGCTACACTGCAGGAATTACAAGTAATTCCTGTCAGTAGTTCAAGTGGAGCAGCTACTATAGGTGTTGAATCCACTGATTTGCACCTGGCCAGTAGTTTCATTAGTAAGACTCCCTTGAAGGCAATTTCCTCTTTGGGAACCAAGGTGACCACTAGTGTGTTTCCAATGCCCACTGGTGTGCTTACTAAGGTAACCTCTGCTGAGGAGAGAAGTCCCCGGTACCAAGAACAAGGGGCATCAGTGGATGCCTTTTGGGAAACTTTCCCTAAGTCAAATGCTGATACAACTACTGCTAGTGGGAAATCAGATGATCCCATTAATTTGGGTGATGGTTTAAAATATAAAGAATTGACGGAGAGGGTTGATAAAATTGAAACCTCTGTTGCAGATATCAAAAATATGTTGCAACAGTTGTTACAATCTCAAAAGGCTACACCCACTACTGCAACATCTGCTCTATCTCCCACTGAGCTATGGAACTTATTTCAACCTATGCTTTATCAACAAAGGCAATATGCTGATCAACAGCATGAAATTCAGCTCCAAATATTCATAAACATGATGGAAGCAAGGTACAAGGATACACAAGCTGATATCAAGGCAATCAAGGCCCATTTGCTTCAAACCACTAGCACTTCTCCTCCTACAGTTGTTTTTGTAGAAAATCCTGATGATGCCAAAAAGGGGGAGAAAGGTAAAAAGGGAAAAGAAGGTCTATATCTGCCACCAGATCCAATATCCAAACTTGTGGTAGAAAGTCCAAAGCCAGATGGATCAAAGAAGGTTGATGTGACTCAAAATGTATTTATTGATCTCAAAGCAAACATGAAAGAGTCTATGGAAATAAAAAGGGTCAAAAAGATTTGAACAGGAGAAGAAAGTTATGATAGAAAAGGAAGAGCAGGGTACTTCTGCAACCAAAAGAAGAAAGCCTACCAGAAAGGTTGGCCAACCCAAAACCACACCTTCCAAAACCACCAAACATACTCCTCAAATCCCCAAAAGTTCCTCACATCAAACCATCAAACCAACATATGTTAAGACACATGTTGTATCAACAGTTGTTGATACTTCAGTGGTTTCAACAAATATTATTTCAACCACTGCCCTTGCCATTTTACCATCCACCACTCAATCCACTGTTACTCCACAAAATACATCTCCACCCCAAACACCACCTGCCAAAGTGTAGAAGACAACAGTTGATACATCAACAGTTGTAGTGACAACAGTGGTTGAGACACCAGTTGTTTCAACAGCTGTTAGTCAGTCACCCATCACCTCAAACACCCCTAACCAAGCCATAATTCTTTCTGCTCCAAAAATTCAAACAAAATCACCTCCTCCCAAAAAGGTGTATACAAGAAAAAGAAATTTCCAGGTGCATCATGATGACATACCAGCACCAATTCCAATATCATCCTAACATTACAATGTGTCACACCCCGGTTTCCACGTGTCACCGGTGGGCCCGGTGGGGAGTATCGTGACGTGGTTGGCAACATAGTAGTCAAACAACACAATATTTAATATGCATAGCGGAAGCAATTTAGAAGATATAATACAACCGAATTTAATATTGTAATATCATATGTCACAATATTCGGATGTTTATCCACAGATGGATCGGAAATAAAATGGAAACAATAGTTCAACAGACTTCAGGCATCTTAAGCTTGCGAAACTCTTTATTGATGCTAAGGAGACAATCCAGCCAATTACGTTTAGTACCTGCATTTAATCTTTTTGGGAAAATACGTCAGTTTACACTGGTAAATACAATCAACTGACTCATTTTGGAAAATGATTTAAAATTTGGTTTGGATGCACATGGCATAAACATTTTTATAACTTGGGAGAATTATTTAATATTATAATCTTGTGAACGAATTACATGTTCCTTGTGCGTTCAGTAGCCCGGATCTTGTCCGGGTTAAAGATCAATAGACACACCACAATATACTTTTGTGCACTGACGGGTGTACGCCTACACCCCGCGCTTAAGTCGTGGCCATTTCGTAAAATGATGCCAAGGATATCTGGGACATGGTCATTAACCCCCCAAAGGCTTTAAGTAACAAGACTGTTTAAACGAGCCGATCAAATTTATTCAATTACCCACTCAACGGTGGAGGATTTGATGCCCGATGAAGCGGTATGCTATATACCGTAACCCAAGCCCGTATAGGGAAAATAAGTTAAAAGTATTTACCTGAGCAAAGTATATATCACAATAAGCAAATTGCAAGTAGCTTTTACTGGTCCTCCTAATCTGGAACGAAGGTTTATAATAACCTATTAGAATCCTAACGGGTCTTAATTAAGCTTAAGCTTAGACCGGCTAGTTTCAAAGATACGGTTCGTACGCACGATTAAGCGAAGACCGGATAGAATGTGATTTAGACCCGACAAGTTCAGAGACTTGTTTAATATGGGAATTTCATACACATTCTGGATTTTGAGATAAAACCGCTAAGGTTTGACCCGTTTAGGCTAATTTATGTAAACTAGTTACATAAACCGAACCGAACGCGTAATAAGCGTAACGAGTATTCATGAGAGCTATTTACAGGTTTCCTAAGTTAATATGCTTTATATATGTTGTGACATCAGTAAGATATCATTTATTATGCCCGAAACGAGTTTAAACACAAACTATGCCCCGTAGGGGTAGTTTGGTCATTTACAAGGTTATAAAAGAGTTTAAGTGTTTAACCGAGTTACAGGTCTGATGTAATCAGCAAACATACTCAAATTAATGAGTTATAACAGTAGGAATAAGCATATATGTGAAATTTAGTAATTATAACCAAACTATGCCCCGTAGGGGTATTTTGGTAATTTCACATAAGCCGAAAAGCTCAAAAACTAAAGTTTGAGTTTATCAACCTTTGCTTACTGTTAAAACATTATAATTTGCCTCAAATATCAGTAGGTATCAACCATTGTATGTTTAAAATAATACTAGTACATACTATGCGTTAAAAACGCTTAAAAAGGCGATTAGAGGCCATTTCCGGGTTTGATACACAAATCTGATATTTTTATATTTCCAGAAGGCTTAAAATAATTTATTTATCATATGTGATCAGTAGCAAAAGGTTTGGAGTCATTTAGATATGTAAAACTCATTTTATAGCCCGTAAGGGCAAAACCGACAATTTACCGGATTAGCCTACGACTATAAGTTATGCTCAGCCTAAAATTTATTAAAAATCTTTTAAATTCCCAAAATAATATATTACATCAGTGGGTAAAGATTTTGATATCAAAAAGTTGGCTTACCTAGTCTATACGCTAATTACGCCGTTTATTTAACATAAAGCTTTACTTTTACGCTAACGAGCATAACTCTTAATCTACCCCTCAAACTGATGTCAAATTTTGTATACAAGTTTATATATCAGTAATTAAAGTTTCTACTCTTTTACATTTCCAAAAATCACGTTTTAAGGTGAAAAGGGCATAACGGTCAACATATGAGCAATTAACGGAATCATGCATATTAATCGGATAACTAATGATCCGTGGTGTATAATCACAGAGGGTTATACTAGCATGTAACCTGGTCCAAATAAAGCTCTTAGGTATTTCTAAAACATACCATAACGGGTCAGAACTGAAAGTCAAAGTATAAGTCAAACTATGCGACTTTCGGTTCCGAACCGGGTCTAAACAGGAAATTGTCGGGTTGAACATGTTTAGACATGTTCTTACATTCATTACCAAGTTATAATAATGATCAAACAGGTTATAATTGTTCTACATTGCTAATCATGCATAAATCGCATTTTAAACATTCTATTAACTTTTTATTAGTAAGTTTGACTCGACATTTGACCTAGTTAGAGTGGGAATCAGGGGAAACCCTTTTAAGGTTTTATTACCCACATAATTACCTACTTAAAGGTACTTTTGATTTGCCTAATCACTGGACCATTAGTGATTAATCATAAAGTCAACCGTTAATTACGACGGTTTGACTTTTAAGCTAAAACTAAGCTAAAACTTAATTAAGAAAGGTTAAGCCAACTTAAAAGGGTCCTATGCACGAAATGTGAACACTTAAGAGCAGACTTGAGCTCCAGAAATGATCAGATTGCTTGAATGAAGGTGTGAAGACTTGTTGCAAGTTCATGGGCTTTATATAGCATTTTAATCACCACAAATTTTTGACACGTGTCTACACATTATAGGACGTGAATTTTCGAGGTGTTACATCCTCACCCCCTTAAAATAAAACTCGACCCGAGATTTGCTGAAATAAATAAGGGTACTTTTCTTTCATCGTGGATTCAACCTCCCACGTATATTCGGGACCTCTACGGGCATCCCATTTGACCTTTACAATAGGTACATGCTTCCTTCGAAGCTTCTTGACCTGTCGATCTTCAATCGACAAAGGTTTTTCCACAAATTTTAAGCTCTCATCTATATGCACATCTGTATGCGGTATAACCAGTGATTCGTCAGCGAAACACTTCTTCAGATTGCAGATGTGGAACACATTGTGAATTCCACTGAGCTCTTCTGGTAAGTTTAACTTATAGGCAACTGACCCGACACGTTCGATAACCTCGAAAGGTCCTATGTATCTCGGGCTTAGCTTGCCTTTCTTACCAAATCGCATCACCCCCTTCCAGGGTGATACCTTAAGCAACACTTTATCACCTACTTCGAAGTGAAAAGCTTTACGCTTTGGATCTGCGTAACTCTTCTGCCTATCTCGGGCAGCTTTGAGACGGTCACGAATCTGGACAATCTTGTACGTCGTTTCGAAGACTATCTCTGGTCCTGATAATTGGACATCTCCAACTTCTGCCCAACAAATGGGCGATCTACACTTTCTACCATATAATGCCTCAAAAGGCGCAGCCTTAATGCTGGTGTGGTAGCTATTGTTGTAGGAGAATTCGACTAAGGGTAGGTGCTTATCCCAACTACCACCCAAGTCAATCGCACATGCACGTAGCATATCTTCCAACGTTTGAATAGTACGCTCACTCTGACTGTCTGTCTGAGGATGGTAAGCCGTACTAAAGTTCAAACGTGTGCCCAAAGATTGTTGGAAGCTTTTCCAGAAATGAGACGTGTATCTAGTATCTCTGTCAGAGATAATAGACACAGGTATGCCATGCAAAGCTACAATCTTATCCACGTATAACTGGGCTAACATATCGGAGCTATAAGTCTCCTTGATGGGTAAGAAATGTGCTAACTTAGTCAGTCTATCAACTATAACCCATATTGTATCATTGCCTTTCCTTGTCTTAGGTAACTTGGTGATAAAATCCATAGTTACCATTTCCCACTTCCACGTAGGAAGTTCAGGCTGTTGTAGCAAACCTGACGGTTTCTGATGCTCGGCTTTGACTTGCGCACATGTCAAGCATTTTGCTACATGGGCGGCTACAGACTTTTTCAAGCCTATCCACCAATAATTTTCCTTTAGATCCTGGTACATCTTATCAGCTCCAGGATGAACGGAGTATTTGGAACTATGGGCTTCCTGGAGGATGACATCACGAAGTCCTCCATAAATTGGAACCCATATTCGTCCATTCAATCTTAGAATTCCGTCCTTGCTAAGAGTTAACTGCTCCTCAGTTACTCCTAAATTGTCATTAGGATAGTTAGCTTCCAACACAGCTTCCTTCTGTACAGCTAACAACCTTTCAATCAAATTGTTCTTTATTTCCATGCGCTTGGCATTGATTCGGATGGGTTTAACCCTTTCCTTTCTGCTCAAGGCGTCAGCGACTACATTCGCTTTGCCGGGATGATACTTGATTTCACAATCATAATCATTCAAGGTCTCCATCCAACGGTGTTGCCTCATGTTTAATTCCTTCTGATTAAACAGATGCTGGAGGCTCTTGTGATCGGAATAGATCACACACTTGATTCCATATAGGTAATGCCTCCACAGTTTTAGTGCGAATACAACGGCACCCAACTCAAAGTCATGGGTGGTGTAATTCTTTTCATGCACCTTTAACTGTCGTGATGCATAGGCAATAACCTTGCCTTTCTGCATAAGCACACACCCCATGCCGGTGTGTGAAGCATCGCAGTAAACTATGAATTCTTCAGTGCCTTCAGGTAATGTCAGCACAGGAGCGTTGCTCAACTTCTGTTTCAAAATATCAAAGGACTCTTGCTGCTTAGGGCCCCAAATGAACTTTACTTTCTTCTTAGTCAAGGAAGTTAGGGGTGCAGCAATCCTTGAAAAATTTTCAATGAAACGCCTGTAATATCCTGCCAATCCCAGGAAGCTACGAATCTCTGTAGGCATCTTTGGCTCTTGCCAATTCATGACAGCTTCAACTTTAGCGGGATCCACCTGAATACCATGCTCACTGACCACATGTCCAAGAAATTGGACTTCTCGTAGCCAAAATTCACACTTAGAGAATTTGGCATAGAGTTTCTCTTGATGTAAAAGTTTGAGAATACATCGAAGATGTTTCTCATGATCAGCTTGGCTCTTAGAGTAAATGAGAATGTCGTCAATGAAGACGATGACAAATTTATCTAAGTGCGGCTTGCAAACGCGATTCATGAGATCCATGAACGCGGCCGGTGCATTAGTGAGCCCAAAAGGCATCACTAGGAACTCGTAATGACCATAACGAGTCCTAAATGCAGTTTTATGCATGTCTTCATCTCTAACCTTCAGTTGATGGTAGCTTGACCTCAAATCAATCTTCGAAAAATAACTGGCCCCTTGTAACTGATCGAACAAATCGTCGATCCTAGGCAAAGGATATCTATTCTTTATCGTGACCTTATTAAGCTCACGATAGTCGATGCACAGACGCATCGATCCATCCTTCTTCTTGACAAACAGGACTGGCGCTCCCCAAGGAGACGAGCTAGGTTTAATGAAACCCTTGGCTAGTAATTCATCTAGCTATGTCTTCAATTCTTTCATCTCTGTGGGCGCCAACCTATAAGGTGCTCTAGCAACTGGTGCTGCTCCGGGGATGATATCAATCATGAATTCCACTTGCCTATCTGGTGGCAAACCAGGTAGTTCTTCCGGAAAAACTTCTGGGAATTCAGAGATGACAGGGATGTCTTCTATATTCGGTTTGGGCTCATCAATAATCACTTGTGCCATGTAGATGACACAACCCCTCTTTAAACATTTTGAAGCCTTGAGCATAGTCACTTGCTCAGGCAGCCCATACTGGGTATCTCCCCGAATGGTAAGTGGTTCACCAGACGGAGTCTTTATTACCACTTGCTTCATGTTACAGACAATTTGGGCCTGGTTATGAGATAACCAGTCCATACCCAGAACTATGTCAAAACCGGCCAACTTAAAGGGAAGTAGAGACAGAGGAAAAGAATGGTTCTTAATGGATATAACACATCCATCTAACAAAGTTGAGACGGTTTCTATGGTACCATCTGCTAACTCTACCTCATAGTTTACGCTTAAGGTTTTGACAGGTAAATTCAACAATTTACAAAACTTATGATCTACGAAAGACTTATCTGCGCCTGAATCAAAAAGTACTCTTGCAAAGACATCATTTACAAGGAAAGTACCTGTTATGACATTATCGTCTTGCACAGCCTCTTTCGCGTCCATTCTGAAGACTCTGGCATTAGTCTTCTTGGCCTCTTCAGGCTTCTTGTTGTATTTAGGGCAGTTGGTCTTAATGTGCCCCTTTTCATTGCAATGGTAGCACGTTGCGTCTTTTATCTTCTTGCAATCCAAGGTTTTGTGATCCGTGGACTTGCAAATACCACAAGCATAGGTTTTTGACTGAGTCTGTGAGTTCGACTCAAGTCTGCACTTTCCATAGTGCTGCTTCTTGCAAATTTTGCATTTGGGCTTCTCACCAGAATGATGCCCATCTTTCCTCGACTCAGATCCTTTCTTGTTGTCACCGCTCCCACGGTGCTTCTTGTTCGACTTTCGTGAACCATCATCTTCACGCTTTCTCTTCTCAGCCTCCTTATTCCTCAGCGATCTCTGCCTGACCGCATCCAAAGTGAGGGATAAGGAAATGTCAGCTACGGATCTAAAAGTAGCTGGCCGAGAAGCTTTCACGCTTGCCTTGATCTCGGGGGCTAAACCTCCGATAAAACGAGTTATCCGTTTTGGTTCCGGGGTTACTAAATATGGAACCAACCGAGACATAGTGTTGAAGCTCGTTAGGTAAGCTTGACAGTCGAGGTTTGTCATCACCAAGGATAGAAAGTCAGACTCTATCTTCTCCACCTCATGCTGAGGGCAGTAATTTTCCCTGATAAGGGCAACAAATTGATCCCAAGACATATTGTACAATGGGATTTTCCCGGTGGCTTGAATCAGAGATCTCCACCATGCTAAAGCTTCACCCTTGAAAGACTGCGACACAAACTTGACCACGTCTCTTTCAGCACATCCGCTGATATCCACAACCGTATCCATCTCATCCAGCCACGTCATACAGTCAATGGCTCCTTTCTCCCCAGTGAAATCCCGGGGTTTGCAAGATACAAAATACTTATAGGAGCAACCCTTATTATGGGTTTGTTTCGGCACGACTATCAGAGAGGGTTCACTGTGGTGGTTTGTGGATTGACGATCGTCATCCACTTTCTTGGGTTCCTCCTTCTTGGAGGGAGGCTTGCTGTGAGCTTCTGATTGAGCTTTAGGCTTTGAGCGCGGTATAGATAGGGTCCTACTCCGAGTCCCACTATACTCTTCGTACTGTCGCTCCAAGGCCTGTGTAACAGCGCCATCTACTATAGCTTTTAATTCAGCGCTCGTTAAAGTAATCTGGGCGTTATCATTTTGCTCCACTGGATGGCTATTTATCTCGTCTGAGTCAGCCATTTTAATTGAACTGTTGCAGAAAACAAGGACAATATCTTATTTGGGAGTTTATTATGGAATTACCCCTTAGGGTAACTCATTAACCATGGTAAACAGAGACCATATTTGGTTAATTCATTAATCGTATTAAATTAGGATTTCAATTAAAATTTTATCCTAATTATAAACAATAGCAATATATATATTAGCACATAAGGCTTAGTCACATAGACAATTTAAATTATAAGCTATGATTTCAGAGAATCAAGGCTTTTAAGGTTTGAACATAGTTCATTACCTTTACCAGACAGGGAGTCATAGCTACCACTGTCTTTTGGCTCGTATGGAAATGAGCAGGGCCCGTAGGCACGTATTACCACGTATGGTAAAAATATGATCATCTTAATTGATGATTTAACCCATGATTCGGAGATCCTTAAGTTGGGTTTGGAATCTTTAGAAAGATCCTTACATAATAATAATGCGTGTGATTTTAAAGGAATCACATCTGCCAGGAGTGTTAACATGTTTTCAGATGTTAACAGGGATTTGAATCTTTTAAACAGGTCTTACCATCATGGTCGGGTCTTTATAATGACACTCAGACTAGGTTTCACTCTTAAGATTCTTATTCAATAATTTAAGTAGGCAGATTATCTTTAAAAAGGAATAAATTTTTAATTTATTTATTTCATATTTAATTTATTTATGCACATAATGGCAAACATAAAATTTATAAAACAAACATTCCATTAATTTATAGATATTACACGCTGCCCTAAACGGGTCTTTTCAAATAACAAACTTACCCACGCAGGGGTTTAAATAAATACTTACCCTCGCAGGGGCTTAATAACACACATACCCACGCAGGGGCTTAATAACAAACATAATAGTCCACGCAGGGACTCACACCAATAACATACCCTCGTAGGGGTTTACAGAAGAATAGACCCACGCAGGGGTCAGAAATAGACAACATACAGACATACCCACGCAGGGGCTTAACAACCAAAAACACCCACGCAGGGGCTCAACTACAATTGGAAGGATTCAATGATCCTTCTTGTTCTTCCCTTTGATCAAGCTTGCTAATCCTTGGAAGAAGCTCTGTCTCTCCCTACGATTACGGTGGAAGCCTCGCTCTACTTCATCCAACCTTTGTAGGATTTCCTCCCTTTCTGGGGGAGAAAGCCGTGGCGGCTGCGATTGCGTCCGGATAATAGGTCTAGGAGGTATCTGGTACCCCTGAGTCGGGTAACCTACTCCCCATGGAGCTCCGTATGGTCCCTCCGGGTGAAGAGCCTTATAATTAGCCGCTACCATGTAAGGATCGGCCTCCGCGTAACCATAGTTGTGGTGAGTTGGTGGTTCAAATGGGTTGTATGCCATGGAACCCGTGTACGCTGGAATTGGATTGTCAAAACCTATCGGCGGTGGCTGTGGTACAGCTGGTTGTGAAGGTCCATCCATTTGTGGGTCCTCCTGGTGTGGCGGATAGTGACTGCCACTGGACTGACGAGGGGAGCTGAAATGAAAATCTCCTGCTCGTGAAGACATGCGTGCACTGGTTCTCCTACGCCTTGGCGGTTGCGGAGGTGCCGGCTGCACTGGAGGCGGTGGCGTGACTGCCACGAATCTTGAATCCACAGAGGGATCCTGTTGCTGTTGCGGCTGCTGAGGAGGCGACGAATGGCGAGGAGGTGTATAGTACCATTCATGCCTGGTAAACATAGCTTGAAAGCTATCTGGACCAACATAGGGTGATCCGTGGAATGATGATCCGTCAGAGATCTCTATCTGGTGGTTTGGAGTACCACTGGCAGGTTCGACGGGGTCCGTATCCTCGTCCATGTCATCCGCGTTATCTCCAGAGAAGTGATCATCTGGCCCCAGTGGGTTAAAACCCACGGGTTCTTGTACGTAGCCTACCGGATTAAACCGGCCCCGAAAGATAGGTGTGGGGTCACCAAACGAATGATGCGATAGAGATCGCTGTAGTGGTATGTAGGAGGGTTGCGGGTTGTTGGGCTCATACTCCGGTTGTGGCCCGTAAGGGTTATGGGTGGGAGGAGTAGAGCTGTGTGAGACCGACCGTCTTGCCGGCTCGAAGAGGTTCCTCCGGTTCTGCCGGGGATCGTCACTCTCTGTGGTCGATGGAGCTCGCACATTCGATGGTCCTGCCTCGTTATCATTGGGGGCGGTGATTGGCCCCTTGCCTCGTCCTCTCCTTCGGAAGAATCTTGGCGGCATTTTTGTTAATCCTGTCAATATAATATGAGATAACAAAAAAAAATATATAAAAATTAAAGGACAAAACAAAAACCAAACAAAGTGGAATTTGTCCTATGTTATATGTCTAGACTCGAAAGTTTAGAGTTGTGCAATTGTGTCATTGAGATTAAAAACAAAAGGCTAGTGTTTAATTCACTCAATGTTGGCTCTGATACCAACCTGTCACACCCCGGTTTCCACGTGTCACCGGTGGGCCCGGTGGGGAGTATCGTGACGTGGTTGGCAACATAGTAGTCAAACAACACAATATTTAATATGCACAGCGGAAGCAATTTAGAAGATATAATACACCCGAATTTAATATTGTAATATCATATGTCACAATATTCGGATGTTTATCCACAGATGGATCGGAAATAAAATGGAAACAATAGTTCAACAGACTTTAGGCATCTTAAGCTTGCGAAACTCTTTATTGATGCTAAGGAGACAATCCAGCCAATTACGTTTAGTACCTGCATTTAATCTTTTTGGGAAAATACGTCTGTTTACACTGGTAAATACAATCAACTGACTCATTTTGGAAAATGATTTAAAATTTGGTTTGGATGCACATGGCATAAACATTTTTATAACTTGGGAGAATTATTTAATATTATAATCTTGTGAACGAATTACATGTTCCTTGTGCGTTCAGTAGCCCGGATCTTGTCCGGGTTAAAGATCAATAGACACACCACAATATACTTTTGTGCACTGACGGGTGTACGCCTACACCCCGCGCTTAAGTCGTGGCCATTTCGTAAAATGATGCCAAGGATATCCGGGACATGGTCATTAACCCCCCAAAGGCTTTAAGTAACAAGACTGTTTAAACGAGCCAATCAAATTTATTCAATTACCCACTCAACGGTGGAGGATTTGATGCCCGATCAAGCGGTATGCTATATACCGTAACCCAAGCCCGTATAGGGAAAATAAGTTAAAAGTATTTACCTGAGCAAAGTATATATCACAATAAGCAAATTGCAAGTAGCTTTTACTGGTCCTCCTAATCTGGAACGAAGGTTTATAATAACCTATTAGAATCCTAACGGGTCTTAATTAAGCTTAAGCTTAGACCGGCTAGTTTCAAAGATACGGTTCGTACGCACGATTAAGCGAAGACCGGATAGAATGTGATTTAGACCCGACAAGTTCAGAGACTTGTTTAATATGGGAATTTCATACACATTCTGGATTTTGAGATAAAACCGCTAAGGTTTGACCCGTTTAGGCTAATTTATGTAAACTAGTTACATAAACCGAACCGAACGCGTAATAAGTGTAACGAGTATTCATGAGAGCTATTTACAGGTTTCCTAAGTTAATATGCTTTATATATGTTGTGACATCAGTAAGATATCATTTATTATGCCCGAAACGAGTTTAAACACAAACTATGCCCCGTAGGGGTAGTTTGGTCATTTACAAGGTTATAAAAGAGTTTAAGTGTTTAACCGAGTTACAGGTCTGATGTAATCAGCAAACATACTCAAATTAATGAGTTATAACAGTAGGAATAAGCATATATGTGAAATTTAGTAATTATAACCAAACTATGCCCCGTAGGGGTATTTTGGTAATTTCACATAAGCCGAAAAGCTCAAAAACTGAAGTTTGAGTTTATCAACCTTTGCTTACTGTTAAAACATTATAATTTGCCTCAAATATCAGTAGGTATCAACCCTTGTATGTTTAAAATAATACTAGTACATACTATGCGTTAAAAACGCTTAAAAAGGCGATTAGAGGCCATTTCCGGGTTTGATACACAAATCTGATATTTTTATATTTCCAGAAGGCTTAAAATAATTTATTTATCATATGTGATCAGTAGCAAAAGGTTTGGAGTCGTTTAGATATGTAAAACTCATTTTATAGCCCGTAAGGGCAAAACCGACAATTTACCGGATTAGCCTACGACTATAAGTTATGCTCAGCCTAAAATTTATTAAAAATCTTTAAAATCCCAAAATAATATATTACATCAGTGGGTAAAGAGTTTGATATCAAAAAGTAGGCTTAACTAGTCTATACGCTAATTACGCCGTTTATTTAACATAAAGCTTTAGTTTTACGCTAACGAGCATAACTCTTAATCTACCCCTCAAACTGATGTCAAATTTTGTATACAAGTTTATATATCAGTAATTAAAGTTTCTACTCTTTTACATTTCCAAAAATCACATTTTAAGGTGAAAAGGGCATAACGGTCAACATATGAGCAATTAACGGAATCCTGCATATTAATCGGATAACTAATGATCCGTGGTGTATAATCACAGAGGGTTATACTAGCATGTAACCTGGTCCAAATAAAGCTCTTAGGTATTTCTAAAACATACCATAACGGGTCAGAACTGAAAGTCAAAGTATAAGTCAAACTATGCGACTTTCGGTTCCGAACCGGGTCTAAACAGGAAATTGTCGGGTTGAACATGTTTAGACATGTTCTTACATTCATTACCAAGTTATAATAATGATCAAACAGGTTATAAGTGTTCTACATTGCTAATCATGCATAAATCGCATTTTAAACATTCTGTTGACTTTTTATTAGTAAGTTTGACCCGACATTTGACCTAGTTAGAGTGGGAATCAGGGGAAACCCTTTTAAGGTTTTATTACCCACATAATTACCTACTTAAAGGTACTTTTGATTCGCCTAATCACTGGACCATTAGTGATTAATCTTAAAGTCAACCGTTAATTACGACGGTTTGACTTTTAAGCTAAAACTTAATTAAGAAAGGTTAACCCAACTTACAAGGGTCCTATACACGAAATGTGAACACTTGAGAGCAGACTTGAGCTCCAGAAATGATCAGATTGCTTGAATGAAGGTGTGAAGACTTGTTGCAAGTTCATGGGCTTTATATAGCATTTTAATCACCACAAATTTTTGACACGTGTCTACACATTATAGGACGTGAATTTTTGAGGTGTTACACAATGTGATTAAACCCCAACCATTCATTCCTCCAAAATTGGCCAACCCAATCAAAGATCCAACAACCTTGGTAGGATTTGATCCTGCTGATCTTGTACCATTAGCAGCCACCTATCCACTATAACTGCATGCAGTGAAGGATGAAATGAAACAGTTCTACTTAGTGGATGACTCTTCAAAGAGAAAATTCCCTTCTCTGGCAGGTTTTAGAGATCCTAAAAACATGGATGAATATCTAAAACGAAAAGCCAAGCAAGCTAAATGGAGGGCCAAATATGAATGCAAAGGGCAGGGTGATAATGCCATCTCAAGTCGAATGCAGTTCTTGCTCACCAAGGTTAAACAAATGGAAGACTATGCAAGAGACCTGAGTAAAGAGATGTCCATCCTGCCTCCAGATGCTGACTTACAAATAGATCCGAAAGAAGATCTCATAAAATTGATCATGAGTGAAAAATTCTATCATGCCAAAGCTGAACAATTCCAAGACTGGCCACTCATTGCTCTCAAAGCTGAACTTAAAAGAATTGAAAGAATAAAAAAAGATCCAGGTATGAAAAGAACAGCACCAAACTGGAGCAAATTCAGTAAGAAACTTGCTCATCTTACCTTGGAGTACAAAAGAAAAAGAGAAGAGTTGGTTGCAGCACAATATGGAACAGCCAGGCAGATAGCAAGATGGTCAAAACAAAATATTGATCAGGCCTACAAAAGGCTGGAAGAACTAAGGAAAAAGGACCCCACTGCACCAAAGAAACCAGTCTAAAAAACCACTGTTAAGCCAAAGAAACAGGCCCTCACTTCTGAACCACTGTTCACATCATCTGGCACCTCTACCATTGAGTTAAACCAAAGAAAGAGGCAAAAACAGACTGATGCAGAAGAAAAAGAACAAGAAGATGTGTATTTTAAAGAGGCTATCAAAAGAATGGCTCTAGAGGATCCTGACTCAGCAAAGCTTCAAGATATAGCCAAAAAGGTTCTGAGCAGGACTCCATCTCCAAACTCATCTAAAACAAAGACTCCCCCAAGAAACCCACTGGATTCAAAAATACTAAAGTGGTAGTCTGATCAAAAGACCTACGTATTGACTCTGCTCAAATCCAGTGGTGAAGTGAAGCATATATCAAGGGAAGAAGCACTTGGCCTGGGTGTAGAAGATTTACAAGATCTCCTTGAGCTTACACTGTGCATGGATGAGGATGATGAGGATTCCATGAACTTTGAATTACAGTTCAAAGGTCAAGTTAGGGAAATCCTGATGAGGCAATAAAAATCCAGAATAATGAAGTGTTTTGGCATCATCTGTTCTAGGGGGAGATTGTTGGGATTGAACCCTACAAAGGAACAGTTGATAAAGCCAAAACTGGATCAGATCAGTGGATTCATCATAAGCAGTTTTTTGCATCAGATCTTTCCCCTTGAAAGTGGCTTTATCATCTGATGATCTCTAAGTACTGCCCTTCACAACAACTGCTGATCCCTAAAGACTGTTGAAGATAAAGCACTGATGCTCAATCTGCTGATATGGTTCAAGTACTGCTGAAGACACAAAAGCACTGCTGGAGCTATAACAGTGGAATGAAGAAGCAGTAGTTTAGTCTTGTATTGTATTGTATTGTATTGTATTGTATTGTATTGTATTGTATTGTATTGTATTGTATTGTATTGTATTGTATTGTATTGTATTGTATTGTATTGTATTGTATTGTATTGTATTTATTGTAATCAGTGGTTTATGATCAGTGTTTGTATAGAACAGTTGTTAGAGGTTGTTAGGAGGTTAGATGTCACTTTCATGGTGACGTCAGCCAAAAGATGCTCAGTGGTTGTTCTGTACTATAAATAGAACAGTACCCTGTACTGTTCTATTAGCTCTTTTCATCACTAAGTCATTATGTACGAACAATCATAGTGAGCTCTGGCTAAGGGGGATATTAGTGCATGCATGCATTATTATTGATTATTGTAATAAATACAATCATTCGATTTCAAGTTAAACATGTTTGCTAAAACTTATTCCCTCATTAATTGTGTGTTGAAAGTTTGTTTTATTTAATTCCGTTGCATTTAACTCTGTTTCATCTTCATTCTAATCAAACGAACACAATCAAAAGAAACTCAGATCCTAACACATCTATATTAGGATTTAGATGTGTGTTGATGTAACAACAAAGGTAATTACTTATGCCTCTAGACAACTGAAGAAGCATGAATAAAATTATACAACGCATGATCTAGAATTAGGAGCAATAATTTTTGCCCTCAAGATTTGGAGACATTATCTATACGGTAGTAAGTTCATTGTCTTCACAGATTACAAAAGTTTAAGATATGTTTTCGGGCAAAAGGAATTAAACATGAGGCAAAGACGTTGGATGGAAACCCTTAGCTATTATGATTGTGATATCCAATACTATGCAGGAAAAGCTAACGTAGTAGCTGATACTTTAAGTCGAAAGTATCATGAGAAGCCAAAAAGGGTACGTGCTCTTAGACTAAATCTGCATATAGATCTAAATGAAAAATTGAAAAAGGTACTGGAAACAACAATCAAGGATGATGCTGAAGGTTTGAAGGGAATGATTAAAGAATTAGAAAAGGAGCAGATGGAGTTTGGAGATTTCATAAGAAAAGAATTTGGGTACCTATCCAAGGGAACCTACGAAATCAAATACTAGAAGAAGCTCATAAATCCAAGTATACAATGCATCCTGGAAATGACAAGATGTATCAAGACTTAAGGAAAAAAAATTTGGTGGGTAGGATTGAAAAAGGATATAGCAAATTATGTTGCTAAATGTTTAACATTCTCATAGGTTAAAGCTGAACATCAGAAACCTTCAGGATTACTTCAACAATTGGAAATGCCAATTTAGAAATGGGAATTGATAACAATGGACTTTGTTACCAAATTACCCAAGACACGAAAAGGTAATGACACAATCTGGGTAATTGTGGACAGATTGACTAAATCTGCACATTTCTTGCTAATGAAAGAAACTTTCAGTATGGAACAATTAGCTAAGTTGTATGTGAATGAAATAGTTTCACTACATGGAATCCCTTTATCTATTGTGTCTGACAGAGATAGTCGTTTTACTTCTCATTTTTGGAGAAGTTTCCAAAAGGCAATGGGAACCAGGTTAAATTTAAGTACAACTTATCATCCTCAAACAGATGGACAAAGTGAAAGGACAATCCAGACTATGGAAGATATGCTTAGAGCATGTGTATTAGATTTCGGAGGAAGTTGGGACAAACATTTACCTTTAATAGAATTTGCTTACAACAATAGCTATCATACAAGCATCAATGCTGCACCGTTTTGAAGCACTCTATGGACGGAAATGTCGAACACCGGTATGTTGGGCAGAAATTGGAGAAAAGCAACTGTCAGGTCCTGAAATAGTACAAGAAACGACTAACAAAATAATTCAAGTCAAGGAAAGACTGAAAACAGCACGAGACCGTCAAAAGAGTTATGCAAATAACAGACGTAAACCAATAGAGTTCCAAGTGGGGGCCAAGGTACTGTTAAAACTCTCACCATGGAAAGGTGTCGTTAGATTTGGTAAGAAAGGAAAGCTAAGCCCAAGGTATGTTGGACCTTTTGAAATTATCAAAAGAATAGGACCAGTAGCTTATCAGCTACAATTACCTGAAGAAATGGCAGGAATACATGATGTATTTCATGTATGTAACCTAAAGAAATGCTTAGCCGATGAATCATTAGTAATACCTCTTCAAGACATAGAGGTAAATGAAAAGCTTAAGTTTGTGGAAAAGCCAATACAAATTGAAGATAGAAAGATCAAGAACCTTAAGCACCAGAGATTAGTTCTGGTCAAGATAAAATGGAATTCAAAAAGAGGACCAGAGTACACATGGGAGTTAGAATATCAAATGAAAAGAAAGTATCCTTACTTGTTCTAGTAAATCTCGAGGACGAGATTTAAAACAAGGTAGGGAGGATATAAAAAAAATTTATATGTTAAATATGGCGGGTTGCCGCCAATAGACTGTGTTTTGTATGCCCTATGGAGAGAAGCACCCATCTTCCCCCTACAAAGCAAAGAAAACATATAAAAAAACATTATGATGAGATTAACAAACAAAGAAATCATTTGAAAAGTGACATCTTGGACCATTTGGGCATTACTGCCACATATTGTTTGATAATTTGTTAAAGGGCAAAAAAGACTCGACAACGTTTGCCAACAAAGTATTCTATTTAGGTGTTAATGTGTCATGGTTTTTGGTTTGGAATCTATTATTAAAAATAATGATCCAGTTTCACATTTTGTATAGATAATAACTTTTTAAAGTAGTGAGCATATAAATAACTTGTGAGCAAATGCTTCGTAATTATTTTGTATTTTTTATCCATTAATATTTATCGTTGTAATTTTGTTAGCAAATTTATAATGTTCAGCATATGGCATTTTGTATTTGTATCGATTAATGAATTAAACTTAAAGCATTATGTTTATGATTTATTTGATGGAAAGATTGATCTCCTGGTGTAATACACGGGTCAAAAGCTAGTAGATAGATATAGATATAGATATCAACCATCCCGCACTCATCTGCCCATCCCCATCCACACCTTATCTTTCTCCCTTCTTCCACCTTCTCACCTGCAAAGCCTGTCGCAACCCCCGATCCCAAATCCCCGGGAACGGGCGGCCGCGAGCCAGTTTCGGTGGTATCGCATTTTTGTCTAATTTGGCAGCATAATTTTCATCAGGACCGTAGTTAGGAAATATTTAATCAGAGTAAAATACCACATTTTCATAATATTAAACATATGGGATAAAACCCAAGTTCGTAGTACACACGTTTTCATAGGAATAAATCCTATTTTATTTAATAAAAACATCTATTTTATTTTATGTAACTTTATTGCCACTTTTCCAAGCCTTCAGTGCTGTCCAGCTGGCTTCTATTTGGCTTTCACAGTTTGTTACCTGAAACATGTTTTAAAAACATTTGTCAGTGGGAAATACTGGTGATTCAATCCCAGTTTAATCAAGTTTAAATAAAAACCATTTCACAGTATTGAGGGCGATCTCGCAATTACATTTGTTTCCAAGTTATATCAATTAACACCCATGGTACTGTCAGACCCGACTTGTGGAAATGTTACTCCTTGACCAGGTGGTAACAAATTTTGTATACAAAATCCCAACATACTCATGATAATTGTATTCTTACAAATACTCAATAACTGCTTAGTATATAATTAATTGTGTGAGGTTTTGTAAAAACTGTTAACAAAAAGGTTTATAAAAAGCGGATAAACTCACATTGCTGTCTTAGTTTTTTCGTAAGGGTTTCCAGGTGACAATCTATAATTTACACAAAAGCACTCGTGTTAGTATAATAACCCATTCTAACATTAGTAATACCCTCCCCGAGACGGCATTCCAACGACTACGTCGGGCAGAACCACGACAGCCGTTACGGAACCCTAGATCAATCGGGCAGCGTATCTAATACGTATCCAGGGGTTATAATACTTACAACGGAGCAGAAATTCACTATTTAGAGGGGTATAATACCCGTATAATATGCCTATTATTCAGATTTGAGAGAGAAAATAGTTGTGAGCGAGTTCGACTGAAGATCTGATGGCCTTTACTTATAGTGCTGAAACTTGACTTTCTCGCGGCCCGCGTAAGAGTAGCCTAAGGGCTACGCGGCCCGCGTCAAACCCTGGTCAGCGCGTAGCTGATCCGGGTCAGCACTAGACTCGCCACGATGATGACACGTGTCATCACCGGGCTGCGCCACAACTTTTGATCTCACGCGGCCCGCGTAAGACCCTTAAGAAGTCTACGCGGCCCGCGACAACTTAAAAACTTTGATTTTTAATTATTTTTGATAATATTTAGGGTATTCGGGGCCCATTTTCACGTATGGGGTGTATTTTGGGACGTACTGAGATATTTTAAAATATATTAGGGTGTCAGAAATATTTCGAGGGTGTCGGTTTTCTTGAGGTTTGTTATATTCTCCCCACCTTGTTTTTGAGCTCGTCCTCGAGATCTACTAGAACAAGTGTGGATATTTCCTTTGCATTTCAGATTCAAGCTCCCAAGTGTACTCAGGTCCTCTTTTGGAGTTCCATTTCACTTTGACCAGAACTAGTCTCTTATGCTTGAGATTCTTGACTTTCCTGTCTTCAATTTGTAGAGGCCTTTCTACAAACTTGAGTTGTTCATTTACCTCTATATCCTTAAGAGGTACTACTAGTGATTCATCAGCTAAACACTTTTTGAGATTAGATACATGAAATACATCATGTATTCCTGCCATTTCCTCTGGCAGTTGTAGCTGATAGGCTACAGGTCCTATTCTTCTAATAATCTCAAAAGGTCCAACACACCTGGGACTTAGCTTTCCTCTTTTGATGAATCTTACTATTCCTTTCCAAGGAGAAACTTTTAATAAGACTTTATCTCCTACTTGAAATTCCAATGGTTTGCGTCGGTTGTCAGCATAGCTCTTTTGTCGATCACGTGCTGCTTTTAGTCGTTCCTTGACTTGAATAATCTTGTCGGTTGTTTCCTGTACTATCTCAGGTCCAGATAGTTGCTTTTCCCCAATTTCTGCCCAACAGACTCGGGTTCGGCACTTTCGTCCATAAAGTGCTTCGAATGGTGCAACATTGATACTTGTGTGATAACTATTATTATAATAAAATTTGATTAAAGGTAAGTGATCGTCCCAATTACCTCCAAAATCAATTACACAAGCTCTAAGCATGTCTTCCATTGTCTGAATTGTCCTTTCGCTTTGTCCGTCCGTTTGAGGATGATAAGTTGTGCTTAGATTTAACTTGGTTCCCATTGCCTTTTGGAAACTTGACCAAAAATGAGAAGTAAAACGGCTATCCCTATCAGAAATAATTGATAAAGGTATTCCATGTAATGAAACGATTTCATTTACATACAATTTAGCTAACTGTTCCATACTGAAAGTTTCTTTCATTGGTAGGAAATGAGCTGACTTGGTTAGTCTATCCACAATCACCCAGATTGTATCATTACCCTTCCTTGTTTTAGGTAATTTGGTAACAAAATCCATTATTATCAATTCCCATTTCCATACTGGCATTTCTAGCTGTTGTAATAGACCTGAGGGTTTCTGGTGTTCAGCTTTAACTTGTGAACATGTTAAATATTTAGAAACATAGGCTGCTATGTCCTTTTTCATTCCTATCCACCAGAAATTCTTTCTTAAATCCTGGTACATTTTATCATTTCCAGGATGCATCGTATACTTAGACTTATGGGCTTCTTCTAATATAAGATGACATAGGTTTCCTAATTTAGGTATCCACATTCTCTTTTTATGGAATCTCCAAATTCCATCTATTCCTTGTTCTAATTCCTTAATCATACCTTTTAGTTTTTCAGTATCATCCTTGATTACTGATTCTTGTGCTTTTCTAATTTGATCATTTAAATCTACTTGTAGATTTAATTTAAGAGAACGTATCCTTTTTGGCTTTTCGTGATACTTTCGGCTTAAAGCATCTGCCACTACATTTGCTTTTCCTTCATGATACTGGATATCACAATCATAATCACTAATCATTTCCATCCAGCGTCTTTGTCTCATATTCAACTTCTTTTGCCCGAAAACATATCTTAAACTCTTATGATCAGTGAATATGGTAAACTTACTACCATAAAGATAATGTCTCCAAATTTTAAGGGCAAAAATTATATCTCCTAACTCTAGATCATGGGTTGAACAATTCTCTTCATGATTCTTAAGTTGTCTAGACGCATATGCTATTACCTTTTAGCGTTGCATCAACACACATCCATAACCTAATTTGGAAGCGTCACAATAGATTGCAAAGTCTTCAGTTCCTTCTGGTAACGCTAGCATGGGTGTATTAGTTAATCTTTGCTTAAAAATTCTAAAGGCTTCTTCTTGCTTTGGTCCCCATTCAAACTTAATGGATTTACAGGTTAACTTAGTTAAAGGAATGGCTATTCTAGAGAAATCTCGAATAAATCTTCTATAATAACCGGCCAATCCTAAGAAACTTCTAACCTCAGTTGGTAACTCAGGGGTTTTCCATTTAGTTATCGCCTCGATTTTCGTGGGATCCACATGAATTCCTTCATGATTAACTAAATGTCCAAGAAATTGTACTTGTTCTAACCAAAACTCGCACTTTGAAAACTTAGCATAAGGTTTTTCCTTTCTTAATAGACTTAAAAGTGCGTGCAAATGCTTTGCATGTTCCTCTTTACTTTTAGAATAAATTAGAATATCATCTATAAAGACAATTATGAATTTATCCAAATATGGCTTACATATTCGGTTCATCATGTCCATAAATGCGGCTAGGGCATTGGTTAAACCAAATGGCATGACAGTAAATTCATAATGGCCACACCTTGTTCTGAATGCGGTTTTAGGAATGTCCTCTTCCTGTATCTTTAATTGATGATATCCTGATCTTAAATCGATTTTAGAGAAAAATCGAGCTCCTTGCAGTTGATCGAACAGATCATCGATTCTTGGTAATGGATACCGATTCTTAATCGTGACTTTGTTCAATTCACGATAATCAATGCACATACGCATTGATCCGTCCTTCTTTTTAACGAATAAAATCAGTGCTCCCCAAGGCGATGAGCTTGGCTGTATAAATCCTTTTTCCAGCAGTTCATCTAATTGTTTCTTCAGTTCCTGCATTTCTGCGGGTGCCAAACGGTAAGGTGCTTTGGCAATCGGTGCTGTTCCAGGTAGCAGGTGAATTCTGAATTCAACTTCTCTGTCTGGCGGTAGTCCTGGTAATTCCTCTGGAAATACATCTGAAAACTGAGACACTACTGGAATGTCTTTTAATTCTTTTCCTTTAGTGTTAGTGATTATAGAAATCAAATACACTATAGATCATTTTCTTATATAACTTGCAGTTTTCATCACAGAGATGAATTTTGTGGATCTAGAGGGTTTATCTCCTTTAATTGTGATCTTTTCACCCTTTGGTGAATTTACTTGAATTGATTTTTGATCACATAAAATACTGGCTTTATTGGCTATTAACCAATCCATTCCTAAAACGACATCAAATCCTGCCAGATTCATGGGATAAAGGTTTGCCATAAACTTTTGATTTAAAAATTATATTCTTGCTCCCTGCAAGATTTCAGAAATCCTAACTGTTTCTCCATTAGCTGTCTCTACTAGACATTCTTGTGGTAGTTTAGTTAATGATTGATTTAAAAGTTTGCAAAACGAAGTATTAATAAAACTTTGGTTTGCACCAGAGTCAAATAATACTTTAGAAAAAACATCATTAACTAAAAACGTACCGGCTATCACGTCCGGAATCATCTTGGCTTCATCTGCTGTCAGAACAAATGCTCTAGCATTTTTAGTGTTCTTGTTGTTCACAGCTGGAGCCAATCTTGGACAGTTTGGCTTGATATGACCTTTTTCTCCACAGTTGAAGCATAGTCCATTACTGGATTTTCTCCTGCAATCTTCTTCCTTGTGTCCTGGCATCTTGCAGAAATTGCAAAGAGTGGAGCATTTTCCCGAATGCTTTTTCTTGCAGACCTTGCAGAATGGTGCAGAGGTAGAACCCATATTCCTACGGTTGTAATTACCATAACGGAATTCCTGGGTAAGCCTTTGTGCTAGGTTTTTCCTCTGGTCTTCTTCTCTAGTACGGATTAATTCATCTGTCAAGGTATTTGCTAGTTCTACAGCTTCTTCTATGGTTTGTGGTCTAGCTGCCTTGACTACATGTCTAATCTCTTCGATTAATCCCCAGATATAACGGGAGATTAATATTGGCTCTTGTGATGCAAGGGTTGGTACTATTCTGGCATACTCAAAGAATGACTTTGTGTACCCCTTACTATCCACTCTATTCATCCTAAGATTTAGGAATTTGTTTGCTATTTGTTCTTTTTCATTAGGAGGGCAGAATTTCCTTTCTACCATATTCCTAAATTCTTCCCATTCCATATTGTATACCTTATCACTTCCTCTTGACTGGAGGATAGTGTTCCACCATTCTAAGGCTGAATTCTTAAATAGATTGGAAACAAACCTTATCTTGTCCTCTTCCGCACATTTACTTATTTTCAGAACAGCCTCAATCTTTTCTATCCAGCGTAGAGCTGCAATAGGTTCTTCATTGCCCGAGAATTCCATCGGTTTACAGGACCAGAATTCTTTGTAAGAACAACCATAAGGCATGGTTCTTCTTCTTTTGGGAATGGACACTTGAAGTACAGGGTCGTTGTTTACGCTGTGTTCTGGTTCAATTGGTCGCTTACTGCTATGTTCACTTTTATTATTTGCTTCCTGAACCGTTTGAAGAATAAATGGCATTGCATCTATAATTCCTTGTGCCACTATGTGTTGGATAGCACTATTATCCACTTGGTTTCCATTGTTATTGACGCTTGGATTCTCATTAACCAAGTTAATGTTACTCTGGTTATCGTTATTCAAATTTCCTTGATTTCCTTTGTCGGCCATCTGAATTTTAAACATTTACCCCGTATTAATATCACAAAATAATATTTTAGTATAGTCAATCACATGACATGCAATTTAGCCAAAAGCGTCGAGCATTGCGACTTTACTCTATTTTCATATACTATGCATATATTACACACCAGTACTGAAATAAAAATTACAATACCGACTGAAAATTAAAGTTACACTACTAGTAATAGGCATCCGTAGTTTTTTTTTCCTACACATACACACATATTATATTATTTTATTATTATTATTATTACTACTACTACCGTTTCCACCATCACATTCATGGATATGGATTCATCCAGAAATCCATATTGCGCTCGTCATACTTCCAAACGAGTCGCTCTCCCACCTGTCTCATTCGTTCACTACTATCTAAAATTTTCTCACCAAAAGTCCTAAGTTCTTGTACATTGTCTGCACTCATTGGGGGTGCAGGTTCTAGGACTGGGTTTGGAATCTGGGGTGCGGGTTCTTGATATGGGGGTGTAGGTGCCTGGAATCGGTAAGGATCTTCTAAAATCTCCCTAATGTATTCATCGTGGTAATAGGGATCTAAAGGATCCAAACCTGGGTAGGCTCCTACGTTTGGCATGGGCATGTCTTCATGTATCGGGTAACGTTGCACATAGTCCCTAACGTCATCCCACCAGGGGTCGTAATTTGGGTCTAAGGGATTTGGTGCTGGTACCCTAGGTATTTCTTCCGGATTGAAGTCATGCATCTCTACTTGGTTTTCAGGGTTTTCTATCTCCATCGGTTGGTCAGGGATTAGTGGTTGTGGTTGGCGTTGGGGTTGGGGTGCTATTATTTGTTCCAAATTAGGGTCAGCTGCAGTGGTTGCTAGGATGTGGATGTTGGCTATACCCCTATTGATCATGTCCTTGGCATAGGCATCTGTCTCTCTCTTGGCTGCTGCTAGTGCTCTCTGGTCTTGTAACTTTTTCATACGTTTTCTACGCTCGTGTGCCCCTCTACTGAACCATCCCCTCTTTTTCTGAGAAAATGGCTCTTCTGACTGAGCCTTAAACACAAAGATTCATTCTTCCGTATCAGCAGAGTACCCTGAGAGGGCAGGTTGAGAAGAGGAGGTGCCTTCGCTTCTAGGCGAACCAGACAATTGACGGTACGCGTCAGATGGTCCTTGGTCGCTCATACTGTAAACTAACAAATAGTCAAATAACACATAACAATTAAATACAATTATGCACGTATTCCCACAATTAATTTCCTAACAGATTGAATTTTGATGTCAGCAGAACACCTTTGTGGCCGAATCAGTGGCTCAGCTCTGATACCACCTTCAGTCGCAACCCCCGATCCCAAATCCCCGGGAATGGGCGGCCGCGAGCCAGTTTCGGTGGTATCGCATGTTTGTCTAATTTGGCAGCGGAATTTTTCATCAGGACCGTAGTTAGGAAATATTTAATCAGAGTAAAATACCACATTTTCATAATATTAAACATATGGGATAAAACCCAAGTTCGTAGTACACACGTTTCATAGGAATAAATCCTATTTTATTTAATAAAAACATCTATTTTATTTTATGTAACTTTATTGCCACTTTTCCAAGTCTTCAGTGCTGTCCAGCTGGCTTCTATTTGGCTTTCACAATTTGTTACCTGAAACGTGTTTTAAAAACATTTGTCAGTGGGAAATACTGGTGAGTCAATCCCAGTTTAATCAAGTTTAAATAAAAACCATTTCACAGTATTGAGGGCGATCTCGCAATTACATTTGTTTTCAAGTTATATCTATTAACATCCATGGTACTGTCAGACCCGACTTGTGGAAATGTTACTCCTTGACCAGGTGGTAACAAATTTTGTATACAAAATCCCAACAGACTCATGATAATTGTATTCTTACAAATACTCAATAACAGCTTAGTATATAATTAATTGTGAGGTTTTGTAAAAACAGTTAACAAAAAGGTTTACAAAAAGCGGATAAACTCACATTGCTGTCTTAGATTTTTCGTAAGGGTTTCCTGGTGACAATCTATAATTTACACAAAAGTACACGTGTTAGTATAATAACCCATTTTAACATTAGTAATACCCTCCCCGAGACGGCATTCCAACGACTACATCGGGCAGAACCACGGCAGCCGTTACGGAACCCTAGATCAATCGGGCAGCGTATCTAATACGTATCCAGGGGTTATAATACTTACAACGGAGCAGAACTTCGCTATTTAGGGGGGTATAATACCCGTATAATGTGCCTATTATTCAGATTTGAGAGAAAGAAAATAGTTGTGAGCGAGTTCGACTGAAGATCTGATGGCCTTTACTTATAGTGCTGAAACCTGACTTTCTCGCGGCCCGCGTAAGAGTAGCCTAAGGGCTACGCGGCCCGCATCAAACCCTGGTCAGCGCGTAGCTGATCCGGGTCAGCACTAGACTCGCCACGATGATGACACGTGTCATCACCGGGCTGCACCACAACTTTTGATATCACGCGGCGCGCGTAAGACCCTTAAGAAGTCTACGCGGCCCGCGACAACTTAAAAACTTTGATTTTTAATTATTTTTGATAATATTTAGGGTATTCGGGGCCCGTTTTCACGTATGGGGTGTATTTTGGGACGTATTGGGATATTTTAAAATATATTAGGGTGTCAGAAATATTTCGAGGGTGTCGGTTTTCTTGAGGTTTGTTATAAAGCCTCACCTTCTTCCATCCAACACCATCACCATTGCAAATCGTAGAGAGAACAAAAGAGAGATAAAGGCAAACAAAAAAGGAAAAGAAAATCAAGTGGCTCGTGGTGGACGCGGTCCGGGCCACGGTCTCAACGAGGCAGACATGTCCGTTATCATCTAAGGCCATTGCCAGCTGGCAAGGGATTTGGGCGTTGAAGACGTGATACACTAGCCCATGTGAGGCGTGAACTACGTTAAAAGCAATGGGCATCAGCCATCAGCCCTCTCACGGCGTGAAGGAAATGGAGGTTGGTTAGTGGGTGGGCTCATGCCCCCTTGACCAATCACATGTTTTTTTATAAGATTTATATATAATTTTAATGGGGTAGTAGGTACTTAAAATTTGTGAAACCATTATAGATCAAATGTGGAAAATAACGAGCAAGAGCTCATGTTTACGTTACACTGAAGTTACAGACACTTTATGAGGTGGAGTGAAAAAAAAAACCATAACACATAGCCTTAATAACTTGTCGTATTGAACTATTTGAACCAGATGGACATAAATTAAAAATAGATTTAGAGGATTCTGTTTATTATTATTTTTTAGTTCTGAATATCTCAAGACTAAAGTTTGAATTCATTTATGGAACAAAGATTACTGTTACAATTAACATTGGTTAAAAAAAAGAAGGTGATTAGTAATATAATTGTACAATAGCATTATGTGTTATTTTATAAATTTATCTTTGCATTAATGGAATCGACCGCTCTCTAGGTCTATTGGCAGACTAGTTTTTGTAGGAACTAGGTTCACGTTTTATTAAAAATATTAATAAATATAAATATTACGAGACTCTCGTTATTTGTGGGAAATTCGACTAGTACAATACCGGTTACAAAAACTAAATAAACGAAATTAAAATACAATATAATTGTACCAATCTTGATTCAAGCAAGCGTCTTTAGAAACTTCAACCGCATCTACGAGATAGAAACTCCGCTGCAAGACAAGCAAAATTGTTGACGGTTTTTGGTTGAGGCACGTGTTCAACACGCTTCCCTTAAAACAGATTCCGCGCCTCCTCTCAGACGGTCTGTCTCCCAGGGTACAACAACCGGAACAGTATGTGTACTGCCGGAGATGGCTCTCGCGCCCGAGATAACACCGGGTATAATTTGGTGTTCATAAAATTGGAACAATATGAAGTTGTGTAAGATTGAGAGTTCTCCTCTCAATGAAACATAGAGACTCAAGAGAATGTCTATTTTCTTGTTGTGTACTATATGAACTACCAAGTTCATATATATATACATCTCTAGTTTTAATCTCATTAAAACTAGTAATAAATATAGACATTAATCTTGTCATAACTATAACATTAATCTTGTAATAAACAAGATAATGAATATGACATTAATCTCTACTTAAATGGACTTAAGTGGTTAGTCAAAAACGGTCATATACATCATGACACGCATTAAACGGGTTGTAACAGCTAGCTTTGACCAGGTCCTGCCAGTTGCTCTGTTACCGTTGCAGACATGTACGCGCGCCTGAAGTCGCTCTTCAGTCTATGCGCCACATTGTATGGAACCCGCGCATGCACATGGTGTGCCGACCAGTGCTCCTAGTTACTACTGTAACCTGCGCGCGTGCCATAACTGATCCACAAACCCATGCAACACACTACATGGACCTTACGCCATGCCATATGGAGCCGCGTGCCACACATATGCTATTGCGCATACCAGGACGCCACCTGGTCATGCGCCATCTATACTTGCGTGCCACACGGATGCCACTATGTATACCAGGACGCCACCTGGTCATGTGCCATCCAAACTTGTGCGCCACTTGCATTCTTCGCCATAGCCAATCACATGTGCCATGCCATGGAATCCGTCTACGCCACCCAAGGGTGCGCCATAAGCGGACCCGCCATATATCTGACCACCCGCTCATGGACAAAAATACAAAGACGGTGTGCGAAGTTCAAAGTGCGCTACATAGGGCCTATAGCCCACGGCACGCGTGCATATGAGCACGAGTAAGGGTGCTCCGCACCCTTTAGGGTCCCCACTAGTGTTTGCCTTCAAGGAGTGCTCCTCCTTATATACCACTTTGAGTTTTGTCATTTCACCTATGTGGGACAAGATGACAAATCTCAATCCATTTTTCTCATCTTTGTTTTCCAAACATACAACTTCAAGCTTCGATATCTCATTCATCTCAGCTCTATTTGGATATAGTTTGAACACAAACCATAAATAATTATTTATACAACACATATATAAATATTATTGATGTCCAAAATATTTAGTGAAAAACTCATTTTCACTAAAATTTCCAACAATCCCCCACATGAATGGAGATCGATTAAAACACACAAAATTCCCCGATGAAACCTCGACAGTCGAGTATTGCAGGATAGGTAGGTTTTGCCTTTGAACCTTCCTTTGTGAAGCATACTTAGTCTACTAGGGTTTTGTAGACGTGATGTCCTTGAACAACCCCCCATTTGTGTAAACGACAATATACATTCACACAATACTTTCCCTAGCCGGGCCATCCCCTCACTATCGTGTCCAATAATGGTCATGGAGCACTTTCCTGGTTCTGCGGGAGCTCTAGGAATTATGCCCTAATTCCATTCGAAGCGACCACACTTCTCTCCAACATAGGTGATTTCCCTTTAAATCATTAAAAGCATTATGGTTTACTATGATTTACACAAATCATAAAACCACATATTATGCTTAACCTCACAACAATGTCACTGAATATTATAGGAATGGACTAGGACGTATTTAAACACCCTTTTATAGTTTTAGGGGGATATATGAAACATATAAACTAGCTTATATATAAACATATATATTAGCTACTCCCCCACAGTGACTACCCTTCGGTTCATGATTAAGTTGGCCTATTGAACCTAGATCTTGGGATCTCCAGTCAACTAGGTTAGGTTTCCCTCATGTCCCTTTTTCCATGGCTTTAGACCCATTCCACAACCAGATCTCTTATCAACCCACTGGTTGTTGGATCCAAAATTATCTTTGACTTCGCTAAGTCACCAACGATAATTTAAATTGAGATCAGTTGTTCTAACGTGTTCTTGACTCGCTAGTCACCTTTGCCTTTTAGTCGATTCATAAGACTTATAACTCGTGATCTCAACCTGGATCCAGTTATGTACCTTGTCTTAGAATGACATGAAACTCAATTCATGGCCAAACACGTTTTCACCATGCCTTTGGTGTGTCATGACTGACATCTTACTAGATTTTGAATCTAACCAATTGGCATTCGAGTCCAGTCTACTCGATTGACTCCATATAACCATTGTGTACTCCACTTGGTCATGCGTTTGCAAAATATGCAAGTCACCCCCACATTTAAGTGTAATTGGATAGCATCCAAATGGGGTGATGAAAGGTTCTCCCTTTCATTTCGAGTTTGAGAAAACTTCTCAACTACCATTTCCACATTCAAATGCAAGTCACCCCCACATTTAAGTGCAATTGGATAACATCCAAATGGGGTGATGAAAGGTTCTCCCTTTCATTTCGAGTTTGAGAAAACTTCTCAACTACCATTTTCACATACCCTAAAGGGTTTGTTTCTTAAATGGCCTCCTCCCCCCACATTGCTTGCATTTTAATGAAGTTATATTTATAGTTTTGTTTAGCACAAAATTCGTTCTTGTGTCATCACAAATTTTGAATGTTTAAAGTTAATTTAATCTCCGTCGAGCATATAAATTAACAAGTATTAGTCTAGCATGCTTTAGACTACAATACTCTAGCATGTGAACAGAAGATGCATCATTCTGATTCTTCACAGCCTTAAGAGATAACGCACTATCTCTTCTGAACATTCGTTTCTTAGTTTAGACACAATAATGAAATTTTATTTCACCGTTCCAAACCCATCGGTTTTTAGGAAGGCCTCAAAAACCATAGTTAACTTCATCCATTAGGATCATAACTCGTTCGCCTTTTTATCTCAAAGGCTTCACCATTGACTTCCTAAAGACTTGAACATAAGTCTTAATCCAAGTCACTTTGATGAAAGATCTTTGTATAAAATCACTTGAGTCTTGAGATATAGCCAATTAGATTGACTCTCAACAACAAAGCATTCACGTATGCCTATAGTGATATATACATTTACGTTGTTGTTTCATTAATACCATGTATTGGGATTCTCTCCCAAATTGAGGACCAAGCCTCCACATAGTTTAAACAACATTGATGGTGGTAGAAGCATCTACAAGTCCATCGCTATTGTAAATTTCCATTAATAAATTTTCTAAATTTATTAAAACATTTACAATAATAACATATATTTCTTTCATATGTTATATTCTTTGAAAACTTACATGTGCATTTCCATGTTGATGCTCTCAACATTAGATGACATATCTTGTTTTCGTGTATTCCATCTCAAACCATACACCACGTTTCTCACGACGCCGTTATGCATTTGATGTTTGATTTGTGACTTATTACATAAGTCATGATCACAACCCGCTCGTTGTGTTTGTGTAAATTACTTTTTACACTTTCTATCAAAATGTGTATCCTTTTGACAACTTATTAGTAGTCCAAAATAACGGTTACACCAATGATATCTAAACATCAAAAGCCAAAGTGTTATTATCTTCAACACTTTTTACCAAAATAAACGCAATTATTTCGTTCAGTGTCATGTTTTGAGGTACTCCCTCATCTTGGAACTCAAAACTTGAATAATCACAAGTTGTCCAAAGTATAAAGTTATTTACAATTAACTACTCGCAAGTAGTTAAGCAACTTATTATGTCTATAACAACATCGAGTTGTTTTTCACAAAATAGTCTTTCCAAGACTATTATATGGTTTAAGACGTTATACTTCTCGTGTAAGTATCGAATCACCTATACTTCGCAAAGACATGTTTTATTCATTCAAAACATTTCTCGTTTTTGCAAGTGTTTTAATATTAAACTATATATTTATGTTTTGATTACAAATCAAGACAATAAACCTTATAATAGTTTAATAAATAAAACAATTTCAAACTCGCTCGTTTGAAAATAAAACGAATACACATCGTTTTAATAAATGGTTTATCATATTCAAACCATTTCTAACCGCTGTTAGATAACAACGATTATCAATCGTTAAAATGAGTGGTTTATATGAAAACCAATTCTAATATGCTAATTAGAATTTAAATGTTTAACAAACATTCAAAATATTCGGTTTTATAAAGTAAACCGGTTCTAACGCGCTCGTTAGAAATAAAACGAATACATTTATTCACTTCTGGTTTACTTAAATGAACGTTTTCTAACACGCTCGTTAGAAATGAACACATATCTTTTCTAACACGCACGTTAGAAAATATATAAAACGATTACAAATCATCTTAAATAGTTTATCATAGTTAACCCGGTTCTAACCCGCTCGTTAGAAATTAACGATTGCAAATCGTTAAAATAGTTGGTTATAAGATAAACTAATTCTAATACGCCCATTAGAAAATTATACGATTATTTATTGCCATAAGCCGTTTTTGGTTTATATAAAATAAACGTTTTCTAACCCGCTTGTTAGAAATAAACAATTGATAAAGTCGTTAAATCGTTTCTAACACGCTCGTTAGAAAATAAACAACTATCAAACTCTTTAAATCGTTTCTAACACGCTCGTTAGAAATAATCGATTACAAAATTTGTTTCGAAGTTTATAAAAAAATATAAACTATTTCTAATACGCTCATTAGAAATAAACAAATAAAAATCGTTTAAACGTATGTGGAAAAAAAATCTGTTTCTAACTCGCTCGTTAGAAATTAAATTGTTTAGACGAAACCGTTACAAGGTTTATTATCCAAAATAATTGTCTCCAACACGCTCGTCGGTAATTATTTGAAATAATAATATATTCTAACACGCTCGTTAGAAAATCTAAACGTATATTTTCTAGCACGCTCGTTAGAAAATCTAATCATCATTTACCAAGTTAGTTCTACACAATCATCCTATCTAACACGCTCATTAGATATAAAAGATTTTAGAACTTATTATTCTATAAAATTCTAACACGCTCGTTAGAGATAAAAAAGTTTTAATGTCGTTATTCTTTCAACAACGTTTCTAACACACTCATTAGAAAATATTAAAACTAGTTATTTTATAAAATAATTACTTTCTAATATGCTAATTAGAAAATAAATATATTTCAAGACTTTTAAAACCAACATTAAACTCTCAATTATGGTTTCTAAAAGCTTATTAAAAATAAATTAAACGTTACAAACATTTAATTTGAAGGGGTTACAAAATAAAATTTTCTAATACGCTCATTAGAAAATTTAGTATTTCAAAAACCTATTGAAATACATATTATTTTGTATATGTTCGGTTTTATCTAAACACGAACAAAAACCATGAACTCCAAGACTTGAATCAAAAAGTTCGTTTTGCAACCCGGTATTCGGATTATAGATTGTACTCCAATCATAAAAATTAATCCGACTCATTGTACTAAAAATATTTCCCAAAAAAAATATTTTCAAGATTTTAACAAAAAATCCCAATTAATATTTTAAACTTTCGTGAACCTAAATCCTCGTAGAGAAGGGATTTAAGATTGTAGCAACAATCTTCACGAAAGCCTGTTTTAAGATTGTAGGAACTAGGTTCACGTTTTATTAAAAATATTAATAAATATAAATATAACGAGACTCTCGTTATTTGTGGGAAATTCGACTAGTACAATACCGGTTACAAAAACTAAATAAACGAAATTAAAATACAATATAATTGTACCAATCTTGATTCAAGCAAGCATCTTTAGAAACTTCAACCGCATCTACGAGATAGAAACTCCGCTGCAAGACAAGCAAAATTGTTGACGGTTTTTGGTTGAGGCACGTGTTCAACACGCTTCCCTTAAAACAGATTCCGCGCCTCCTCTCAGACGGTCTGTCTCCCAGGGTACAACAACCGGAACAGTATGTGTACTGCCGGAGATGGCTCTCGCGCCCGAGATAACACCGGGTATAATTTGGTGTTCATAAAATTGGAACAATATGAAGTTGTGTAAGATTGAGAGTTCTCCTCTCAATGAAACATAGAGACTCAAGAGAATGTCTATTTTCTTGTTGTGTACTATATGAACTACCAAGTTCATATATATATACATCTCTAGTTTTAATCTCATTAAAACTAGTAATAAATATAGACATTAATCTTGTCATAACTATAACATTAATCTTGTAATAAACAAGATAATGAATATGACATTAATCTCTACTTAAATGGACTTAAGTGGTTAGTCAAAAACGGTCATATACATCATGACACGCATTAAACGGGTTGTAACAGCTAGCTTTGACCAGGTCCTGCCAGTTGCTCTGTTACCGTTGCAGACATGTACGCGCGCCTGAAGTCGCTCTTCAGTCTATGCGCCACATTGTATGGAACCCGCGCATGCACATGGTGTGCCGACCAGTGCTCCTAGTTACTACTGTAACCTGCGCGCGTGCCATAACTGATCCACAAACCCATGCAACACACTACATGGACCTTACGCCAGGCCATATGGAGCCGCGTGCCACACATATGCTATTGCGCATACCAGGACGCCACCTGGTCATGCGCCATCTATACTTGCGTGCCACACGGATGCCACTATGTATACCAGGACGCCACCTGGTCATGTGCCATCCAAACTTGTGCGCCACTTGCATTCTTCGCCATAGCCAATGACATGTGCCATGCCATGGAATCCGTCTACGCCACCCAAGGGTGCGCCATAAGCGGACCCGCCATGTATCTGACCACCCGCTCATGGACAAAAATACAAAGACGGTGTGCGAAGTTCAAAGTGCGCTACATAGGGCCTATAGCCCACGGCATGCGTGCATATGAGCACGAGTAAGGGTGCTCCGCACCCTTTAGGGTCCCCACTAGTGTTTGCCTTCAAGGAGTGCTCCTCCTTATATACCACTTTGAGTTTTGTCATTTCACCTATGTGGGACAAGATGACAAATCTCAATCCATTTTTCTCATCTTTGTTTTCCAAACATACAACTTCAAGCTTCGATATCTCATTCATCTCAGCTCTATTTGGACATAGTTTGAACACAAACCATAAATAATTATTTATACAACACATATATAAATATTATTGATGTCCAAAATATTTAGTGAAAAACTCATTTTCACTAAAATTTCCAACAGTTTTTATACAGCAATAGCTTCATCTTGTAGAATTTGAACCTACAACTGTTTGGTTGTCGACCATACAACTTAACCATCAGGATGGATGTCTAGACTGTTGAACTAGCTTTAAACGCAACGAATTTAAAGTTATACATAACACTAAAAAAATCTGGAAAAGCAGGAGAACTTTAATCATAGTAGATATAAAATAAAGAAATAAGTTTTTCAAAAGATCTGACCCTCCGCTTCATGGTCCAATGTTAGTTTTAAAAGAACAGGATACCATCATATCAAGATGCATGCACAAGTTGCTAATGGTTTTCAAGGCATTTGAAGCTTTAAACAAAAGCCATAAGTGCAGCATATGCTATATATATGCCTTCCTTTGAGTCATTTCAAGTAATTGAAAGGGTGTGACAAATGACATATAGACTTTAAATAACTATATATCTTTCTATGTACATCTATCCTTTCATGTATCTTGGCTTAAAGTCAATAAACTATAAAGATATAGTTTGGTTAGTGATGTAGAAGGTTTGTTGCTAGCTCAGCTAGAGCTCGTGGAACTCGCGAAGACATGACCAGAGCAAAAGTATAACAAAACTGAACACTACATGATTTTATGAAGTGTCATTTACAATTAGTTTAGGAAGAAGGCAATATAAGAGTTAAAAATTCCAAGAAATATACCAACTAGAATCAATTGTATAAAATGAAAAAAAGAAATTAATTGCTGAACATGTAACAAAAAAAACTTTGTTGGGAGAGGGGCTTGTATTTCGTTCGCAACAAATGATATTAGAGTTAAAAAAAAGTCAATTGTTAAGAACGAAAAAAGAATTAATTGCTGAAAATGTAAATCTAAAGATTTGATTGGGAGACCAAGACCACTTGGTAAAGTGTTCGCAAAAAAATTAAATTAAAAAAAAACACAGGGCCCAACCGGGTTCGAACCGGTGACCTCTTGATCTGCAGTCAAATGCTCTACCACTGAGCTATGGACCCTGATGCTTCGTTGGTATGATATTTAAATAAATAATAAAATGTAAAATAAAAACTGTATAAAATACATAGAAGATATACAAACTTTAATTCTTTTTAAAATCTTATTTCTTGTTTGGGAAAAGTTAAACTCAAGTGCAATTTTCATAATATGGTAAAACTTTTAAGATAAATTTAAAACAAAACTAAACTAAACAACAATGATAATATTCTAAAACTAAAATTGAGCACGATCCTAATTAGTGTTCATTTAAATAAACTAGTATTTATAACTCGTGCTTTGCGGCGGGTTCATTAAACCAATCCAAAAGTAGATGTAAAAACGATTAACAACGCACACGCGTTGCAGCATGTTAACTTCCAAAAATTTGATTGAAACGTAAGACATATAAAAAAATAATTAAGTTAATTAGGACCCGTGCATAGAGTTATTAAACCACAAAACAAAATAATGTAAAATCTTTGAACCACATACACACATTGCAAGGTGTTAACTCGTAAAATTTAGATCGAAACGTAAAATGACAAATTTGTAAAGGATAAAAAGTATGTGAGATCAAAGTTAAAAGTAGAAAAGCATTAGGGTAAAAAACATATTTTAGACTGAAAAATAATACAAAACATAAAACAACAAAGTTGTAAATGACAAAAACTATAGGTTGAAAAGTGTAAAAAAAAGTTGAATTGTAACTCTTAGGCCGGTGGGTGTGGCTTAACGCCACCCTGCCACCTCAGCCACCATAGCGTCCTGGGGTGCCTTCGTCCACACTGCCACAATTAACGGGGAGGGGGGGGGGGGCGCCATCGTCCTTCCGCCAGCACGTTAACGAGCAAACTTTGAGATTTTCGAAGTTGATGGTCTTTAAAGGGAGCGCTATAGTGTAAATGGGGTTTTATACCACACCCTACAAGTTAAAGAAGAAGGCTTTAAAGCCTCCTGTGTAACGTGACAGTGATATAACGCTGAGGTGACGTGATAAAGCTCCTAAAGGCTTTATACCACACCCTCTAGCCTTACTAACAAACCAAAATTGATAAAAGTAAAAATATATGAATCAGTGACAATGGACCAATAAACCAACTAAGAAACCAAAGTTAGTAAAAAAATATATGAACCAATGGCAATAGACCAATAAACCAAAAAGAAATATCAATGCTTTGATTAATTATACCCGAAGCTATAATAAGTTTTACATAATTGAATACTAGATTTAGCTCACATGGGGAAATACCTCTATTAAGTGTCAAAGTAATTGATACCAATCATATTCATCTTAAAATGTCTTTTAATTTTCTTATCATGATTTATATGAACCAACACTTATAGATACCAATCATATTTATCATAAAATTATCTTTTTCCTTGTCATGATTTATATGAACCCACATTATAATTTTTGATAAATGAGAACCCAGAGATAAATCATGCGTTAATATATATATATATATATATATATATATATATATATATATATATGAATAATAAAAACACCTATAATTGTCTTCCAACCCAAATTTGTGATTTGTTTTCGTATGGTCTTCAATTGTTTCATACATACAAGTATGATAAAAGGCGAACCTAAAGTCACCTAAGGTGACATGCTTCCATTGTAATCGTGTTTACTTTATAAACATCATAATGTTTTCAAGAGAGAGCTTGATGGCATATGTGTAAACTTCAAAACATTCTCCACATCATTCAAATGTTATTTAGATGTAATAACATTGTTAGGTCACCATTTTGTTTTGTACATTGAAGAGAAGTACAAGTCTAGTTTTTACACAAAGACGAAGAATCTTGATACAAGCACAACTCCTATGTCTTGTGAAGATCAATGTTGGACACTGCCACATCAACCCGATTAACATTCTTTGACAAATTTCATATCATGGCCTCACCACCCCTCGATGTAGAACTGTTCATCCCATAATCTCGTGTATACATGCTAGGGTCTACGATAATAGAAAGACCATTCTGGCAGTTTAGCCTTTTGACGAGTGCGTGGGCTAAGATAATTATATCATTGTAATTTAAGCTTCTCCTCTCAAATTGTTCTTATTCTTCTTCTTTTTTTATAGTCATCCGACTTTGATCAATCTTATCAATAGCAAATATTTCTTAGTCAATGCACATGCACATATCTCGTAAATATGGTGTATATTTTAATGTATATTAGTTTGTTAGTGTTACTATGACTTTCCTATTTTTGTAAACATTATTTATAGCTTCATTATTCTAATAACGATCAACTCAATCGATTATATGGTATCAGAACTAGAAACCCTAGCTCTCTTGCCTTGTTAGCCACCCCGCCGCACCCCATCCTTTGTTTTCCATTACCCATTGTTTTGATGGCCGGAGGTGATACTAATGTCGCCGCTACCAAGCCTGTTAACCTTGTATGCAGTTACCAACATCCAACACAAGGTCCGAGTCTTGGATGGAATGAAAGTGTCATACTCGTCTTGGTGAAGCTTTTTCAATTGCACCTATGTTGAATGGCTAAAAATTGATTCCATTGTGTTACAATGGATTTATGGCACACTTTCGGACGATTTGTTGCTTCTTGTTCAAGAAACGGAATATACGGCCCTTGAAGTGAGGGACCAAATCAAGAAATTCTTTCTAAACAACAAGGGTGCTAGAGCAACCTCCCTCGAGTATGAATTCACATACCTTCAACTCAGATCCATGCCCTCACGGAAGCCTATTGCCAACATGTAAAGGAACTAGGTGGCCAACTCTCAGATGTGGATAGCCCCGTTACAGAAAAATAATTTGTGCTCCAACTGGTTTGTGTTCTCCCCGCCGAATATGATACGGTAAGTTCCTACATCACTCAAAGCTTACCCTCCTGGGAAACTTCATGCAGCATGCTAGATCTTGAACATCAGTGGCAATCGTCTCGTGAAAATGTTACTACTACACTATCATTTGCAGCCGTTATTGACCTATCACAACTAATCAAAATCGTTGTTCCTAAAACAATCATGGCAGCAGAAGAGACAACTGGCGTGGTGGCTCAACCACAGGTGGACGACTTACTAGTCAACAATAATAGTAGTCCTCAGCAGGTGTAGTCCGCCAGCCTCCTCAATACTAGTAGGCCTAATAGGCCCGTCAGGCCTAATGGCAAAATGGACTAAGCCGGCAAGGCTACTGGCCCAACTGGTACGGCTCCTCCTTTGTGCCCATACCTAGTCCAACCCAATTGGGTAGGCCAAGGCCCATGGTGTCACACACCAACCGATGGCGGAAACATCAGAGTGAGACGAAAACGAGATTGCAAGAGGCTTCATAACGACTATTTGTGACAAGAAATTAATAAGCAAAATTTCGTTTCATTCCATTTTTAAAGCAAAAGTACAATGTTTGGAAACAATTTGCAACAACTTGTAACATGGAAATTAAAACACAAAACAAGTACTAAATTAAAGTGCTTTACTAGTCGTCCTACTAGATTCCTTTCAACGTAATATCATCAAGTTCCTGCAATACATATTAAAGTACATGTTAACACATAAAGTATTGGCGAACATACAAGTTTGAATTACTAGCATAAGTATAAAAACGGTTTAAACGAATCCACGTGGCATAATCGTAAAATTAGACATATCATTACAATACTAGCATGTAACACCTCGGAAATTCGCGTCCTATAATGTGTTGACACGTGTCATAAGTTTGAACGTGTGGAAGAATGTTCTAGAAGGACTAAAGTTGACAATCATGGAAAGTATGTGAATATACGAGTTCTAAATGTCAACAGTGAATAAATATATTGTACATTAACCCTACATGATGTTTATACCATCAAACGAATAAATCATGGATCATACGAAGCTAAAAGTGAGAGATTACAAACTACAGGGGTTAAATGTGTCAACATGTTTAAGTTATACCTCTGAGTGACCTTTTAGCAAACTCGAAGCTTTATAACGATTAATTATGCTCACTAGAATGCACGATAAAAATTTCATAAAGTTTCGTTATCGTATGAGAAAGTTATGATCAAATTCGTATGCGAGGGGTTAAAAGCGTCAACGTTGAAATTTATGACTTTTCGGGTAACCATAAAGTTACCCAAGGACTTAACAAAGTTTGGTTATGTCTTAAGGCCCTTAAAGGTCAAGATTGAGGGCTCAAAGTGCAAGAAATCATGTTAAGATCAAGTGTAGAAGGACCAGGGACCAAAATGGCAATTATTGAAAGTTGGAATTCAGATCAGCTGAGGCTAGGCGGCCCGCGTAAGACTCCTTAAGAGTCTACGCGGCCCGCGTCAGTATGACCAGATGTAGAAACTCGTTTTTGTTGCCTGTTCAGCCCATGTAAACGTCATATGTGCCCTTTTACACTTCCCTGAGCTCCCTAAACAACCCCTAGGCCCTTAGGGACATGTGTTGATGATTCATGGTCCATGATAGCTTGAGTTGTTAACAATCTAAGGTGTTTGAAACACTATAAAAAGGCCTCAAGGTTGCAACATTTCACCCACACCTTCCATCTGCATTGTGGAGCATTTCTGGAGTTTAAGTGCAAACCCAAGACCTTCCTAATCGTGCATAGGACTCTAGTAAGTATGCATAACCTTTCTTAGTTAAGTTTTTGCTTAGTTTT
Organism: Helianthus tuberosus; assembly: GCA_030545235.1. Classification (NCBI taxonomy): domain Eukaryota; kingdom Viridiplantae; phylum Streptophyta; class Magnoliopsida; order Asterales; family Asteraceae; genus Helianthus; species Helianthus tuberosus. The sequence continues at coordinate 155,141,022 of CM060444.1, forward strand.
AGCTTAAAAGTCAAACCGTCGTAATTAACAGTTGACTTAGAGATTAATCACTAATGGTCCAGTGATTAGTCGAATTGAAAGTAGTTATAAGTTGGTAATTATGTGGGTAATAAACCCTTAAAAGGGTTCCCCCTGATTCCCACTCTAACTAGGTCAAATGTCGGGTCAAACTTGTTATTGAAAAGTCAACAGGATGCTTAATTTCTAATTTATGCATAATTAGCAATATAGAACACATACAACCTGTTTGATCATTAATATAACTTAGTAATTAGTGTAAAAACATGTCTAAACATGTTCAACCCGACAATTTACTGTTTAGACCCGGTTCGGAACCGAAAGTCGCAAAGCTTTGACTTTTGCTTTGACTTCAGTTTTGACCCGTTTTGGTATGATTTAGAAATACCGTAGAGCCTTATTTGGACCAGGTAACATGCCTGTATAACCCTCTGTGATTATACACCATGGTTCATTAGTTAACCGATTAATACGCATGATTCCGTTAATTGCTCATATGTTGACCATTATGCCCTTATTACCTTAAAACGTGATTTTTGGAAATGTAAAAGAGTAGAAACTTTAATTACTAATATATAAACTTGTATGCAAAGTTTGACATCAGTTTGAGGTGTAGATTAAGAGTTATGCTCGTTAGCGTAAAATGAAAGCTTTATGTTAATAAAACGGCGTAATTAGCGTATAGCCTAATTACACCTACTTTTTGATATCAAACTTAATACCCACTGATGTAATATATTATTTGGGGATTTTTGAAGATTTTTAATTAATTTTAGGCTGAGCATAACTTATAGTCGTAGGCTTAATCCGGTAATTGTCGGTTTTGCCCTTACGGGCCATAAAATGAGTTTTACATATCTAAACGACTCCAAACCTTTTGCTACTGATTCTAAATGATAAATAAATTATTTTAAACCCTCTGGAATAATAAAAATATCAGATTTCTACATAGAACCCGGAAACGGCTTCTAATCGCCTTTTTAAGCGTTTTTAACGCATAGTATGTACTAAGACTATTTTAAACATACAAGGGTTTATACCTACTTATATTTGAGGTAAATTATAATATTTTAACAGTAAGCAAAAGTTGTTACACTCAGACTTCAGTTTTGAGCTTTACGGCTTATGTGAAATTACCAAAATGCCCCTACGGTGCATAGTTTGGTTATAATTGATAAATTTCACATATCTACAATACCTTACTGTTATAAATCAGTAAACTAAGTATTTTTGCTGATTATATTAGACCTGTAACTCAGGCAAATACTTAAACTCTTTTATAATCTTTTAAATGACCAAACTACCCCTACGGGGCATAGTTTGTGTTTAAACTCGTTTCGGGCATAATAAAAGACATCCTACTGATGTCACAACATATTTGAAGTATATTAACTTAGAAAACCTGTATTTGCCTTTTACGTTCACCCGTTACGCTTATTACGCGTTCGGTTCGGTTATGTAACTAGTTTACATAAACTAGCCTAAACGGGTCAAACCTTATCGGTTTTATCTCAAAATCTAGAATGTGTATGAATTACCCATATTAAGCAAGTCTCTGAACTTGTCGGGTCTAAATCACATTCTATCCGGTCTTCGCCTAATCGTGCGTATGAACCGTATCTTTGAAACTAGCCGGTCTAAGCTTAGGCTTAATTAAAGACCCGTTAGCATTCTAATTGGTTATTTATACCATCATTCCAGACTAGAGCCTTCCGGTAAATTGTACCTACACTTACTTAAGTGAATACGGCTGAGTTATTATAATTCTTGCTATTTAAGACAGGAGCTAGCTCTGGTAAATACTCTTAACTTATTTTCCCTATTACGGGCTTGGGATACGGTAATATAAATACCGCATGGTCAGGTATGGGATTCAAAGACCAATAAGTCAGGAAATCCAAATAACCTGTTTTTAATTCGTATTGCTTGACTGAAACATTGGGGATTAATGCGACCGTGTCCTGGATATCCTTGACTCATTAAATGCAATGACCACGACCTAAGCACGGGGTGTAGGCATACACCTGACAGATGCCATATGTTTATTAATTAATTATACCCAATAAGGGATTCCCAATAAGGGAATAGTGGTGTGTCGGTTAATCATGAACCGGCCTAGAACCGGGCCCCGTATGTAGAGCAAGTTATGTAAAACTGATAACATGAAATATAGTTTGTCCCAAGTATAAAATATTAATTTTGCCTTGTGCATTTTAATCAAAGTGTCAAAACATCTTCGTGCCTTGAGCACCTAAACCAATTTTCACGGACATTTTCAAATTGAGTCGGTTGAGTGTATTTACCAGTCAAAACTGACGTATTTTCAAAAGTCTAAGTGACAGGTACAAGTACGTAATAGGCTGGAAGCTGCTCAGGACGTTAATAAGGAATCTTGCAAGTTCTAGGCGTCTAAAGTCTGTTGAACAATATTTATGTTTGAAGATCCGCCTGTGGATCCTTTACTTTCCGTTGTAATACTTGATATTACTTTATATTCGGATTGTAATATATTCATCTTTTGCTTCCACTGTGCATTTATATATTGTGTTGTTTGACTATGATGATATCAACTACGTCACGATACTCCCCACCGGGCCCACCGGTGACACGTGGAAAGTCGGGGTGTGACAGGTTGGTATCAGAGCCAACACTGAGTGAATTAAACACTAGTCTTTTGTGTTTAATCTCAGTTACACAGTTGCACATTCTTGAGTCTAGACGAGAACATAGGACAAATTCTAATTCGTTTTATTTTGTCCATATTTGGTTCCTTTGTTATTTTCTGATTAGCTCTTGCATGGGCAAGTCATTTTTGTAGAAGTCCCGTTTAGGGCAACCGTATACTTGTTTAAATTTTAAAGGAACGATTATATTAAAAATATCATTCCTATATTATAAAATCTACCATTATAATAAAATGGCAATATTTAAAAAGGACAAGACCTAGCTCATGTGTCATTTTAAGACAGGGCCAAGACGGTAGTTCCACAATTAGATTCAGATCCTTGTTAACATTTCAATTCAGGATTATTCTGCGTTAAATATTAAAGGAATCTTAAAGGTAAAACCCAGCCTAAATGTCAATGCAGACATGGCCAAGATGGTAAAACCTAGCCTAAATGTCAATGCAGACATGGCCAAGATGGTAAAACCTAGCCTAAAAGTCATTGCAGACATGGCCAAGACGGTAAAACCTATCCAAAGGATTCCAATCCCTGTTAACATCTGTAAGTACGTTAACATTTTTTTTGGTAAACTGTGAATCATTAAAGTCACACAGGCCATCTTTTAAAAAGGGGGTTAATCTAAATTCCCTTATTTGAAATAATCATCCATTAGTGATGAAATGCCTACGGGCCAAACTTGTTGTCCGATAAGACAACGACCGTGGTGGTCTCTGACCCCCGTCTAAAGATGTTGGACTACGTCCAAGCAAAATAGTTTGTATGATCAATGCGATCCTGACTAATATCATCAAATGAAGATGATCATATTATAAACATCCATGAGTGATGAAATGCCTACGGGCCATACTTATTGTCCTAAGGGACTAAAGACAGTAGTAGCCTTTGCCTCTCTGTCCAGAAAAGGGTAATGAACTTTAATTCAAACCTTAATGCCTCGATTCTCTGAAATCATGGCTTATATCATCCTATAAGAGGATCATATTATAAACATCCCTTAGGGGGGAAGTGCCTACGGGCTATAGTTAATGTCCTCTGAGACTAGAGACAGTGGTAGCCTAAAACTCCATGTCAAGAAAAGGTAATGAACTTTGATTCAAACCTTAATGCCTCGATTCTCTGAAATCATGGCTTATAAATTAAACTTGTCTACGCGACTAGGCCATTTGTGCTATTATTAACTTGTAAATTAGGATTTATAATAAAAATCCTGAATAAAATAAATATCCTTCCTTCCCTGCCAGTATACATATGAATAAGAATCTTAAGAGTGAAACCTAGCCTGAGTGTCATTATAAAGACCTGGCCAAGATGGTAAGACCTGTTTAAAAGATTCGTATCCCTGTTAACATCTGAAAATATGTTAACACTCCTGGCAGACGTGATTCATTAAAATCATACACGTCATTCTTATATAAGGATTCTTTAAAAGATTCCTAACCCAACTTAATGATCTCTGCATCATGGGTTTAAATCATCAATTAAGATGATCATATTTTGACCATGCATTGGTAATATAGTGCCTACGGGCCTTGCTCATTTCTACATGAGCCAAAAGACAGGGGTAGCGATGACTCCCTGACTGAAATAGGTAATGAACTATGATTCAAACCTCAATGCTTTGATTCTCTGAATTCATAGCTTATAATTTATAAATGTCCATGTGACTAGGCCTTTCGTGCCACTAGTAAAACTGTTATTGTTTTTATAATTATGATAAGTTATAATATAAATCCTAAATAAATGTGATTAATAAATTAACCAAATGTGGTCTCCGTTACCATGGTTAATGAATTGCCATAAAAGACAATCCCATAATAAACTCCCAAGTAAACTATTGTCCTTGTTTTATGTAACAGTTCAATTAAATGGCTGGCTCAGATGAAATTAATAGCCACCCAGTTGAGAACAATGATAATGCCCGAATTAATTTAACGGGTGCTTAACTAAAAGCGTTAGTAGACGACGCAGTTACAAAGGCCTTAGAGCGGCAGTACGAAGAGTATAGTGGGACTCGGAGTAGGACCCTATCTATACCACATTCGAAGCCTCCTTCCAAGAAGGATGAACCCAAGAAGGAAGATGACGAGCGTCACTCTTCTAATCATCACAGTGATCCGTCTCAACAGATCATACTGAATCAAGGACCCCGTGATAAGGGTTGCTCCTACAAGTACTTTGTTTCATGTAAACCCCGGGATTTCACTGGGGAGGAAGGAGCTGTAGATTGTATGACATGGTTAGATGAGATGGATACAGTTGTGGATATCAGCGGATGCGCTGAGAAGGATGTGGTCAAGTTTGTGTCGCAATCATTTAAGGGTGAGGCCTTAGCTTGGTGGAGATCGTTGATTCAAGCCACCGGGAAGATCCCTTTGTACAACATGACTTGGGATCAGTTTGTTGCTCTTATCAAAGAAAATTACTGTCCTCAACATAAAGTTGAGAAGATCGAGACTGAATTCTTGTCATTAGTCATGGAGAACTTAGATTGTCAAGCATACCTTACAAGTTTCAATACCAAGTCTCGATTGGTTCCTTATTTGATCACACCGGAACCAAAGCGAATAGCTCGCTTTATTGGGGATCTAGCCCCAGAAATAAAGGCAAGTGTGAAAGCATCGAGACCTACTACATTCAGGTCAGCGGCAGATCTGTCGCTATCTCTCACACTCGATGTGGTTAGAAACAAGGCTGCCAAGGCTTCTGAAGAAGGGAAGCGTAAAAGGGAGGAGGATAACTCCCAGAATCCTAAGAAGAGCAAATCTGAGCTCAACAATAACCAACAGGATTCCAACAAGAAGCCTACATGCAAAACCTGCAACAGAAGACACTGGGGACAGTGTCGATCAAACCAAAAGATAAAGCAATGTGGTATCTGCAAAAGAACTGGTCACCAGTCCCACGAATGTAGGGACATAAAGAATGCAAACTGTTTCAGCTGTGGCGAAAAGGGCCACATCAGTACTAATTGTCCTGAGGCCGCCACGGAAGGAGCAGCTAATCCTGGGAAGGATAAGAAAGGAAACGCCTGAACTACCGATTGAATGACAGAGACAGTACATATCAATAATAGCATCAGGTACGTCCCGTACCATTTAGCATTGATAGTTTCTGCTAAGTATCTTACGTTAATGCAAGGGATAATAAACCTTTAAATAAACCATAAGCCTAGTAAACTCTTGATTACATTCATAAGAACTTCAGATATTAAAAATAAGGTATAATTTACCAATGGAATCTTTAATGACCCTCTCTCCCATCCTCGGAGATAAATCCTTTCATAAGAATCTGGAATACTTTTCCCCAGAAAGAGTACGACAATATATATATTACTTTATTTTATTATTTTCTTATTATTTTATATCGCCTGCGAATGCCAAACTATGTTTGATAAGAGTACCATATGAGGATTGGCGTATCCTAGTGTGTCCCATAGATTGCTTCCATGCCTGATCAGTATGGAGGTTTAATGCATGGAACCCCTGAGATATCCCAATGGTCATATTGTGCAAAAATCGACTAGTAGTATTCAAAGAAGATATCCAATATAAAATGTCCTTATAAGTATCTCTACTTAGGGCATCCTTACAATTGTAAAGAGAATGTGTCATTTATCTGACACCGACATCGATAGATGAACCCAAGCCTGAGAATACAGACACCTCTAACATCTCTGTGTGTCATAATTATCTTCTTTATAAAAAAATTACCATGTTTACCTTCTGAGAAGCAAGTGGATGTTAGGACGAACATCCCGCTTAGGGCTACAATTATTGTAAAAGCCTTATATCTGTTAGTATCAACGGAATAGGAAGAACTAAGAGCCAAATCGATAAGCTTTTAGAGAAGACTTCATAAAGCCACAATTCAAAGTCCTAAGAACTCCGATTTATATAAATAAGAAGGACGGATCATCTTGCTTATGCATCGATTACCGCAACCCTATATAGGCAACAATTAAGAATCACTATTACCTGCCCAGGACCGTCGATTGGTTCGACTAGCTGTAAGGTTTAGCTATTCTTTTAGATTAGCTAAGCAGTGGTTGGAATAACCATCTCACCATAAAATAGGTTTTTCTATAGCAATTATTATATAAGTATCAAGGCTACTCCTTTGAAGACCTTGTATAGATGGAATGTTAAATGCCTATTGATAGGACAATAGATTGGTAAGTCCAATTATCAGGATCTGAAAGTTGCATTAGAAGCAACAAATAAGATCACGCAAATACATAATCATCGGTAAGATGCCAGTATTCGGCAGAAAAATCAAGGATTAATGAAAATAGCAACCCTCCTAAGTTCTTGTTAAAGAATAAGGTTCAACAAAAGAAATCACCCAGTAAGGGTGTGCCAAATTTGTTAAATTATCAGGCTAGTTAAGCTCTGAATATATAGACTCATTCGAAGGAAATCGAATGTATCAAGATCAAGTAGCTTATAAGCTAGAACCTATTTAAAGAGCTTAGCGGAGCTCGCAATACATTACACACTAGTGACTGAAGGATGTGTTTCGCCAATAAGCCGAAAAGCACTATCACATAATGGTATGCAGATCTATGATTGTATGAGTAACCTATGTCGATTAAGGATCGACAGGATTAGAAGCTCCAAACAGATACATGTACCTATTATAAAGGTCAATTGGAGTGCCTTAGAGGCTCAAAGGTACTGGGGAAGATTAAGCCCAATATAAGGTAGAAAATACTTCCTTTACTTTAACAAATCTCAAGGTCTAGATTTCTTTTAAGGGGGTGAGGATGTAACACCTCAAAAATTCGCGTTTGATAATGTGTTGACACGTGTCATAAGTTTGAACGTGTGGAAGAATGTTCTAGAAGGACTAAAGTTGACAATCATGGAAAGTATGTAAATATACGAGTTCTAAATGTCAACAGTGAATAAATATATTGTGCATTAACCCTACATGATGTTTATACCATCAAACGAATAAATCATGGATCATACGAAGCTAAAAGTGAGAGATTACAAACTACAGGGGTTAAATGTGTCAACATGTTTAAGTTTTACCTCTGAGTGACCTTTTAGCAAACCCGAAGCTTTGTAACGATTAATTATGCTCACTAGAATGCATGATAAAAATTTCATAAAGTTTCGTTATCGTATGAGAAAGTTATGATCAAATTCGTATGCGAGGGGTTAAAAGCATCAACGTTGAAATTTATGACTTTTCGGGTAACCATAAAGTTACCCAAGGACTTAACAAAGTTTGGTTATGTCTTAAGGCCCTTAAAGGTCAAGATTGAGGGCTCAAAGTGCAAGAAATCATGTTAAGATCAAGTGTAGAAGGACCAGGGACCAAAATGGCAATTATTGAAAGTTGGAATTCAGATCAGCTGAGGCTAGGCGGCCCGCGTAAGACTCCTTAAGAGTCTACGCGGCCTGCGTCAGTATGACCAGATGTAGAAACTCGTTTTTGTTGCCTGTTCAGCCCATGTAAACGTCATATGCGCCCTTTTACACTTCCCTGAGCTCCCTAAACAACCCCTAGGCCCTTAGGGACATGTGTTGATGATTCATGGTCCATGATAGCTTGAGTTGTCAACAATCTAAGGTGTTTGAAACACTATAAAAAGGCCTCAAGGTTGCAACATTTCACCCACACCTTCCATCTGCATTGTGGGGCATTTCTGGAGTTTAAGTGCAGACCCAAGACCTTCCTAATCGTGCATAGGACTCTAGTAAGTATGCATAACCTTTCTTAGTTAAGTTTTTGCTTAGTTTTAGCTTAAAAGTCAAACCGTCGTAATTAACGGTTGACTTAGAGATTAATCACTAATGGTCCAGTGATTAGTCGAATTGAAAGTAGTTATAAGTTGGTAATTATGTGGGTAATAAACCCTTAAAAGGGTTCCCCCTGATTCCCACTCTAACTAGGTCAAATGTCGGGTCAAACTTGTTATTGAAAAGTCAATAGGATGCTTAATTTCTAATTTATGCATAATTAGCAATATAGAATACATACAACCTGTTTGATCATTAATATAACTTAGTAATTAGTGTAAAAACATGTCTAAACATGTTCAACCCGACAATTTACTGTTTAGACCCGGTTCGGAACCGAAAGTCGCAAAGCTTTGACTTTTGCTTTGACTTCAGTTTTGACCCGTTTTGGTATGATTTAGAAATACCGTAGAGCCTTATTTGGACCAGGTAACATGCCTGTATAACCCTCTGTGATTATACACCATGGTTCATTAGTTAACCGATTAATACGCATGATTCCGTTAATTGCTCATATGTTGACCATTATGCCCTTATTACCTTAAAACGTGATTTTTGGAAATGTAAAAGAGTAGAAACTTTAATTACTGATATATAAACTTGTATGCAAAGTTTGACATCAGTTTGAGGTGTAGATTAAGAGTTATGCTCGTTAGCGTAAAATGAAAGCTTTATGTTAATAAAACGGCGTAATTAGCGTATATCCTAATTACACCTACTTTTTGATATCAAACTTAATACCCACTGATGTAATATATTATTTGGGGATTTTTGAAGATTTTTAATTAATTTTAGGCTGAGCATAACTTATAGTCGTAGGCTTAATTCGGTAATTGTCGGTTTTGCCCTTACGGGCCATAAAATGAGTTTTACATATCTAAACGACTCCAAACCTTTTGCTACTGATTCTAAATGATAAATAAATTATTTTAAACCCTATGGAATAATAAAAATATCATATTTCTATATAGAACCCGGAAAGGGCTTCTAATCGCCTTTTTAAGCGTTTTTAACGCATAGTATGTACTAAGACTATTTTAAACATACAAGGGTTTATACCTACTGATATTTGAGGTAAATTATAATATTTTAACAGTAAGCAAAAGTTGTTAAAATCGGACTTCAGTTTTGAGCTTTACGGCTTATGTGAAATTACCAAAATGCCCCTACGGTGCATAGTTTGGTTATAATTGATAAATTTCACATATCTACAATACCTTACTGTTATAAATCAGTAAACTAAGTATTTTTGCTGATTATATCAGACCTGTAACTCAGGCAAATACTTAAACTCTTTTATAACCTTTTAAATGACCAAACTACCCCTACGGGGCATAGTTTGTGTTTAAACTCGTTTCGGGCATAATAAAAGACATCCTACTGATGTCACAACATATTTGAAGTATATTAACTTAGGAAACCTGTATTTGGCTCTTACGTTCACCCGTTACGCTTATTACGCGTTCGGTTCGGTTATGTAACTAGTTTACATAAACTAGCCTAAACGGGTCAAACCATATCGGTTTTATCTCAAAATCCAGAATGTGTATGAATTACCCATATTAAGCAAGTCTCTGAACTTGTCGGGTCTAAATCACATTCTATCCGGTCTTCGCCTAATCGTGCGTACGAACCGTATCTTTGAAACTAGCCGGTCTAAGCTTAGGCTTAATTAAAGACCCGTTAGCATTCTAATTGGTTATTTATACCATCATTCCAGACTAGAGCCTTCCGGTAAATTGTACCTACGCTTACTTAAGTGAATACGGCTGAGTTATTATAATTCTTGCTATTTAAGACAGGAGCTAACTCAGGTAAATACTCTTAACTTATTTTCCCTATTACGGGCTTGGGATACGGTAATATAAATACCACATGGTCAGGTATGGGATTCAAAGACCAATAAGTCAGGAAATCCAAATAACCTGTTTTTAATTCGTATTGCTTGATTGAAACATTGGGGATTAATGCGACCGTGTCCTGGATATCCTTGACTCATTAAATGCAATGGCCACGACCTAAGCACGGGGTGTAGGCATACACCTGACAGATGCCATATGTTTATTAATTAATTATACCCAATAAGGGAATAGTGGTGTGTCGGTTAATCATGAACCGGCCTAGAACCGGGCCCCGTATGTAGAGCAAGTTATGTAAAACTGATAACATGAAATATAGTTTGTCCCAAGTATAAAATATTAATTTTGCCTTGTGCATTTTAATCAAAGTGTCAAAACATCTTCGTGCCTTGAGCACCTAAACCAATTTTCACGGACATTTTCAAATTGAGTCGGTTGAGTGTATTTACCAGTGAAAACTGACGTATTTTCAAAAGTCTAAGTGACAGGTACAAGTACGTAATAGGCTGGAAGCTGCTCAGGACGTTAATAAGGAATATTGCAAGTTCTAGGCGTCTAAAGTCTGTTGAACAATATTTATGTTTGAAGATCCGCCTGTGGATCCTTTACTTTCCGTTGTAATACTTGATATTACTTTATATTCGGATTGTAATATATTCATCTTTTGCTTCCGCTGTGCATTTATATATTGTGTTTTTTGACTATGATGATATCAACTACGTCACGATACTCCCCACCGGGCCCACCGGTGACACGTGGAAAGTCGGGGTGTGACATAGCACGCATCTTATAATTGTCAACCCAAAGTTTCCCACTAACACAATCTTCTTGTCGCAATGACAAGACCGTTTTTGTATGACTTAACATGACCTCAAGAATACGGGCGGTATGTTACTCCTATAGCGCTATACATGTTAAGGGAGGCTTGTACGAAGTTAATGACAAAGTATAAAGCAAGTAAGAATTCTAGCATGTATGAGTTATAAGTATTACTTATTAAGCATGTATAGAGGATTGTTTGTTAGTGTCAAGCATGTTTGTATGTGATTGTGTGAGTTTAATAAGTCATAAGTATTGCACCTAAAAGTGTCAAAAAAATAAAAAGGGTTCATGTACACTCACGGTTTGCAAAGCTTTCCAAAATAATGTGAGTTGACGTGAGGGTGGAGCATCAAAGTTATCCTACATTGGGGAAACGAAGGCGTATAAGTAGATGGAGTTATATGAAAAGTATATGTGCATGAAAGTATATCTTGTCTATATACTCGTTTCCACACTAAGTTTTAATGTGTTTTCATGTGTGCTAACTTGCCCATTAGAATCGCAAACGATGAGTCTAGAAATGAAGATAATCTAACCTAAATCCTTGACATCTAACCATAACCCAGTTAGTATCAAGAATTCGGTTATTGAGTATATATTATATATTATATGGTGTAAGTTATAATTTAGTCCATCACGTCTTATCATGTAAGTCAAGCATTGAGGTAGGATGATTTCCATCCACTAAACCTCTTTGTATGATTCACCAAGTCACAAACTCATCAACTTAGTTGATGAGTTCGGTTTATCATGAATATAAGATTAAATTAAACTAACTAACTAAAACAACCAACTGAGCAAACTAGATGCGTACATCTCGATCATGGTAAGTTAATGGAATATCAACCGTGACCTTTTCTCATTCATAATCCCAAACTATATAATACAAGAGTATCACAATAATTATGGATACAATATAATTACAATTATTTACTCATAATAACTTCTATAATTACGCATGCTATTACACCCCCGCAGTCGAAGCGGGAGGTGGCCGTATGCTGAGACTGGCACGAAAATCTTCAAACAAAACTCGCGGCAGGCCTTTAGTGAAGATATCTGCAATCTGGTATCGGGACGGCATATGAAGAATACGAACATTACCTCGCTGAACCTGTTCGCGTACAAAATGAATGTCCAACTCGATGTGTTTTGTGCGCTGATGCTGAACCGGATTGCCAGATAGATAAATGGCGCTGACGTTATCACAATAAACCATGGTAGCTCGAGCAAGAGGCAGAGAGAGCTCGAGTAACAGGTTTCGGAGCCAACAAATCTCCGCAACCACATTGGCGACCCCACGATATTCAGCTTCGGCACTTGAACGAGAAACAGTTGCCTGGCGTTTGGAGGACCAGGAGATCAAGTTATCACCAAAGTAGACACAATAGCCACTAGTAGAACGTCGGGTATCAGGGCATCCAGCCCAATCAGCATCAGTATAGGCTACTAAGGAAGTAGCAGTAGTTGGACCGAGTGTGAGACCATAAGAAGAGGTGCCCTGAATATACCGTATAATCTTCTTGAGAGCATTCCAGTGATCCACACAAGGGGCGTGCATATGCATGCAAATCTGCTGCACCGCATACGTAATGTCAGGTCGTGTGAAAGTCAGATACTGCAGAGCCCCTGCTAAACTGCGATACAAAGTGGGATCATGAAAGGGAGCACTGGATGTGGTGCTTAGTTTAGCATTTGTGTCAACCGGAGTAGCTACTGGATTGCAAGATTGCATCCCTGCACGAGCAATAATATCCGTGGCATAAGACTGCTGAGACAAGAACATGGTGTTCGCATTCCTAGAAACCGAGATGCCCAAAAAATAACTGAGAGGACCAAGGTCTTTCATAGCAAACTCAGCTGCTAGGCTGGTCAGAAGATGGTGACGAAGGGCGTCGGACGAAGTGACAAGAAGTATGTCATCAACGTATAAGAGAAGATAAGCAGTGTCATGCCCCTGTGTGTAAGCGAAAAGAGACGCATCGCATCTGCTGTGACGAAACCCCATGGTGAGAACATAATCGGTGAAGCGTTGGTACCATGCCCGTGGGGCCTGTTTGAGGCCATATAACGATTTGCGCAAGAGGCAAACATGATCAGGAAAGTTCTTATCACGAAAACCCATAGGCTGATGCATGTAAACTGTCTCGTGAAGGTTCCCGTGTAAGAATGCATTCGTCACATCAAGTTGATGAATCGCCCAACCTTTTGATAAAGCCAGAGACAGAACAGTCCGGATGGTTGCTGGTTTAACCACCGGGCCGAACGTCTCACCACAATCAATACCCACCTGTTGCGACCTACCATCACACACTAATCTGGCTTTGTAGCGTTCCAAAGTACCGTCAGACCTGTATTTATGCTTAAATAACCACATGCTCCGTACAATATTCATGTCAGCTGAACGTGGTACTAATTCCCATGTACCATTTCTAATTAATGCATTATATTCTGTAGACATAGCGGAGTACCATACCGGGTCTCGTAAGGCATCAATAGGGGTTTTGGGAATGGGTCGGACGGAGTTGGGTGTAGAGGTGGCATGTAGATTGAACGGTAATTTTGGTTTATAAATTCCGCTCATTGAGCGGGTGTGGATGGTACGGGCGGGTTGGGAAGTCGGATGAGTGTGCGATGGTGGGTTCGGGTGGGTTGCGGACGGTTGTGAGTGGGCTGGGATTGGCTGGGTGACGGCTGGGCTTAAAGGGGATGTTTGGGCCGGAGGTGAGGTAAAGTGTGTGGGGTGAAAGGATTGGGCCGAAGATATAATAGGTGGGCTGATAGATGAAGATAATGGAAGCTGGGCACTGGGAACGTGGTTTGGGTCAATTGGATTTTGACTAGGAGTGGGAAAAGGGATAGTAGGTTTGGTGGGGTCAGTTGGTGTTGTGATATGTGGACACAAGTGATGAGGAAAGGGGTCAGACAAGAAATCATAAACCGGAGAAGGATCAATGGTGTGACGAAACGGGAAAGTCGTTTCGTCAAACGCAACATGGCGTGAGTGAAATATCTGATTTGTAGAGAGGTCCAAACATCGGTAACCGCGGTGAGTAGGCGGATATCCAAGGAACACGCACGGTTGTGAGCGGTGTTCAAGCTTGTGAATGGTGGTGGAGGGTGTGAGCGGGTAGCAAAGGCACCCGAACACGCGGAGATGATCATACGTGGGGGTAGTTCGGTATAGGAGTTCGGTGGGGGTGTTGTTTTGAGTTTGTTTAGAGGGTAGAATATTTAGCAAATAGGTAGCAGTTTCGAGGGCAAAGTGCCAAAAATAGGTGGGAAGGTGGGCGTGGGCAAGTAAGGTCCGAACCATGTTGTTGATGGTGCGGATTTTTCTTTCGGCCTTACCGTTTTGGGAAGAGGTATAGGGACAGGAAAGGCGGTAAAGAATACCATTGGTGGTGAAAAAATTTTGAAACATTGAATTGACATATTCACGGCCATTGTCACATTGGAAGGTTTTAATGGTGGATTCAAATTGAGTTTTAATTATGGAGGCAAAGTGAGAAAAAGATGAGAAGACATGGGATTTATTAGTTATTGGGTAAGTCCACAAAAAATCAGTAAAGTCATCCAAAAATAACACATAATATTTATGGCCAGATGAGCTTATGATTGGGGATGTCCAAACATCGCTATGAACTATATCAAAAGGCTTAATAGTCATATTATTGGAAGGAAAAAACGGTAAACATACACTTTTGCCAAAAACACAAGACTGGCATACATTATTATGAAGTTTATCAAAAGAAATAGAAGTAGAGGTTTTTAATTTATTTAAAGAGGGTCGTCCTGGGTGTCCAAGCCGGTGATGCCAGAGTTGTGAGGAGATAGCAGCAAAAGCACAGGGTTGAGATGTGGATGACCCGAGCACCAGAGGGTAGAGATCACCGCTGCTGTTGCACCGAAGGAGAGGGGCCTTGGTCTTGAGATCCTTCACAACAAAACCAAACGGGTCAAATTCCATAGAAACAGAATTGTCCGTAGTGAAACGACGGACAGAAATAAGGTTTTTAACAAGTTTAGGAGAATAAAGGACATTTTTGAGTATAAAGGGGGGGAAGGGTTTGGGAAGGTATTTGGTGCCTTGGCCAAGAACTGGTATGGTAGCGCCGTTACCTACAAGAATGTTAGTAGAAATGCAAGAATTAGAAAAAGTATGGAAATCACCTTGTTCGTGAGACATGGTAGATGTGGCGCCCGTGTCCATGTATTGAGTCGGGTCCGGTTGTTGCAGGGACATGGTGTAGAGAGCCTGTTCAATGTCGGTGGGGCTGTAGGCCATGTGGGCTTGTTGCGGGCGTGGGCCTAGAAGGCCGGGCTGCTGGGCCTGATTGGTGTGGTGAGTGGGCCGGTTTGAAGACGGGTATGGACAAGGTGGGGTGGGCCAAAAAGGTGGTGGGGATAGTGGGCTGTAAGTGGGTTGTTGGGCCGAGAAAGTAGGAGTTGTAGGTGGCCAGTAGGAAGCCCAAGGGTAGTAGGATGGGTTAGGGTAGTAAGGTGGTTGGGTGTGGCGACCACGGCCGGAGGAGCCTCGGCCACGGCCTCGGCGTCCTGAGCGACCGCGGCCACGGGTTGACTCGGGAGGTGTACGTGAGTACTCGGGGTTGGAGAAACGGGTGGTTTGAGCGGTGAGGGCGGTTGAGGCAGTTTTTGAGGCTAGTAGAGCTTATTCATTCTTGCGGGTTTCAACTTGAACCAACTGTGAGCGGGCGACATAAAAGGATGGTAGAGGTGACTGTTGGGTGAGGATTGTTCCAATGCCTTCATATTGCTCGTTAAGGCCAGCAATCAGTTGTAGGACCAGGCGATCATCAGCAACCGGTGCGTCGACATTAGCGAGTTGATCGGCTAGGGTTTTGAGGGCTTGACAATAGGAAGAGACATTGGGAAATCCATCTTGCCGGGTATTCGAAAATTTTTGCATAAGATATATGGCGCGTGAGGCTTTATTGTCATGAAACAAGGCTTCTATCGCCACCCATGCATCATGAGCGGTGGAGGTTTTGTTGATAATAGTGTGAAGAAGGTCGTTAGAAATCGTACTATAGAGCCATTGTAACACAATAGCGTCCAAGCGATTCCATTCGGCAGTGGCGGAAGAGGATTCAGCGGTGGTAGTTTCGAGTTTTGGTTTGAGATGGTCTTCGACAAGATAGGCCCGACAGTGGAGTGTGAAGAGCGTTGCCCAAGATGAATACTGACTGGATTCAATCTCGAGGGTGAAGGGGATCATAGTTTTGATGTTTGAGACAGTGGTTGCGGGATGAATCTCAGATTTGATAGTGATGGGAGGGGTTGGTGTATTGAGTATATTGTTTGGGTTGGGTTGGTCATCATCACCAGCCATGAGAACGAGGCAGGAGGCAGATGATCGGAGGCAGAAGGGAGTTGGGAAGGTGACGGCGGTAGGGTTAGTAGAATAGAACCCGGTCTCTTGATACCATAATGGAATATCAACCGTGACCTTTTCTCATTCATAATCCCAAACTATATAATACAAGAGTATCACAATAATTATGGATACAATATAATTACAATTATTTACTCATAATAACTTCTATAATTACGCATGCTATTATAAGTGTTCGAGGACGTTATGTACCCTTGTCACTTTATGAAAGTTGTTTTGTACCAAAACATACAAGTGAGGTAGTGGAACATGTTTGGAGAGCCAAGGCTTCCATGGTTTACACATACTCGTACACAAGTCTTACAACATTGAAGGTTGGAAGCATGGATGGTTTCAACACTTAGAACATTTTGGGCAGAATTTTAAAGGGATTTTAAGCTTGTTTCTTGGTGGAAATAAACCACAACATAAACCCACAAATATAATCTTAGTTGGGAGCATGGTAGGCACAAGATTTCACCAAGTTTTTATCAAAATATGCAAGAAACAAGTAGATAAATCAAAGCAGAATTTTAACTCTACTTTGGACCACCTCAAGTATGGTGAGGTTCCACCTTAGTTTGCCATGACAAACTTGTGGAAACCTTCCTAGAGGTTATCCAAGTAGTTTAGAAGAAGAAAGCACGAAGAAATAAGAAGAAAAGTGAGTTGAAACTCACTTAGAATACTTGAGAGTATTCTGCTTTGCTTGGAGAAAGTTTAGAGAATTTGAGAGCTTGAGAGAGATTTAGATGAGTGGAAAGTGTTTAGGAGGTGGTAAGGGGTTGTATTTATAGTGGGGATTAGGCTTTGGGTGTTAAATGAGGTGGTTGGGGGTTGAAAGGAGGGAAATGGAGCCAAAATTCGCGTGTTTTAAAAGATTCTGCCAGACCTGGTCATTTTGCACGGCCGTGCGGATCAAGTGCACGGTCGTGCGAATCACGAAACGCAGGGTGGTGCGCATCAAGTGTGCGGTCATGCAGATCGCAGTATGCATGGCCGTGTGCATCAGTTGCATGGTCGTGCACCACCTGCAGAATTTACCAAGCTTTCTAGAATTTGTAGTTTGACCCCTAGAGTTTGATAATTTCATTATTTTATGCTAGAAACTCATAATTAAACATGATTTTAGGTATTCCAAGCGTATTGAAGTATGGTACGGGTATGCTACACGTATGATTGATATTTAAAGTATTTTAAGTCACAGTTTTGGTTAAAAACACGTATTTAAAGATTGATTGCGTATAACACAAGTATGTAACACGTATATGTATAAAAATGAATTCCATTATGATCAATATCTCGGGTTATAAGATTGAGATTCAAATACGAATACAAGTTTCCAAGAATTGAAATATGAATATAACTTTCTAAATAAGAAAAGTACAAAAATGCAAAGCGTTACACATGACCCACTCCATCACCCCAACCTTGATCTCAGTTTCCAAAGGCCCAACAGCAGAGGTATGTTCCACAGGCCCATCTTACTAATTTAGATGTGTTGGATCCTAATGATCTCAACTTTGCCTTCTCTACGATGGCCATTGAGTATCTGGATGAGGTGGATGATCAATGGAACATGGATACAGGTGCTACCTTTCATGTCACTGGGAACCAAGGTATGATTACTAATCCAGTTTTAAGTTCAACTAAAGCTATACTAGTTG
Organism: Helianthus tuberosus; assembly: GCA_030545235.1. Classification (NCBI taxonomy): domain Eukaryota; kingdom Viridiplantae; phylum Streptophyta; class Magnoliopsida; order Asterales; family Asteraceae; genus Helianthus; species Helianthus tuberosus. The sequence continues at coordinate 155,159,217 of CM060444.1, forward strand.
GAAATGGAAAAACTCTTCCAGTTCTTGATTCGGGTAATACCACCCTCCTATGTCAAGCTAAATCTCTCCAACTAAAAAATATCCTATACACACCAAAAATAATTAAAAATCTTGTTTTTGTCCGTCGATATACTATTGATAATTTTGTTTCAGCTGAATTCGACCCATTTCGTTTTTCTACGAAGGACTTAGCGGGTGGGGAGATTTTAACGAGGAATGATAGATATAGTGAACTCTACCCTTTTTCAAAATTTGCTTCCGCTTTCGCACTTTCTCAAGATCAAGATTCCTGGCATTACTGTCTTAGGCATCCCGGAAAAACAGTTTTTGATTTTTTGTCTTTGAATAATTTTATTCCATGCAATAAACGTGGTCGAACTTTGGTTTGCAACTCTTATCAAATTTCAAAGCATAAATGATTACCTTTCGCTTCTTTTTTAAGTAGTACATTATTATCATTTGATATTGTTCACTTCGATTTATGGACTTCTCCGATTATGAGCAAAAATGGTTACAAGTGTTACATGGTTCTAATTGATGACAAAACTCAGTTCATTTGGGTTTATCCCTTAAAATTCAAGTCTGAAACATTTGATAAATTTGCACAGTCTCACAAATATATTCTTACCAAAGTCCAAACAAATATTAAATCCTTTCATTGTGACCTAGGGGGTGAACCTGATAATCATCATTTTAAAATTTTCGCCAACTCCAACGAGTTATAATTTCCTTTTTCATGTCCCCAAACCTCACAACAAAACGGGGAATCCAAAAGGATGATCCGCCGACTTAATGAGATTATGCTTACACTTCTCCAACATGCAAACCTTCCCACACATTATTGGGTCGAGGCTATCCATACGGCCTCCATGGCTAATATCCCATCCATTTTACATCAACCAATATTTTGTTCTAAAAAACAAAACAATCACACAACCTCCATGGTCCCACCCACTCCACATATGTACGTCCCCGCCCCACCACCCCATGCAGCCTAACATGCAACATCCCAGTTCTTACTAAGTCATTCGCCATAGCCTCTCCCACCAAATCACCTCTCCTACCGCCCATCCCATCACCACCTCCTTTGTCACCACCTTCTCTGCCTCACACCCTATGACCACATGTTCATGTGATGGTATTTCCAAACCAAAAATACCTTCACTCTTCACACCACTTCCATCTCTCCACTTCCACATTCCTACATCACAGCTCTAATTGACCCGAACTTGAAAAAGGCCATGAATGATAAGTTCAACGCTTTATTGAATAACAAAATATGGGTTTTAGTTCCATGGACTCCGAATGCACATGTAATTGGGTCAATGTAGCCTTTTCGTCACAAATATAATGTTAATGGTACATTACAAAGGTACAAAGCTTGGTTAGTTGTTAACGGTAAAACTTAAAGGGTTGGCATAGATTATGAAGAAACTTTTACCCTGGTTGTTAAACCAACTACTATTCGTACCGTGCTTAGCTTAGCAACCTCACGCCCGTGGCCCATTCCCCAATTAGACGTGAAAAACGTGTTCTTACACGGGTGACTTAAATGGAACCGTATACATGTTTCAGCCTCCTAGATTCAAAAACAACATTCATCTGGACTACATTTTCAAATTACAAAAATCTCTCTATAGCTTAAAACAGGTGCCAAGAGCATGGTACCAACGGTTTGCAACTTATGTTCTAAAATGTGATTTTAAAAGTGCAATTTCTGATACATATTTTTTCACTTACAAGCAAGGTAATAATGTGGCTTATTTACTACTACATGTGGACGACATAATCTTAACGGCATGAAATGACACTCTACTTCGGGGTATCATAAACTCTTTATCCACATAATTCACCATGACTGATTTCGGGGTTTTACACCATTTTTTGGGTATCTCAGTTACTAGTTACTAGAAAGAATGGGGGTCTTTTTTTGTCACAATAAACATATGTTGAAGTTATTCTTTTTAAAGCAAATATGTCATCATGCAAGCCTTCACACACACGACATCCAAACTAAGTGTCAATGTTGGTCCGCTTTTACCCGATGGAACTCTCCACCGTAGCTTAGCTGGAGCCTTACAATACCTTACTTTCACGTGCCTGGATATCTTGTATGTGGTTCAACAAATCTGTCTTTTCATGCATGCTCCATGTGAACCACATTTTCATTTTTTGAAATGAGTGCTACGTTACATCACGGTTTACACATATCTCCCTCCAAATCGCCATCTTTAACTGTATATCTAACGCCGATTGCAGGGGGTGCCCCGACTCCAGGCGATCTACCTCCGGGTATTGCATCTTCTTGGGAAACAATCTTATCTCTTAGTCCTCTAAGGACCAAGCTACAATTTCAAGATCAAGCGCCGAGGCCAAGTATCGTGGGGTTGCTATTACCGTTGCTGAAACATCTTGGATTCGAAATCTACTTATCGAACTAGCAGTCCCTACACAAAAAGCTACTATCATATATTGTGACAAAATATCTGCAGTTTATATGTCTGGAAACCTGTTCAACACCAATGTACCAAGCACATTGAAATTGGCATTCACTTTGTTAGAGAAAAGGTACACGTCAGGTCTCTTCGAGTTCTACATGTTCCAGCCGGCTACAAATACACCGATATCTTCACGAAAGGGCTGCCACGACCACTGTTTCTAAAGTTAAATCCAGCCTTTGCATTTGTCATTCTTCCACTAATACTGAGGGGGTGTCTTAGTCAATGCGCATGCACATATCTTGTAAATATGATTTATATTTCAATTAGGGTTGTAAACGAACCGAACGTTCAGCGAATGTTCGTGAACGATTTGGAGGGAAGTTCGTTTATGTTCATTCGATTAGCTTAACGAACGAACACGAACAAAAAAGTTTGTTCGGTTAACTTAGCGAACGAACACGAAAAAAGGTCTCGTTCGTTCAATTGCGTTCGTGAACGTTCTGTAATATGTTCGGTTACGTTCGTTCATGTTCGTTTGATTAGATAAAAATAATAATAAATAATAAACCTTTTCTCTAAACATATTGAAAACTTGAACCCATATTTTTTTTTCTAAGTTAGCTAAAATTTGGACATTCAAGACAGTTTTTGGGATAATTATGTCTAAGTTACTTAAATTTTGAATAAATATGTCTTAAGTAATTTTAGATAATTATGTCCAAGTTAGTTAAACTTGATTTATCGTTTGGTGGTTGTATCATTTGATGGTTGTATTTAATTACTTATGTCCAATGTCTAAGGTTAAGAATGTTTTAGTTTTTTATTTTCAAGTTAAATGTTTGTTTATGTTCGTTTTTATTCGTTTGCGTTCGTGACCAGCGTTCACGAACTGTTCGTGAACAACTGATTTTCCTTGACGAACGAACACGGACATAAACTTATGTTCGGTATGCGTTCGTGAACAGTTCACGAACAGGTTAATTTCCTTAACGAATGAACACAAGCATGGCATTGTTCGTGTTTGTCGGTTTGATGACAACCCTACTTATGTTCGCTATGCGTTTGTGAACAGTTCGCGAACATGTTAATTTCCTTAACGAATGAACACAAACATGGCCTTGTTCGTGTTCGTTCGGTTTGATTACAACCCTAATTTCAATGTATATTAGGGGAGTGGGGGTGGTCCGTGATGGCCACCCACCACGCGTTGAACTTGTGCCGCACACCGCCGCCACCATAAAAATCACGCGTGAACATATCAACGCGTTGAAAACATCACGCGTTGAAAAGAAATGTTACCGTTTCCTTTTTTGACCGTTTGGCACATATTTGAGCGTTGGGATTTAATTTTTTGAGGGTTTTTTATATAAAATCCAAATTATTCCCCCACTCAATCAAAAAACTCTCCAATTCAACTCAAAAACTCTCCAATTCAACTCAAAAATTCTCCAATTCAACTCAAAAATTATACAACAAACATGGAAGGTTCAAGCAAGAGAGGTGGGGGTTCGAAAAAAAGAGGTTCGGGTACGAAGAAAAATCCCGTAAGACCCAAGGTTCGAGCGAATCTTGGCGAGCCGACGCGCTTTAGGTTGCAAGACGAACCCGAGCAAGTCCCACCCTTTCAAACCCAACAATATCCACCATTTCAAACCCAACAATATCCACCCTTTCAATCGCAAACGTATCAAAACCAACCGTTTGTTCCACCGTTTCAACCTCACCAATTTCAACCCCAATCGTTTCAACACTTTCAAACCTAACCCCACCAACTCGACCCACTACTAGAAGATAACACCCTCATCCGTCAATTTGTAAATGCGTATCGTGAACCACAACCAAGTCTCGACGACGATGAAGATGATGATTACGTTCAAGAACAAGAAGAAGAAGAAAAAGAAGAAGAGGAAGAGGAAGAAGAACAAAATGATGACGTTCAAGAAATTGTCCCAACTGTCCGACAACATTGGACGGGCGAGGAGGAGGTGGCCTTGGTGAAGGCGTACTTGCACATCTCTGAGAACAAGAAACATGCCAACGAGCAAAGAAAGGATACGTTTTGGAGACGAGTCATTAATCATTTTAGCCGACTACCCGGTGCAGAGGAACGAAACATGGACCAAATGACGTCGAAATGGACGAATTTGAACGGGAAAATTAGTAAGTTCAACGGTTGTTTCATTCAAAAGGTATGTTTTTTTATAAAGTTTAAATCTTTTTTAAAAAAAAACTGTTATTTAAAAAAAACTGTTATTTTAAAAAAAAAAAAACCAGAAAACTGTTATTTAAAAAAAAACAGAAACTGTTTTATTTTTAAAAAACAGAAAACAGTTTTTTTAAAAAACAGAAAACAGTTTTTGTTAAAAAAAACATAAAACAGTTATTTTTTATAAAAAACATAAACTTTTTTTGTAAAAAAAACAGAAAACAGTAATTTTTTTATAAAAAACAGAAAACATATTTTTTTTAAAATACATAAGTTTTTATATTTTTTTGTAGAACCGTAATCCACAAAGTGGAGCGAGCGAGGCGACAATCATGCGACAAGCCACCGAAGAGTATTGCGAACTCTACAAAAAAAGGAGTTTTCCACACGTGGCGGCATGGGAGGTTGCGAGGAATCACCCGAAGTGGGTCCCGGTTGATTTGGTCGACATGCGTGGTCCTACGGCTCCAAAAAAAGAGGTCCTAAAAGATCAAAGACATCCGATTCGGGCAACTACACGACTTCCGCGTCAGATAACTTGCCCCAAATGAATTTAAACGAAGACCCCCTTGACGAACCCGATCAACCCGTTGACGACCCCGTTGAAGAAGATACACCTACAAGGCCATGCCGCAGGAAAAGTGGTGAATCGTCAAGTAAAGGAAAGGAAGCGATGGCGGAGTCGATCTTCAGAACCGAAGAGGCGAAAATGGCGCAATACAACGAGGCCAAACAAAGAAAAGAAAAAATTATGCCCATAAAAGTTGAACGCGAGCAGGCGTACATGGGACACTTGAAAACGGTAGAAAGACAAAATGATTTAAAAATCTTGTGTGAAAAGCACGCCCATCTCGACGAACCGTTTAAGTCAATTGTAATTCAACAAAAGCGGGAGATTTGCGAAAGGTGGGGTTGGGAGATGCCACCCGTTTAATTTAAGTTTTTTTTTTCTAATGTTTAGTTGTTTTTTATTTTGCTATGTAATTTATTTTTTAATTTTAATGAAATTTATAATTTAGTGTTTTATTGTTAATTTCTAATTTTAAAATAAAAATTAAAAAAATTTGTAAGTGATGAAATTCTATCACTAGTGACCACCGCCACTACAAAATGCTTGTGAGTGATAGAGTAGTGGCTGATGACATGACAGGATTTGATTGGATGTTTGTAAGTGATGGAATTCTATCACTAGTGACCACCCACTCCCCTAATAGATATTAGACCACCCGTAGTGGTGAACAAAAATAATGCCCCCACCATGGGGCATTATCTGACACGTGGCATCCTAGTCAGCGTTGGGCATTATAGCAAAAGAGGTGTAGTGGGGCATTATTCCAATAACGCCCAAATAATACCCCTTCCAATCATTAAACAAAAAAAAAAAAAAAAAAAAAAAAAAAAAAGGAAGACATGTGAGTGGTGATTGGTTGGTCATGGTTGTGTGCAAGCGTTTTAATTAACACGCCGGAGCCAATTTTTTTCAAAAAAAACGCCCGGAAACGCCGGGTGTAGTGGAGGAGTGGGCGTTTTCCGGCGTTTTTTTTGAATTTTTTTTTAAAAAAACGCCCCACTACGGGCAGACTTACTGCATCTTGGTTGTTTCAATCTTATTTTCCACGCAAAGGTTGCTTACAAGCATTTTTTTAAGATTAATCAACTGCTATTTAAGTGGTTTGGATCTACAAATACTATCCCAAACTTACGTTTTTTTTTTTTTTTTTTTTTTTTGAGTTAGTCCATATCTAGTTACAAGGATAGGTGGAAAGACATTACAAGGGTCCAGTTCTTTGTATTGGAATGTTAGAACCATTTCTACTATTATCATGAACTTTATCACTGAGTCATTGACTAGGGTCGGCTCAATCTTTTTGGAGGCTCAAAGCGAAATAAAAATTGGGGCCCTTTCCAAAAAAAAAAACATTTTTAAACAACTAAATTCATACTTTTGGTTTTGATTTGACATAGAAATATAGAAAGAAATTAACAAAATATACGAAAGATGAACTCCAAACTTTAAAAAAGGGTTTCAAACATAACCCTCCTACACTACCCCAAAAGATTTTAGAACTATTTCATCTTCAACTTAGCAAACAATATTAAACATAGAAACTTTTGTGGGCCTAGAGAGCCATGTCTACTTAAGAAACATAAAAAAATATCAATCAAAACACTAAGCTCCATGGAATTAAACCAGTGTATTAACATAGACTATTGGATTCCTTACCACTACAACGCAACACTACTGTTAGTATATATCATCAAATTAAATATTAATATCCATATTAAACTTATATATATATATATATTTTAAACGGAGGCCCTAAAATTTTGGAGGCCCAAAGCCCTTGCTTTACTTAAATGGCCCTTGGACCGGCCTTGTCATTGACCATAGTAAACCATCTTAGATTCTATCATGAATCAGTAGTAAAATATGTCACACATTATCATAAACCTTGGATAAACTCACCATGCCTCTTGTTGAGGGACAAAGAATATGGGATAATGAAAGAGAGGATACATAATGGTGAGAAAGAACAAAGAAGGTTAAGAGAATACATAAGAAATTGATGAAATACATGAGAAGGTTAAACGGATACGTAACGAGAGATGTCTAGTTTTTTTTTCAAGATAATATTTGAAGATGATAAAATTAGATATCAAATATCTTTTCAATGAGATCTATACTATATAATAAAAGAAACCTGTTTTGTGACACGTGTCATTCATTGGAGACACCTATTTTTAGGGTTTTTCGTGTTTCTTTTATATTTATCTTCTAATTCTAATAATTATATATAATATTAAATAGAAAAAAAATTAATTGAATAAAAAAAATATATTGGATAACATCGGATTTACTTAGATGATAACATACACATATGAGATTTTTTTTACTATTATTATTGTTTTATTATTTATCAAATATATCGATTACTTTAATTTTTTATACATAAGACTTTATCCAAAATTATATTTATTTAATATACAATCAATCCAAATTTACATTTATTCAACTCGTGAGGTACACAAAGTTTTTTAACTTTTTATTTTTTGGTATATAAATTACATTTGTTCAACCCATACAATACACGTGGTTCTTAAAGATATAATATTTATTATTGTTATTATTATTTGACCGAAAAATTATTTTATTCCCAGCTGTTTTTAAAGATTTAACTTTTTATTATTTGGTATATAAATTACATTTATTCAACCTATATAAAACACGAGGTTTTTAAAGATATAATATTTTTTATTATTTAATATATAAAATTATATTTATTCAACCGGTGTAATAAATGAGATTTTTAAAGATATATTGCTTTATTTTTTTAGTATGTAAAATTACATTTTTTAACCCGTGTAATACACGGGGTTATAATCTAGTATTATTTATACAAAAGGAATTATGGAATATATAACTTTAGATTTTTCTATAAATGTTGTAAACAAATAAGAATGTTAAAAAAACACTTTTGTTTTTGTATTTTCTGTACCCATCTTGGTTGTACATTTGGCTACATGAGTTGTACATTCTTATCACAGCCTTATTCCAATCTCAATCAAACATGATAAAAGACACGTGGCAGATTATCATTGGTTTGGATTTACTTTTTATAGCTTGCGGGCATCCAACGCAGGAATGAGTACTGTAGGTGGCAAAGAGAGAAAGTAAAAAGACAAGTTACAAACAGTCCTTCAGGTTTCACAAATCTTCAAAAATTGTCTCTAATTTCAGCATTAGTCAAATCTGACCCTTTTACTTTTTATAAATTCCAAAATCGGCCTCTTTTTCCAAAATTTGTTTTATTTGTAGTTTAATCTTTGATAAAACAATTATGGTAACTATAAATTGTCAACACGATCATTAAGGAATCGATTATTATGCCGTTCTAACTTTTTATGCTCAAACTTGTGTAGAAAATTAATTTTTTTAAATTAAACAAACATTATATATTAAAAATACCTCATTAATATTGATAGCTGTGAAGATTTATATGTTAGCTGAAAAATTCAATAAAAATGAATAAAGATGCTTTTATTTTTCTAGACACTAAAGTGCACATCAATTACAATGACAATAAAATTACGTTTGATTAACACTAGACAATACATGTGTTATCGACCTAAATTGATTTCACAACTTGTCTCCAACTTATTTTGATAAAATAACTAATCACTATGATCACACTCCCTGTAAAACATGCATAACAAAGTATTAAATCCGTAGAAAAGTTTATTTGATTTTATTAATGATTCGATTCGATTCATTCATTAATTAAAGGGCTGTTTGTTTAGCTATTAATGAGGCTCTTAATGGTTCAGATCTTTTACTAGTTCAGCACTTAATGGTTCAGACTGTTTGTTACTTGAGCAGATGTCTGAATGGTTAAGACATTTGCATCTGAATGGTTAAGCATTATATTGAGTCTGAATGGTTAAGACCTATAATCTGAGTTGGTCAGACGTTTGCCTCTGAATGATTAAGCATTATACTGGCTTTTAATGATTCAGACATCTTACTGGTTCAGCACTTAATAGTTCAGATATCTTACTGGTTCAGCACTTAACTATTCAGAAGTTGTCAAACAGCCTCTTAGTGAATACAAATAATCACAATCATACCTAGCAAAATCTTTTACTCATAGCAAAACTATTGATAGGGTCTGGAAGGGTGAGATGTAAGAACACCATACGTTTATCCCAAGGCCTAAGGATAGAGATGTTGCTTCTATGAGATTCACGACTCCAAACCATATCCAAACATAACGTACAATGGAAAAATAAAGTGCTAACTAAGGAATCTAAACAACAGAAGAAAAAAAACAGTACTAAATATGGTACTAGTAAGCTAACAATAATAGAAAACCAATGAACAATGGTAAAATAATATAATACTAACAAATAAATCATTATAGAAAACCAGTAAACAATGGTAAGATAATATAATACTAACAAATAAATCATTATAGAAGAAGCAATCCGTAAACAATGGTAAAATAATATAATACTAACAAATAAATCATTATAAAAGAAGCAACATGCAAAAGCCATAAAAAATACAGAAAGCTAAGCCTGAACTGTACCCTAACCATCTGTAACCTTAATCATATGCCTCAAAGAGCTATTATCCTCGATCATAATATCATAGAGATACAAGTCTGACAAATCATGCCTGACCTGCTCATCCCAAGTTTGTTTAGATGTGCTTCTACTCCCCCTTCACTCCACAATTCGGGTTTGCACACAACTATCATTTGTCTCCTTGCCACAAGTCCAAACGCAAAATTTATTAGTTTATAACTTAGCAAAAATAAAAGCAATGGACTTCTCAACATCCCACATATAGTTTCAGGGTATGTAATGAAAAGTAATAAAACTTGAAGGTCTCATCCACAATTTCCACCTATTAAAATGGGTGACGACGACTCCCGGAAAACCCCCAAATTAAAGGCAGACAAACACGTCTTCTCGTTCACCGCAAAAACACACCTACTGATATTTCTCAATCGGAGCCCTAGATTTTCTGGATCGATCTCCTCCGTCAATCTCCACCGGAAATCATGGTTATCTTCCTCTCTTTATGCATAAATTGCACACAGAAGCGTACTCTGTTGACTCATATGCTCTCACTTATTGTTATTGATTGTATATATGTTTGATTTGAGATATTTATCACGATCTGTATGCATCTTGCTGATTTTGTTAATATTTGTTAATATGTTGGTGATGATGCTCTTGATCTTTGTTTCTGGTGATTGATTTTGCATTATGTGTGATTTATGTGTTACGGTGTTGATTATTATGTTGAACTTTGTTCTTGTAGCTTGAGGTTGAGTAGATCAGAGGTTTAAGTTGTTAGATGCGTGAAGATTTACTCAGAATTGACTATTTGAATTGGTTCAGATCATCGTGTGGGATCTTAGATTTGATTTTGAAGCACCTAATTTCAGGACTTGAAGCAAATTTTGCAACTTATGTGTAGTCTGATACTCTGATGATGTGTCTCTATTAAAGATTTTAAATACTTGATCTGGTGTTTCTTGATTGCTTGTTATGCTATGTGATATTTTATCTTTGTAGATGAGGATCGTTGGTAGATAAACAGCTTGGGTATTTTTGTCATAATAAAGAAATTCTTGTGGAGCTTTATTTCGTGTTTTGTTAAGAATGTTAACTGATATGTTACTGGTGGAAATGAGTGGTGTATGTAGTCATGTAATCTGTTGCTTGGTACAAAATTCTTGTGGGTTACTAATAGTAACCCGATACCGGAACTTTATTAGTTAAGTCGATTGCTTGGTACAAAATGCTAGTGAGGTAAATTATCAAATTTCCTGTTAGTTGGGGATCATGGGTTGGTGAATTGTCAGGATCCTTTTATTAACTTTAAGATTTGTTTGGTTGAATATTGAAGTGTTGCTTATATATTTGGTACCATACTATCATTACACGGTGGAATGAGTGGTATGTGTAGGGAAGTCATATGTTGTTTAGCGCTTACTAAACCCTTGGTTTACTAGTAATTTGATTCCGGAACTTTAGTTAGTTGATTGCTTGGTACCAAATGCTAGTGAGGTAAGAAATCCGTTTGTCAATATCAAAGTTCATGTCAGTTGGATATCATGGGTTGGTGAATTGTTGGGGCCCTTTTGTTAACTTAAAGAAGTGTTTGGTTGAAGTGTGAAGTGTTGCATATGTATATGATACCACGCTACCATTACTTGGTTGGATAATCCTAATTCAAGTTTCTATTTAATAAATGTTTTCATTCTCTATAGGTCACTTGTCTCGCATTTGTTGAAATGTTTATAATTGATCAAACTTGTAGGCCAACGCAGCATCAGGGATGGCTGTGCATGATGAGTGCAAGCTAAAGTTTATGGACCTGAAGGCAAAAAGGACCCACCGCTTCATCATCTACAAGATCGAAGAGAAGCAGAAGCAAGTGATGGTTGAAAAGGTTGGAGAACCAGCACAGACTTATGATGAGTTTGCAGCATGTCTACCCGAGAATGAGTGCCGATATGCTGTCTTTGATTATGATTTTTTGACCCCAGAAGGTGTCCAAAAAAGCAGGATTTTCTTCATTGCATGGTAACAATAACAATATTGATTCTTAAAAGTTAATTTAAAGGAAAAGTGTTTAAAGTTTGATGGCTGATGATTGATGTTATCTGGTGTTTAAGGTCTCCTGATACCGCAAGGGTGAGGAACAAGATGATTTACGCAAGCTCGAAGGACAGGTTCAAGAGAGAGCTTGATGGTATTCAGGTGGAGTTGCAGGCGACCGATGCTAGTGAGATGGGGCTTGATGTTATTCAAAGCCGAGCAAACTGAAGGTCTCTAGTGTTCTGGTATGTAGATTAATGAGAGGCGTACCGGAGATGTTACTGCTTTTACCAAAGACTAGTGTGGTTTAAGGTTTAAAAAAAGGATTTGTGTGATGTTTGTGTGATCCAAAAGAAGTTATATGAATTTGTACTGTATTTCCATTTGATTTCATCTCTTTAATGGATGCTGCTATGTTTTACCCATATAGGGATGGCCTTGCATTTACCTTACTTGTGGAACTTAAAGCCTTGGTTCTTGACCAGCTTACACGTGTAAACATAATGTCTAAATTATTTAGAGATCAAGATTTTGGTCGGTTAAAATAATACTAATGAAGAGCTTTTATCTAATGAAATGAACATTATTTGGTTCCCTGGGTCAAGTTTTTATTGAAGTGCTATGTGGTATATCTCTCTCTCTCTATATATATATGTTGATGATTATACATATTTTAGTGTACGAATGATCCATATCTGACAATTGCATTTTAGAGTAAGAGTATACGTACATGCAGCTAAATTACAAGTGATTTTAGACACATGAGTGCACCATTATAATCACACCGTTGATAAGTTAGATGTATCGTTTTAATTGGTTTGGATGCCTGGTTTAGTAACACCCTTGTAACTAGTTTCCCCGTTGTTAAGTTAGATGACATGGTTTTAATTGGTTTGGATGCCTCTTGTAACTAGTGTAGCCGTGGCATTGCAATCAACATTGCATTGTAGTGTTTTTAATACATATTAAGGGCCACCGGGGTGGTTGCCGATTCGGTAGTCCACCGCCAAGAAGAAGGTGAGGATCGGCAAGAAGAGAGAGGGGAAGAAATCGGCAGGTGTATGCCGTCGTGGGAAAGAGGAGAGAAAGAGAAGGTGGGGGCCGGCCCAAGGGTAAGCCAAATGAGTCTTGGGCCTTGGGCCACCAAAATGATAGGGCCTCCATAATTTGATGAAACCACAGTCCATGTATAAAAGATTTAGAGTGTGAGTTATCAATAGATTGATTGTTGGTATTGTAGTGGTTGTGTGTATGTATGGATGTTGGTGAGACTTGGGTTTGAATCCTTGGTTCAGCATTTTTTTTCCTTGTTTTTAAATTTTAACACAATCTTTCAAATAATTACACTTGGGCCCTTCAAGTTTAACTTTCAGTTACATACATTTTTTTGGGAAAAAGGCCACAAGATTTTACTTCGCCTTAGAGCCGGCCCTGGCCATACCAATCACATCTTTTGGTTTTTTTTTTAAATGGTTTGCCTAATCTCTATTTAGGCATGCACTCTTTGTGATTTTTGGGTAATAGGCAAAAACTTTAAGCAAATTACATGGCACAATTCAATTGGGTGGGAGAAAACTTTGCCTAAATGGGTTAGGCATGCACTCCCTCATCCTTATAAACGTCATTTGAGTTTATAAAAATTAGTGGAACTAGTTTTATGTAAAAAAAATTAATTCATAGGTGATTTTAAGTTTCACTTTTGCCATTTTAACTTTGTATTACAATCTTATCGCAACCTCAAAATAATTATTAAATTAGCTAGATCAATGGTCCATATCACTTCATACAAAAAAAAGTTTCTTTGTAGATGATCCAAATTCTTTATAGGGTTGGACCAAAGCTCTGGGATACGAGGTCAATTGACATCACAAACTTTTTTTTCATTTTTGAATTGCGATATTATTAAAAGCTTCCATCGCAATTTTTTTTTTTAATTTTTGGAATGGCGATATTATTAGAAGCGACGCAAATACAAAGGCAAAGGACAAATTACATAAAGAAGTTAATATTACACCAAGTACTCCAATCCAAAAATGATATATTTCCTCAGTAATACAGTCAAGAGAATGCATTTAAGAGTCCACGATTTCTTCCAAACTCCGAATTCTTTCGTTGAACGGCTTGTTGTTTCTTTATTTCCATAAAAACCATAAAGTAGCCTTGTAGAGGAGATCCATCACCTTTTCTGCACCTGTTGGATAAGAACTCCCTGCCAGAACTTTCACAGTCTCCATCACCGAACTAGCCTGGGCCGTAGATACCTTGCACCATCGGTTAACTTTCCACCAAACCTCTTTGGCTAAACCACAACTAAACGTCCAATGATCTAAAGATTCAGGTTCGGAACGTTCTAGAAAATTAAAATGCAATCGTAAATAAAGCATGGACGCATGACTTAAAAAAATAATTACATCAAAACATAACTGGATTAAAATGTCCGGAAGCTACTTAAACCATTCACGAAGTTAGGATAATTGTCAAACATTTACAAACGGTAAAAACTAAAGTCATTACAGGTACAAAACAAACAAGGTGCATATCCCAAATGACCGAATATGTCCACCTTCAAACTTTCGTCATCTAAACGTCCAAAGTGCATACCCCAAGGAGCCACGTATGTCCACCTCAATTCTCCGTCGCAGACTTTTCTTCGAAAAATAAAACTTCGTGAATCTTGGAAAGTGGCTCGTTCACAAGGTTCGGCAAATCGTTCACCATCGGGAAACTAAGGGAATCAAAGCAAGCTATGGCAGTGTTCAGTTCGGCCTCCGCATTTCGGTTGATCAGAGGAACTTCTCCGTAAGGAGTCTTCTTCTTTAGCGCATGAAGATAACTACCTTGGACCCCGGAATTGACACAAATAGCGCTCATGGCATTATTGACTGCGGCCACGACTTGCGTCATCTCCGGTCCCTTGTGGATATTCTTCGCCAAAAGTTTAGCTCCTTCCATCAGAAGCCACACTTTAGTCGCATGGAGATCCTCCACCTTCCGAGCCAGGTCTGCACTCTCCAGCTTCAATTCCTCGATTTCGGCCCTATGATGCCCTTTCATTTCTTCCATCCAGGCTTTTAACTCAGCTTCACCTGTTTTATGAGCATCCCGCTCTGATAAACATGTTAGAAAAATATAAAGAAGAAATTCAAAGCAAACACAGAACGAAGCCGAACCTGTGAGCATCCGTTCGTAAGCCGCACGAGCATTGGTTAACGACTCCACTTTAGCCAGCACGCTCTTATGTTCTTCATCCTTCTCTCTAGAGGACGTCACAAAATTCTCGAGCTCGGCCACCACCTTATCTCTTTCCTCGGAAGCAGAAGCGGCCGCGGCCTGAGAAGATTGATTCAGTGTTGTTAAAGACTTCACTTTTTCTTTCTGAACTTTTAGATCCTGGAAAAGTTGGGTAAGCTTTTTCTCGGCATCCGGAGTACTTTGTATCTTGCGTTTTAAGGAAGTAACTTCCTTTTTCATGTCCTCCTTCACCAATTCCGCTTCCACCCACCTGTGGTACAGCTCGGTTACATAGACGTTCGATTGAGCTTGATTAAGCAGCACCGCAGTTCCCAGGTTCTGGCTTTTCATCATCCGTCTCCGGGAGTGATCCAGGGGAGTGTTGATATTAAACAAAAACATTCTAGCCGTAAGCTCATCCATCACCGAATCTTTATTCCTGATCTCCCAGTCAGGCACAAACTTTTCCTCAGTCGTGGTTGGGTCAATATCCATCTCATCCGAAAAAGCATATGCAAACTGAAAGAAAACCATCACTTCGGGTCCGAACCAAGATAAAGGAAGAGATGACACTTGGTCCTCCTCATCATCAAGGAAGCAGTCCGGACCCAAAGAGGAACCCAAAACCGTACCTGAAAAGGTTACCATTTTCACGTCACCCTGAGTTTTCCCCTCGCCTTTTCTCGTTACCGCAGCTTCCTCCGTCTCCATCAC
The DNA here is from genome assembly GCA_030545235.1 of Helianthus tuberosus. Classification (NCBI taxonomy): domain Eukaryota; kingdom Viridiplantae; phylum Streptophyta; class Magnoliopsida; order Asterales; family Asteraceae; genus Helianthus; species Helianthus tuberosus. Next base: position 155,174,922 of record CM060444.1, read on the forward strand.
CCCAGCATCATTCACTGGAAGATAGCCACTTGAAAACGTGGCAGATGGTTCGGATCGAGCCTTGGCAGCCTCTTCTCAGGAAGACTTTCCACCGGATAAATGTTCGGCTAGATCAGTCAGCACGTTGTCACTAGAATAAGAGGTGGTCTTCTTGATTTTCTTGGTCGCTTTCGGCATAGGGAGAGAAATGGAGGATCGGACTTGAGAAACATCGGTTTTTCGTTTGCGAATAAGACCTCTCGGTCCAGATTCCGAAGAAACTCCTTTTTCTTTGGCTGCAACATCTGAAGGACGATATGATATGGCATGATCCAACCCCCTCACCTCCGGATCACTATCCTCATCCACATATAAAAGCTCGGCCATGACCCCAGCACCAGATGAGCCGACAGTACCAACGTCGGACTTGGGTCCGGAAGAAGCAGTCTCAACAACAGGGGGCTTGAAGGGTTTCAGATCAACAGGAGGACGAATCTCTTGGGCCGATACAGAGATCTGTTTCAAAAAAGGCTCGTTGTCCTCGGCCAGCTCATCAAAATCAAAATCCAGAGTATTAAAGTTTGGAACCTTAAGCGCATCTCTAAGCGACATCTCGTCCCCTGCAGACAAAGGGAAAAAAGGGTTAGAAGCATTAAAAGAAAAAGTTTCCGAAGGGAGGATAAGGGGCCGAGAAACTTACTTTCACCCTTCTTACGGATCACCGGCCAGTCCCTATCCCCTCGGCCCCAAGCATAATAAACCCGTCCCAATAAAAGCAAGTGTTTGGGAAGGGGACGGATGGGGGATCGGTTGTCAATCAGATCCTGAGCCAACCGCTGGTCAAAAACAAAATCTTCGCCTAGCTCAAAGACCATCGACTGATCTTTAAACCTCCACACCATCTCGACCGGAAGACAACGATCGTCCAGCCAAAAGAAATTATCCTTCCAATTTTTTAGGCTGGACTTCTCATCCCCGGACGGGCTGGGGATGCCCTTCTGATGGTTAAATGTATACCAATCACCAACAGTTATAAATTCGTAAAAATATCTGAAAACATTTAAATCCGGTTTCCGGTTCAGGGCTCTGCAAGAAACCTCAAAGTGGTTTACTCGACTTAGTCCGAACGAATTCACCTGACAAAGATGAACCCGGAAGAACCGGAGAACCTTGATCAAGAACCTGGAAAAAGGGACCATATAGTTTGAAAAATTACAAACACGGGTATACAAGGGAAACTTTCCCGGAAGAAAAGGGTATATGGTTTTATCCTTGGCCGGTAGAACCGGATGGAGATCTATAGGGATTCTATAATCACGAACGAATTTATCTAACTAACGTTGAGTCAGAACACTAACGCTCTCGGAAAGGTTCTCTTTTCAAGGAGCCATGACTGAACTGAGCAGTAAGTACACACCTTGAAGAAGAAGAAGAATAAGGAAGAAGTTGAAAAGAGGGTAACACAAGGAGAGAATTCGGAGGAGTAAAAGTAAAAAGTAAAACTGAAATGCCTTTTATAGAAGAAAACTGAGTCGGTTATAACTGGCCCAATCACGTCAACTGTCACATCGCGCCGTTTACAATTCCCTAGATGAGGATTGGTATTGTCAACGGTCGGTGACTGACGGTCAAAGCATTTATGTCACTGATGCCACATCAGCTTCACACTCGCATCGCCACGTCATCTGTCTGGAATTTGGCACAACATTTTACCAAGTCCATACCTGGACTTCATAAACTAGGGGACTTGAAGATACATATCCGGAGACGGACCTTCCTCGTAAGGGACAGACCAAATCACAACCGGACGAACATTTTGAAGAACTCCGTTCCGTAAGCCACCGAGGACGGATCACCAAACAAGTGCGTCCAGACGAATGACGTCATCCCAATTGACTAGTATAAATACCCATCCAAGTACAAGCCAAGTACGATTTCCTGAACCTTCATCCTACTTTCTCTCTCTATCAAATACTTATCCTCACGCCGGAGGGTGGTCGCAGAGGGGCCCTCCCATCTCTACGGTGAGCCTAACGGTTTTCTCTTTTGCAGGTCCAGGTCCTCGATCCCACCCCAAGGTCCTAATTCAGGTCTAAGGCTCCGGCCTCTGATTTCTGGATCTTCAGAACACAATACACAGATGAAGACCCCGGTGCTTGCCCCACTTTTCTTGAGTTCACTCGATGTGAGTTTATTGAACTGCTCCAGTTCTCCTTGCTCAGCCCGCCAATGTGGCACCTTTTTTCTATCCTCCAGAAAAAAACCCAGTTTAATATCTTCCACGACCATATTAACAGTCTTGTGCTTCTGGTTGAATACTATGTCGTTTCGGTTGACCCAAAGCCTCCAGATTGTCTTCATAAAGATGGCCTGAACAACCCTTTTCCTCTTGCAACTTAACTGTTGCGAGTTGCAATGTTCAAACAGAGAAGCTACGCCGTCAAAATTACCCGGAATCGAGGCCTTAGCCCAGACGCAAACTGACCACCACACCGCTTTAGCGAAGGGGCAGTTAGCTAGCAAATGGTCTGTTGTCTCTCTTTCCTTCCCCTACATTTAGATTCATATTCAGGAGAGTGTCGGCAGTCGGGATCTTGTCTTGAACCGCTCTCCAGCAGAAATAGTTAACTTCTGGAACTGCTATTTTATCTAAACCGAATTGAAAATGCAGCGTCTCCTGATGTAATATGTTCTCTAAATCCAGGCGAACCTGTTTAACGGATGGTACATAATAAAAGTAGTTTAAGGTATGAATTTCTTGATGATGTTTATTGATTTACAATGCCCTTTATATAGGGCAATGACATACTCAGGATTTTTTTTCTGGGGGTGCAAATTTTTTTTAAAGATTTTAGACCCCTAGCTATATAAAAAAAATGGTTCATAGCGGGTCGGATCGGGTCGGGTCGGGTCATGTAAAACAAGTAAACACAAACAAACAAAGTTTCATAGCGGGTCGAATCAGATCAGGTCGGGTCCATTTCAATTTTCAAAACAATCAAACCCTAGTTCCTAACTTCCTATCACATTAACAAACAAAAAAGCAAAAAAGTTCAAACCATCCCTACTTCTATTTCTCTTAATTATTAAATAAAAGAACAAAAAAACTTATCTAAAACATACCTTAGTCTTTAATTAGAAGAATCCGACGAAAAAAGGTGGTTCAACCCCTTTCCTCTTGAGAAATCGCGGCATAACTTTCCTACTCATTGTTCCTTCCTAATCCTATCACATACAAAATAAACAAGGATCTTCAAGTGTTCAACCATAGCCCATGTTCCTTAATTTTCAATTTAAAATTTTGAATTTCAAGCCCTAGTAATTGTTATTTACCAACCAACAATCATATAATCAACAAAACCACCCAACTAAAGACTAGAACAACCCAAAAATACATAAAAACATACAAAATTTTAAACCTTTTTAACAAATATATATATATATATATATCTATTTCTATTGAAAAACCCCAATAAAACATCAAAACAAATCGAATTACCTATTTAAGTTCAATTTTTGAATTTCATCTTTTCAAACCCTATACTAGAATCATATAATCAATAAGATATTAAGAAACAACAAACCCATCCTATAAAGACTAGAACAACCCTAAATTACCTCAAAACACATAAAAGTTTAAACTTTTTTAACCCATACTAAAATCCTATTATCTCATGACTGTTGAACAAAATCGCATAAACATCAAAATAACAAAAAAAAAAAGACAAAAAAAAAACAAAACATGTGCCTGTCAGGGGCGACCACGAAATGCCAAACCGTCGTTCAACAACATTTTTCCAAGCAAAGTAGAAGCACTTAATCTAAGTTTGATCCAATTTCAACCGCTTTACTCTTGTTGAGAAATCGCGCTATAACATCCTTACTCATTATGCCTATTACATACAAAATAAACAATATTCCTTAATATATAATTAAAAAACACAACTAATATAAGCAGCTTTAATATTTAATAATGAAATAAACAATTAAATCAACAAAAAAATGATTTCATTATTTAATAATGAACAGCGGTTTGGCTTTAATATTTAATAATATTTAGATTTCATTATTAAATGTTAAAGCTGTCTTCAATAGCCTTATTTGAATTAATGTTCTTCATATTCAAACAGTAGAAGCAATTTCTGTAACAGAAGATGATCCGAGGGAACACAACAATCTTATTTAGATTTTTAAAGAATGAAATCAAGGTACCTCTATAAATTCAAGAGTGTGGTGTGCGGTACTGTGCGGCAAGATTTGTGGGTTGTGGCTGATCGATCGAACAGAGTCTGCACTGATGTTTCTGTTTCTTGGTCGCTGGCAGCAGAAAGGGGAGGGCGGGAGGAGATGAATGGTCGATTGGGTTGTTTGGGTTATGTTTTGTTTAATTGATTTAGTTATTTGGGTTGGGCTTTAACATAAACTAATATAATTGGGCTTACATAAACTAATATAATTGGGCTTGATATTGGGTTATAGGAATACAAGTTTTATTTAAAGAGATTAGTGGGCTTACTTGTTTACATAATTGGGTCGGGTTTAAATCCGTGTTCACAATTTTTTTATATAAATTCCTAACATTTTTTTCTAAGGGGTGCGGTCGGGGATTTTTCACGAAACATAACACTAATTTTTTTAAGGGGTGCGGCCGCCCACCCACGGGCTAAGGTAGGTCCGCCCTGATATAGGGAAGATACAACCAGGAATAAGGAAATGATATACATAAAAATATTTACAATAAATGAGTGAATATAATCTATTCCTAAATTATAGGCATAATCTTCTGCAAAGGATATTCATCAGTTAAGACTCCCCCGCAGTTTGAGCAGGCAGAGGGCAGCCACTCAAGCTGGAACTAAAGGACTGGAATAACTGTCGAGGTAGCCCTTTAGTGAAGATGTCTGCGTACTGAAAAGCAGATGCCACATGTAGAACCCGAATCTAACTGACTTTAACTTTCTCTCGAACGAAGTGTATGCCAATCTCTATGTGTTTGGTTCGCTGATGTTGAACCAGATTGTCGAACATGTATACTGCAGAGACATTATCATAATAAATCACAGAGGCATGCTGCAGAGGAACATTTAGCTCAAGCAGTAAATTACGAAGCCATGTGGCTTCTGCAACAACATTGGCCACCCCCCGGTATTCAGCCTCCGCACTGGATTGGGAAATCGTAGGTTGCCGTTTAGAGGACCAAGAAATCAAATTATCACCAAGGACAGTATCCACTGGTGGAGCGACGAGAGTCTGGGCAACCTCCCAATCGGCATCTGAGTAAGAAACTAGAGAATGTGTATTGGTCTTGCCAATGCGTATGCCATAATCAACTGTGCCCTGTAAATACCGTAGGATGCGTTTTAGGAAAGCAAAGTGAGGATCCCGTGGTGCATGCATGAAGATGCAAATTTGTTGAACAACATAGGAAATGTCCGGGCAGGTAAATGTGAGGTAGTGTAATGCTCTAGCAAGGCTGCGATATAAAGTGGGGTCATGAAAGAGAGGACCATTAGAAGCACTTAGCTTAGTTGATCGATCAACAGGAGTGGCACATGGTTTACAAGAGGACAAGGAAGCACGAGTGACGATGTCCTTAGTATACTGAGACTGGTCCAAGTATAAGCCACTAGACGTCCTGGTGACTTTGATCCCCAAAAAATGATGCAAATGACCTAAATCTGTCATGGCAAACTCTCGTGAGAGCATGTGGATAATGTCCTGTAATAACTCATCAGAAAAAGCGATGAGCACTATATCATTTACATAAAGAAGTAAATAAGTAATCTAAGTCCCGCAAGAAAAGACAAACATGGAATTGTCTCACACACTACTGCGAAAACCTTGTAACAGAAGATGAGTAGCAAAGCGGGTATACCAACCCCGAGGCGCCTGTTTAAGTCCATAAAGGGACTTTTTCAATCTATAAACAAAGTTAGTGCAACGCCTATCTACAAACCTCGGAGGTTGTTGCATGAAAACAGATTCATTTAAGTGTCCATGTAAAAATGTGTTCTTAACATCAAGTTGATGATGGGAAGAGTGATGCATGGGGTTGGGCATGATTGGAAGAGGAGGAGGATTGCATGAGGTGGGTTGTTGCATGGGAGTGGGTCCATGTATGTGAGGAGAATGAGTTAGTAGTATGGAAGATGGAATATGTTATGGTGGTGGATGGGTACGTACATGAGGTGTAGGAATAAATGTGTTAGGTGTTGGAAGTGGGATTGGAGGAGCACCATCCATGGTAAATGGAAAAATATGATCAATAAATTCCACATGACGTGAGTGGTAAGGTCGATGCGATGTGGGATCGTAGCACTTATAGGCCGATTTGGAGGAGGAATATCCAAGAAAGATACACTTTAGTGATCGAGGATGAAGTTTAGATGGAGCATATGGACGCAACCATGGAAACCATAAACAACCACAAGGTTTTAGTTTTGTGTAAGTTGGTTGAGTTTTGTACAGTTTCTCATCAGGTGATTTAAAATCTAGGATTTTTGTTGGTAGACGATTAATAAGATGAACGACGGTTTGAAACGCTTGTGACCAAAAAGTGAGTGGCAAGTTGGCATGGTGTAGTAGGGATAACCTGATTTCAACAATATGCCTATGGCATCATTCGGCCACACCATTTTGTTTGGGAGTGTGTGGGGGAGTGGTAAAGTGTGAAATGCCACTTTTTTGAAGATAAGGAATGAGCCCAATGTATTCTCCTCTATTGTGGGGAAAAATGAGACTAGCGGTGTAGAGTAGGAAAGTTTGGCAACCGATATAAGATGGTTACGTAATTGAGGAATAAGCAAAACACTTTTTAAGTTTAATGAGCGGGATAGAGTAGGAATGGATGCATGGCCAATGTGAGATATAGGAAGAGTATTATCGTTTCCAAGTACAATCTCATCAGGTGTCACACCCCAACCGATGACGGAAACATCGGAGTGAGATGAACAAGATTGCTCAAAGACGTTATAACATTATGTGACAATACTTAATTCAAAACCGATTTTCATTGATAATCATAAATGTCAAATACAACGAAAGAAATACAAGTACAACATCGAAATAGCAAAATACAACAACAATAACATAACAAAATATTCAAATCTAGTATCTTGAGCGTGTTTCTAGTCATCCCTACTAGATTCGTTATGAGCATCAATCATCAACCTGTAACATGTTAAAAATAAAGGTTCAACGCAAAAGCATTGGCGAGTACACATGTTTTATATTACATAGCATAAGTATAAATTTCTTTTACTCAAATCGACATGGCAATTGTATACAAGGTAACTAGCATGCAATACTATATGTCAAACCCCAAGTGTCCACAAGAATTATAAGTGTCCCTCACCCCAAAAGTAACGAGACTATGGATAAAAGCTTAACAAGACCCCGACGGGCGGCGTGCTACTCCTATAGCGCTATATATGTTAAGTTTGGGCTAGACAAGTTAATGACAAAAGCATGTATGTATCTAGCATGAACCTAAGCATAACAATTAAGCATGTATAACGGATTGAGAATAAATAAATTTAAGTGTGTGAAAGTGTATTTTGTACATTAAAATGGTACAAGCCAAAGTGTTTAAAAAGAAATGGGTCAAGTGTACTCACGGTTTTTCAAGCTTCCACTTGTTAATCCGTGAAGAGTTGTTGGTTTGGAGATGGAACACCGAGTTCTCCTACACGATGAAACGTAGGTGTGTGAGTATTCGGATGATAATGGAGGATTTGGATTCGGAATTTAAAGTACACAAAGTATGCATACGAGAAAATAATCATCTAGACTTAATACTCGTTTTTGACACTAAAAAACCCATATGGGTTGATGTGATTTCAGGGGTTAAGATACTCCTTAGAATCGTAACGAGAAGTTAAGTACTTAGATGATGTAACTTAGTACCATGACGAATAATCATTTGATTATCATCAAGGGTTCGGTTATCATATATATTTTATATGTTTTATATATTTTATATAGCATATAGTATAAGTATAAGTCCAACATGTATATCATAGAGTATCATAGAAGTTATGCATAGAGGTAGGAGGATAACCTTCCTTTAAAACCTCTTTTGTATGTTCACCAATGCACAAGTTGTCACAAGGACAACAAGGATGGTCATGAATAAGATAAAATGGAAATGAAAGGTACATATTATTCAAGGGATAAATCATCAAGTGATGTGGTGGATTGAAGGTAGGATAGTCAAAGCTTCCAAGTAATCACACCCATACAAGCACAAGTCTTGTTCAACACTTGTGGGTTAAAAACCGTTACAAAACAGAAAGTTTGGAGGAGTTAAATACCTCCGAATTTGTGTGGAACAACCTTAGTTAGGCTCACTATTCATAGAGTTGATTAGGAGCATAAGAACATAGGTTTGTTTGAAGAAAACATAAGTTTAAAGAAAGTTTTATAAAGTTTTCTTCCAAAACAGAAAGTTGGAATGGTGATGTTCCACCTTGGTTTTCCATGGAAAACCTTGTGGAAACACTCCTAGAGGTGTTCTAAACCTTGAGGAAGAAGAAGAAGTGAAGAAAGTGGAAGAAAGGTGAGTATGAACTCACTTTTTGTAACTTGTATAAACTTCCTTGAATCTGATTATATTCTGAGATTAAGCTGTTAATTGAGAGTGTTTTGAGTGAGATTGAAGTGTTTGCAAAGTGGTAAATGTGTGGGAATGAAGGGGATTATATAGGTGAGGTTTAGGGTGAGTTAGGTGAGTGTTTAATGAAGAAAACACAACTAAACAAACACACAAGTTCCCAATCCTCGAGCAGCTTACAAGTTTCTGTGGATTTTGGGGTGTGGCGCGACGCGAAGACGACGAAGAAGTACCCCCGTCGTGCGACGCGACAGCTAGGGTTTCCGAATTCAAGTTTAGTTTTTGGCTATTTAAGTCCCTTATGTTTAATTAGGTTAGATTTTGATGTGTTTTAGGTATAAAAGGCATATTATAAGGGGGTATTATGTAACTTTAATAAATGAACAAGTATGAATAAGTATAAATAATTATCAAGGACATATAAACACGCGTGAAAACGTATAGATTACGTATGTATGATATGTATTCGAAAGCTTAACACACGTTCACAAGAATCACGAATAATGCATCACATGTATAATGAATTCAAACGTATGAGCATGCACGAATAAAATAAGACATAATTTGTATGAAATAACGAATTTCATTATGATCAAAGTCTCGGATTTACAATGATACAACAAAAGACGAATACAAGGATTACTTGTTACCAAAAGTAGAAATACAAGACAAGCTTTCCAATTAAGGAAAGTTACGAAAAAGCGGAGCGTTACAGTCTCCCATCCTTTAGGGAATTTCGTCCCGAAATTTAGGAAGATGTAACGAATAGTTGCAGGTACTTTGCCTTCATATCACTTTCGAGTTCCCAAGTAAACTCAGCGCCACGCTTTCCTTCCCATCGAACCTTGACGATAGGAATTCGACTGCGCCTTAATTGCTTGACTCCTCGATCCATGATCTCGACGGGTTTCTCCACACAATGCAAAGTCTCGTTTACTTGAAAATCTTCGAGTGGTACTTGAAGTCCTTCTTCAGCTTGACATTTCTTCAAGTTTGAGATGTGGAAAACAGGATGAACGTTGTTGAGTTCTTTAGGTAGGTCCAGACGATATGCTACCTTGCCAATCCTTTCGAGAATCTTGAAAGGACTTACGTAGCGAGGTGCGAGTTTCCCTTTCTTACCAAATCGAACAACGCCCTTTCTTACCAAATCGAATTCCAAAGGTTTACAACGCTTGTCGGCGTAACTCTTTTGTCGGCTTCTGGCTTTCAGCAAGTTGTTTCGAACCTGTAAAATCTTGTCCGTCGTCTCTTATATAAGCTCGGGACCGGTGATTTGAGCTTCTCAGATCTCGTGCCAACAAATAGGCGAACGACACTTACGACCATACAATGCCTCAAAAGGTGTCATTTGAATACTCGCGTGATAACTGTTGTTGTACGAGAATTCGATCAAAGGAAAGTGCATATCCCAGTTGCCACCAAAATTGATTACGCATGAACGAAGCATATCCTCTAGAGTTTGGATAGTGCGCTCGGTTTGTCCGTTAGATTGAGGACGAAAAGTGGTACTTAGATTGAGATGAGTACCCATAGCGGATTGAAATATTTGCCAAATATGAGACGTAAAGCGACCATCACAATCAGAGATGATGTCAATGGGGATACCATGACGACAAATGATTTCATCCATGTAGATTCGAGCCAATTTCTCGACTTTGAAATCTTCACGAATGGGGAGAAAGTGAGCAGATTTGGTCAATAGGTCAATGTTCACCCGAATACTGTCATGACCTGAAGAAGTACGAGGAAGTTTAGTGATGAAGTCCATCGCAATTCTCTCCCATTTCTAGACAGGAATTTCTGGTTGTTCGAGCAAACCAGAGGGACTTTGGTGTTCGGCTTTAACCTTTGAACAAGTGAGACATTTCGAAATGAAAGTGGCGATATCTTTCTTCATCCCAGGCCACCAATAGGACGTACGCATATCATGGAATATCTTATTAGCACCAGGATGAATAGAATATCTCGACTTGTGTGCCTCCTTCATCAGAAAGTCTTGAAGGTTATCACGATTTGGAATCCAGATGCGATTGAAATGATATAGAATACCATCGGATTTAGACACAAGACTCTCTTTAGTGCCAATTTGCATTTCGTTGTGGAGATTACCCTCGTTAAGGATCACGTACTGAGCTTCACGAATGCGGTTCTGAAGGTCGTTGACAAGCTGGTGACAGCGAATACCCTTGACATGAGTTTTACGACTAAGAGCGTCAGCCACAACATTCGCCTTACCTGGGTGATAGCGAATTTTGCAGTCGTAGTCGTTTAACAACTTTACCCAATGACGTTGACGCATGTTCAGTTCCTTTTGGTTGAAGATGTGCTGAAGGCTCTTATGGTCGGTGAAGACCACACACTTAGTACCATAAAGGTAGTGCCGCCATATCTTCAAGGCAAAAACAACTGCACTAAGTTCAAGGTCGTGCGTAGTGCAGTTCTTCTCATGTATTTTGAGTTGCCTTGACGCGTAAGCGATAACCTTGTCTTGTTGCATAAGGACACAACCAAGGCCAAGGTTTGAGGCATCGCAATACACGGCAAAGTCATCGTTACCATTAGGAAGAGCTAGGATAGGAGCATTACAAAGCATGCCCTTGAGCGTTTAGAAAGATTCCTCTTGTTCAGGACCCCAAACAAAAGGTTTCTCTTTTTGAGTCAAGGAGGTAAGAGGAACGGGGATTTTGGAAAAGTTTGAAATGAAACGACGATAATAGCCAGCAAGACCAAGGAAAGAGCGAATTTCGGACGAAGATTTAGGTGCAATCCAGTTGTTCACAGCTTTGATTTTAGCCGGGTCAACATGAATACCAAGTTCGTTAACAGTATGACCCAGGAATTGAACTTCCTTTAACCAAAATTTACACTTGGAGAATTTGGCATAAAGATCTTCAGTACGTAGAAGCTGAAAGATAAGACGCAAGTGTTGCTCGTGTTCTTCTTGAGTCTTAGAGTAGATGAGAATATCGTCGATGATCACGAAATGGTCTAAGTACGCTTTGCACACGCGGTTCATCAAATCCATGAAAACGGCGGGTGCGTTGGTCAAACCAAAGGGCATGACCATGAACTTATAATGACCATAACACGTACGAAAAGCGATTATGGGTATATCTTCTTCGAGGACTCGAAGTTGATGATAACCAGAACGGAGATCAATCTTAGAAAAGCAAGTTGTGCCTTGTAATTGATCGAAGAGATCGCCAATACGAGGAAGAGGATATCTGTTTTTGACAGTAAGCTTGTTGAGCTCACGATAGTCAATATACATTCGAAATGATCCATCTTTCTTTCTTTTTGACGAATAAAACGGGAGCTCCCCAAGGAGAAGTACTAGGGTGTATAAAGCCTTTATCAAGAAGCTCTTGAAGTTGGCTCGAAAGCTCTTGCATCTCAGAGGGTGCTAAACGATAAGGAGACTTAGCGCCAGGCGTAGTGCCAGGCATTAAATCGATACGAAAATCAACAGATCAAGCAGGAGGCGGACCAGGAAGATCATCGGGAAAATCACGAACAACAGGAACGTCACTTATGCTTGGGCCTTTGTCCTTTTTTCCACAATGTGGGTGAGAAAGGCTAAGGTACCCTGGCGCAAGCACTTGTTCGCTTGAATACACGACATAAGCTTGAGACCTTTAGAAGGTTTCTCGCCATAGACGTGCAGAGAATCACCATTGGGAAGAGGAAGACGAATGAACTTGTCAGAACAAACAACTTCAGCACGAACTCGCCTAAGCCAGTCCATACCTACTATGACATCGAAACTACCCATTTGCATAGGTATGAGATCAATTTAAAACACATGATCATTGAGATTCAAGGAACACTTAGAAAGAACGGAATCGACGATGACGGATTTACCATTTGCGACTTCGACATCGAATGATCTTGGCAACTTAGAGCGTTTAAACTTAAGCATAAGTTCGAATTCAATAGATACAAAACTTTTATCTGCACCAGTATTAAAAAGACAAGAAGCATAGATACGGTTTACATGAAATGTACCAGTAATTACGTCATTCGTGTTTTGTGCATGAGCGGCAGTGATGACAAATGTTCTACCTCGAGCTGGCTGCTGAGGTTGTTATTGTCGCTGTTGCTGCTGATGTTGTTGTTGTGGTGGCGGTTGGTTGCGCTGAGGGCAAACATTGGCGAGATGGTTTAGATCGCCAAAATTATAACATGCTCGCACAGGAGCGGCTTGGGGTTGAGCTTGGTTAGGGGCAGGGTTTGCAATAATAGCTTGGTCTTGGGTAGGCTTTGGGTTAAGGCGACATCGATCGGCGAAATGCCCAAACTTGCCACAGTTTGCGTATTTGCAACATGGGGTGTTAGCGGGATGATGGTAAGAGCATTGGTTACAATTGGACCACGGTCCAGTGTAGTTCCTCTTTGGTGGTTCCGTGTTTAAGGTAGCGGAAATTGATTGTAAAGGTATCAGGTTTGGCGGAGTAACAACCGCATAGTTTTGACTAGAAGCGTTCCGCTTCTTGTTCTTGTTTTTCTTGGTCGAGTGGGAGGGTGAGGGTTCCGCAGTGGTAGTGTCGGTGGTTGCTTGGTGTGCGGTTTTCAATGGAGTTTTGTCAGAAGCTCCGTGAAGAATAAGGTTGTTGTTAAGTTCGGCTGATAGACGAAATACGTCTTCGAGGGTTTTGGGGCAGGCGGATGCAACATGGTTCATCAAGGTGGGTGGAAGGCAGCGAATATATTTGGCAACGGCTTTGGGGACGGTGTCGACTTGACCAGGGCAGAGAACATTGAGTTGTTTGAAGCGCGCGGTCAGACCAACGTTGTCGTTCCCAACTTGCTTCAAATTCTAAAACTCGTTTTCTAGTCTTTGAAGCTAGTGGGAGGACAAAACTCTTCCTTCATTAGTTGCTTCAGTTCAGCCCAGGGAAGTGCGTGAGTGGCGTCGTTTCCTTGTTTGTTATGCTCGGAGGTCCCCCATTCGAGAGCTTTCAACGGAACACCCCATTAGCGTTCAAGGTTCGCAGGTTGTCAGGGCAACCACTTTGAAAAAAGGTTAGCTCAATAGAATCAAACCAATTCATCAGGGCGGTGCCACCATTGTTACCAGTAAACTACAGAAGTTTACAGGCCATAAATTGCTTAAACAAAAACGGTGCCTTAGGTGTTTCCACCTTTGAGTCAACAGAGGCATGAGGCGAGTCAGTGTTGGTTTGGATTCAGCTAACATTGCCGGGTATAACACATGCCATTTGATCGGCCATCTGCTCAGCAATAAGGCCTACTAACTCTTGCTTGGAGATGAAGTCGGTGTTGGAACCCTTCTTGGACTTGGTCTTCTTGGATGAGCTTGGAGATGCCATCTAGAAGTTCGAATGAGAAGGAAAGAATGAGACTTGATCATAATTTAAAATAAAGTTTTGCATGTATAAGCATGTAAGTATCATGTATCACGTATGGTTCACATAATTTGCATGAATTTAACAAGTATTCACAAAGCATAACACGTATGAATGCGTACAAAGAGTATAAATTTAGTTTGTTCACGAGAATTATTAATGTTTTTTTTATTGCGAGAGACGTGCGAATCGTGTGTCGGTTTTGAAATGAATGAGGTAATAAGTATAAAATCACATATAAATTGAATTAACATAAAAGAGAGGCTCAATAAAACATTGGATTGTTTTGGGTTGAGAAACGTCAACTATTCCAAAGTGAATCGAAAGTCCTTTCAAATTAGGGAAACGTGCTTTGGCCTATAGGTAAGATACTCTCGTTGAGAAGCGATTAACAGTATCTTACCCTTCCAATTACTACACGTCCCTAATCGATTGATACAATCGAAACTTTGGCGGGATTGAAAATCGAGGAATGGGACTAATCGACAAGACGCGGGTCTCACCCCCAACTTGACGATTTCGTACCCTAAATGTGGTTGGTACTCGTCGGGTCAAAATTTAATTTTGACACTTTGATGAGGGTCCACTAGAATTTGAATTGGAAATTTACCATCAAGATGTGGATTTCACTCCTAACTTGATGGCGTAATTTCGTGCAAAATAAAGCATAAGCGGATTGAGAGTCATTTACGAAATTATGGGTTTCACGCCTATTTTGGTAAAATCGTCTCGTTTGTATTACGAGTGTCTTCAAGTCTTCAAATGTGTATATTGTGTAAAATGTCTTAGGAAAGACATGTTGTAAATATTTAAGACAAAAAGAAGAGAAATAAGCAAATAGGAAGAATAAACATTTTAATCAAGTTGCAAGAATGGTCAAAAGTATGGTACCTACTATAGACTAGGTCGAACATGGCAATTCCACCTAATTCCCTATAGTTATGGTTCTGATACCTATCTGTCACACCCCAACCGATGGCGGAAACATCGGAGTAAGGCGAACAAGATTGCCCAAAGACGTCATAACATTATGTGACAATATTTAATTCAAAACCGATTTTCATTGATAATCATAACTGTCAAATACAACGAAAGAAATACAAGTACAACATCGAAATAGCAAAATACAACAACAATAACATAACAAAATATTCAAATCTAGTATCTTGAGCGTGTTTCCAGTCATCCCTACTAGATTCATTATGAGCATCAATCATTAACCTGTAACATGTTAAAAATAAATGTTTAACGCAAAAGCATTGGCGGGTACACAAGTTTTATATTACATGGCATAAGTATAAAATATTTTCACTCAAATCCACATGGCAATTGTTTATAAGGTAACTAGCATGCAATACTATATGTCAAACCCCAAGTGCCCACAAGAATTATAAGTGTCCCTCGCCACAAAAGTAAGGAGACTATGAATAAAAGCTTAACAAGACCCCGACGGGTGTTGTGCTACTCCTATAGCGCTATATATGTTAAGTTTGGGCTAGCTAAGTTAATGAAAAAAGCATGTATGTATCTAGCATGAACCTAAGCATAACAATTAAGCATGTATAACAGATTGAGAATAAATAAATTTAAGTGTGTTAAAGTGTATTTTATACATTAACATGTTACAACCCAAAGTGTTTAAAAAGAAATGGGTCAAGTGTACTCACAGTTTTGCAAGCTTCCACTTGTTAATCCGAGAAGAGTTGACGGTGTGGAGATGGAAAACCGAGTTCTCTTACACGAGGAAACATAGGTGTGTGAGTATTCAGATGATAACGGAGGATTTGGACTCAGAATTTAAAGTACACAAAGTATGTATATGAGAAAATAATCATCTAGACTTAATACTCTCTTTTTACACTATAAATCCCATATGGGTTCATGTGATTTCAGGGGTTAAGATACCCCTTAGAATCATAACGAGAAGTTAAGTACTTAGATGATGTAACTTAGTACAATGACGAATAATCATTTGATTATCATCAAGGGTTCGGTTATCATATATATTTTATATGTTTTATATATTTTTATAGTATATAGTATAAGTATAAGTCCAACATGTGTATCATAGAGTATCATAGAAGTCATGCATGGAGGTAGGAGGATAACCTTCCTTTAAAATCTCTTTCGTATGTTCACCAATGCACAAGTTGACACAAGGACAACAAGGATGGTCACGAATAAGATAACATGGAAATGAAAGGTACACATTATTCAAGGGATAAATCATTAAGTGAGGTGGTGGATTGAAGGTATGATAGCCAAAACTTCCAAGTAATCATACCCATACAAGCATAAGTCTTGTTCAACACTTGTGGGTTAAAAACCCTTAAAAAACAGAAAGTTTGGAGGAGTTAAATACCTCCGAATTTGTGTGGAACAACCTTAGTTAGGCTCACTAATCATAGAGTTGATTAGGAGCATAAGAACATAGGTTTGTTTGAAGAAAACATAAGTTTAAAGAAAGTTTTATAAAGTTTTCTTCCAAAACAGAAAGTTGGACCTCCAAAATGGTGATGTTCCACCTTGGTTTTCCAAGGAAAACCTTGTGGAAACACTCCTAGAGGTGTTCCAAACCTTGAGGAAGAAGAAGAAGTGAAGAAAGTGGAAGAATGGTGAGTATGAACTCACTTTTTGTAACTTGTATAAACTGCTTTGAATTTGATTATATTATGAGATTAAGCTGCTAATTGAGAGTGTTTTGAGTGAGATTGAAGTGTTTGTAAAGTGGAAAATGTTTGGGAATGAAGGGGATTATATAGGTGAGGTTTAGGGTGAGTTACGTGAGTGTTTAATGAAGAAAACACAACTAAAAAAACACGCAAGTGCCCAATCCGTGGCCAGCTAACGAGTTTATGTGGATTTTGGGGTGTGGCGCGATGCGAAGACGAAGGAGTACTCCCGTCGCGCGATGCGACGGCTAGGGTTTCCGAATTCAAGTTTGTTTTTTGGCAATTTAAGTTCCTTATGTTTAATTAGGTTAGATTTTGATGTGTTTTAGGTATAAAAGGCATATTATAAGGGGGTATTATGTAACTTTAATAAATGAACAAGTATGAATAATTATAAATAAGTATCAAGGATGTATAAACACGCGTGAAAACGTATAGATTGCGTATGAATGATATGTATTCGAAAGCTTAACACACGTTCACAAGAATCACGAATAATGCATCACATGTATAATGAATTCAAACGTATGAGCATGCACGAATAAAATAAGACATAATTTGTATGAAATAGAGAATTTCATTATGATCCAAGTCTCAGATTTATAATGATACAACGAAAGACGAATAAAAGGATTACAAGTTCCCAAAAGTAGAAATACAAGACAAGCTTTCCAATTAAGGAAAGTTACGAAAAAGCAGAGCATTACATCAGGCCCTCCATATTCTGAGAGGTGGTGAAAAAATGCCTGGTCGGGTGTGGCATGATTAGATGCCCAAGTGTCAAACATTAGTAAGGATGCTTGTTGTGACGAGCTTGCCATGGTAGCATTTACGGTCGGATTCGTTGATGATGTCGCAAGAGCTAGATTGATGTCTTGTACAAAACATGTGAACTTCCAACAATCTTTAGTATCATGACCTGGAATATTACAAAATTGACAAAAAAAGATTGTTACGCTTAGTATGAAAGTTGGTTGCCCACTGTTGTGATTTGGGAATTGATTATTTGGTGGCCCAAAAGTGTTGGGTCTGGTATGATTGGGGCTGTAGTGTTGGGTCATGAGTATTGGCGAGACCCTTACCTTTGTGTGTTGTCAACCTTAGCATTAACGTTAGCCGATTGCGAGTCATGAAGCGAGCGTTCATGACCAACCAACTTTTCATACAAATCTGAGAAGGTGATTGGTGTGTCTCAAGTTTTCAGGGCTGCAACGATTTTTTTTGTAGTCGTCACCTAGATGGGTGAGTATGTGAACTGTGAGGTCATCATCATCAATCGTCTTCTGCACCAAGGCTAATTCATCGGCTATGGCTTCATCTCGTTAAGGAATTTAGCAACGGGTTTGGATCCTTTTACTGTTAGTGGCGAGTTTGGTTCTAAGGGATATAATTCGAGACCGTGAGACGCTGGCGTAGCTCTCGGTCAAGTGTTGGAAGAGTTGGCGGGATGTTTCAGCTAGCGAGACAAGTGGTTGAATCATATCGGAGCAGCTTCCAAGGAGCGCCCCAAGAAGAATTTGATCCTGGCGGAACCAGGAACGATAGGCTGTATTTGGTTTGCCCTTACAAATTTTCGGTGGTGCTTCTGTTTTGCCATCAACAAACTGTTCAAGTTCAAAGCCAATGAGTGTTGATAAAACTTGTTTATGCCATGAGGGAAAATTATGGGCTGTGAGTTTGATTGGGAAGTTGGTGTGTGTAGAATGGAGATAGTTCAACAATGGTGGTGGGAGTAGCCACTAAGATAAAAATAGATGAAGAACACGTGTTATGGATTGGAAAAAAAAAAATCAGAGGAGGTGGAGTGCTCTGGATACTGTATAATAATCGAATGATGTTGTTATTTATGATACTTACAGTACATAATACAAGTGCCATATATAGGCAAAATATAGTAGAGAAAGTGCATCTTTACAGGAGTGACACATGCTCCTAAGTTAGGTTGTAGACTAGTAGGTTAGAATACAATATTCTAATTATACATTCCATATTATGTTCCTTGAATTACGTTATGCCTTGGGAATGTCCATTGGATTATTGAGTGCATCTTTACAAGCCTCATGTGTGATCTCTGATGTGCTAAGATCAATACATATTGCGCTGTTATGTGTTCAGCATCATCCAGAAGATAGACCAACTATGTGGTCTGTGGTTCTCATGCTGGTTAGTGAGGGACCACTTCCTAAACCTAAAGCACCTGCTTTTTTCATTGAAGAGAGCTGCAGTGAACTTGAATCTCTTTCACCAGTTGATGAACAAATAATACCACTATTGCATGCTCGATAGCATGTGATCTGCTCGTTTTCACTAAAATCATTAATCCCTACACATCCTAAAGTTCAAGGGTTGATTATGTAATAGTATAAAGTAGTTTAGAAGGTAGTTATGAAGTTCGGGGACCAAAGATGACAAATCAGAAGTTGGTAACCGACTCACTAAGGGAATCGATGTGTCCCTTAGACACATCTCTTGGAATCGGCGGCTTCAACACAAGGAGGAGACACATCCTCTCAAGATTCAATTACAACCACATATTCAAGAGACGCACCCGTTCGTGAAGAGACACGTCTCTACAATCGCACCTTTTAGTTACTTATAAATAGGGTTTTAGATTTCAATTGTAAAACATACATGTATTCAGAGATTTAAGTTAAATTCAAGTTCAGTTTGTTATATTCGATTCATGTTCTAGAGATCTAAGATCGACTGGGGCCAACAATTGGTATCAGAGTCAGAGCACCAGGCTCTAGGCATTGGGAATCACAAGGCAACGAATCGCAGGAAATCATTCGCGATCAGGTTTCATCATTCTAATTTTCAATTCACAAGTTTTAGTTTTTTCGGTTCAAGGTTATTAAACCAGGGTTAGAAATCTAGGTTTTGATTTCGGAGTTATAGTGCGAATTAGATAGTCGGGAATTCGGTTATTACGCATTGTGGTTATTCGCGGGTTAAACATTTGAAAGTTTATTGAATTCATGGGAATTGAATTTTACCGGTACACTTGGTTCGTATTGGTGGTCAGGAAATTTTGGGTTGTAAGATGGGTACGGTTCCATTTGTTTATTTGGGAATCAAGGTGGGTGCGAATATGATGTAATTGGTTGGTTGTTAGTGTCGATTGGAAAAATTGGTGTACTCTTAACTTGATGTAATTGGTTGGTTGTTTGTGGCCGCGGCTTCCTATTTCGCCTTGTAACATGTTGTCGTTGGCGTCTTTTGGTGAATGAAATTGATCTTAAAAAAAAAAAAGCAGAATCAATCTAGTTCTACACCCTATTATTCCTACAGTAAATTTAAAATTGCCAAGAAAATGAGGGAAAATTACAGGTGTTTGAACATTTTCCTAACATAAATGCATGCTTGCTATCGAGCATACAACATTGTTAGTGTGGCTTCATCAACTGATGCAAGTGTTTCGAGTTCACAGAAGCCCTCTTCATTGAAAAAAGCAGGCTGTTTAGGATCAGGCAATGGCCCCTCACTAACCAGCATTAGAACCACTGATAACATCGTTGGTCTATCTTCTGCATGATGCTGCACACATAACAACGCAACATGTATAGATCTTAGTACTTCAAAGATGACATGTGAGGCCTGTAATGATCCACTCATTAATTCAATAGACCTTCCTTCTTTAAAGAGTCTCCATGCCTACATCAAACCAGAACACATATTTTAAAAGATCACTAGTTTCTGGTCAAGATATAGGGATTTGGTCAAACAACTTAACTTACATGTCCAAGAAGGTTATCATTGTGGTCTCCATGAGAGAATTCTTTGTTTTTCTTTCCACAAATTATCTCCAACACCAGAACACCAAAACTAAATACATCAGATTTTATAGAAAAACGCCCGTGCACTGCATACTCCGGAGAAATGTAACCACTACAAATAGATCAAACAAGATATATTTACAGATTAGTGTGAAGCGGTTCTCATTCAATTTCAACTTCATTCTTTTATGGGGAAAAACAATTATTGTTATGGAGGATTCTTACTATGTTCCCACCACTTTCTTTGTCTTAGCGGTGGTATCATGTCCTACAAATATTCTCGCAAGGCCGAAGTCAGATATTTTTGGATTCATGTCACCGTCCAGCAATATATTACCTGCCTTGAGATCTCTGTGGATAATTTGGAGGCGGGAATCTTGATGTAGATAGAGAACACCTCGGGCTATCCCATGTATTATATTGAATCGTTGAGGCCAGTCAAGCATCAAACTTCTTGTTTCATCTGCCAAAAGGTGACTACTATGTCATGTGTAATTATATAAATTTTAAAAGAGTTAAATGCCATTTAGTCCCTATGGTTTGGGCCATTCTGCCAGTTTAGTCCAAATATTTCATTTTTCACCTGTGGATCCAAAAAGGTTTCACCGTTGCCATTTTAGTCCACTGGGTTAACTTCATCCATTTTTTCTGTTAACGAGAAGACCAATTTGGTCATTTTATATGTAATTCTGTTAACTAGAAGGGCAATTCGGCCATATAAAATGACCGAATTGGCCTTCTCGTTAACAAAAAAAAAAAAAAATGAAACCTTTTTGAACCCACAGGTGAAAAATGAATGCTTTGCGCTAAACTGACAAAATGACTCAAACCACAGGTACTAAAATGGCATTTAACTCATTTTAAAAAGAATGGTACTAAGTGAAAGAGTGAGTCAACCAAAGAGAAACCAGTCCAAGCTTTTGTTAGTCATGTATTCATAAATTAAAATCAGTTCATTTTGATGAACGCAATATCCGAGAAGTTTCACAAGATTCCGATGCTGAAGTTTTGCAATACAGATGACTTCATTCTTGAACTCATGAAGCCCTTGTTGGGATGTTTCTGAGAGTCGCTTAACAGCTATTTCTCTTCCATCTTCCCACACACCCTAAATGATTATGAGCATATGATAACTTATAATTCTGTAGATTTATACACTTTTGATCCATGAAAGGGATAAGCAATTTGTTCTGTTTAAAGGCATAAAGAAGTTACCTTGTAAACAGGACCAAAGCCGCCTTCCCCAATCTTATTGGAGGAACTGAAGTTATTTGTTGCCCTTGCTACCTCATGTAGGCTAAGACATTGTAAATCATCAAGTTGTTCCATCTGCAGAATTGCATCCTTTTCATCCTGCCCAGACCACTTCCCTACAAAATGATATTGTTACATGATTTTTTGTGTATCACAGATTATAAATTTACATTCTCCTTTATCTTACCTCGTCTTTTCTTTAGCTTTGGACAGGCATAACCGGCTGCAAAGAGGAGTGTCACAGCTGATGAAGTTAAAAGTACCAGTATAAGTATTCTTTTCCTTTTGTTGACATCGGACAGGGAATCCACCAGCCCTTTCATTAAGAAATAACTATAATTTAGAACTGAAACATATAGGCTAAAACCATGAAAATGCTTACCTTTTAACTCCGAGGCTGCCATTCTTATGTAAATATCTTGATCTACATCAAACTCTCTAACGTCCAGAAGCTGATCAAACCATAGCAAACATCCACTTCCTCCATTTCTAATATCTATATTGGCATAACATGTACAACTGCAGTTCCGTTTGCAGGCCATCTCACATTCTCCGAGGGTCATGCTCACATTATACCATGCCCGTCGTGTGTCTGGTACCTTAACTCTTGCAATTTTCAAAAAACCATCCCCATCACCAATCTCATTCTCATTCCTACAATGCAGAGGCTTTTTGCGTATACACCCACTTACCCAATCAGATGCTTCCCATTCTTTTGGATTTCTTGGTTCAAAACCATCCATGCAAGAACAAGGTGGATGCTTGTTAATGCTACAGATTCCATATGGACCACAGAGTGAAAATCGATCACAAGTATCTACATCAGCGGTGGCATACACAATCCAGTCTTTGATTCGCTCAATCCATTGCAAAACTAGTGTCTTGCCATCCCATGTCAAAACCACCCGTTGAACAACTGAACCTTTAAGTGCATATGTATGATAGATTTCCTTCTCATTCATCACAAACTCATTGAAGTAAATCTGATTTTCTTTGTCTATAGGAAAACCGCTAAAGCCGAGACCATTCCACGGTCCAAGTCTCCCCATTAAAATTTCACCTTTCAATCTCAAACTTTGTGGATACCCGTTCGTGTCATGTATATCACTATACACACCTACAGAAGGATCATCGGGACTCTTCCAAGATGTCATGGACCACTGCAGCCCTGTTACCAAGTCCTTTCCGAATTTCATTCCTGGTAGATGTGTGTCACCAGGATAGTCAAAACTTTGCCAAATCATTTTATTTTTATTCCACACAACTAAATTTCCAGAATCTAGAAGCTGCACTGCCACAGCCATCATTGGATTATTATTCCACACAGATACCGTTGAATTGGATGACCAGACCATTGGGTTGCCGCCACTGCAAATCACCAGGTTTCCCTGTCTGCTGAGTTTGAGCAAGCCTGATGTATCTGCAATTGGTGTCTCCCTGTTAGCAACCCATACAACAGTACCATATGATATCTTCTTGTACCATATCCCCAGGTACCGGTTCTTGGACTTCCCGGGACTAAAAAAGCCCAATTCGAACATTTCGCCTTCGGAAACAAGGGTGGCTTTACCATCTTTGATATCTTGATTTGCAGATATGGTATCCAGTGCAGTGCAATGTGATAGCAGCAAGATCAAAGCAATAAAGAAGAATATATGTGTGGACTGGCCCTCCATTGGTGCTCCAGAGAGAGCGATGATATTATTTGAGACTTTTCAAAATCCAACTTTCAGAATATATAACGTAAAGTGAACCATTGGGTAAGACACTATGACTTTGCTTCTCTATAAGGTCATTTTCAAAGTAAATGTATAGTAGTTTATATTAACTTATTAAGTATATGCATATAAAATAATATTTTTAATGCATAGTAGTTTACATTAATTTTAGAGGAATTTACGAAAATGACCTAGAATAAAGTTAACTTACCAAAATAGGCAACTCATGCGTCGTTGGAATGGGGCATCCCCCTCTTATGCGTCCTTAATTCTTTAAATGTATGCGTGCATGGATGAAGCAGGAAGTACGAAAATGGGATGCATGGGATTCATGAGTCACTGATGCATGGGATGAGTCACGGACGCATGGGATGAGTCAGCAATGCATGGGATGAGTCACGGACGCATGGGATGATGGGATGAGTAACGGATGCATGGGATGCCTCAAAGCTCCTAAAAGTAAATTTTATGAGTCGCGGACGCATGGGATGAGTCATGGACGCATCGGATGAGTCACGAACGCATGGGATGAGTCACGAACGCATGGGACGCATGATGTCACTGAGACACGTGTCACTTCTACATTGGCGGACGCATGAATGACCCTGCAGACGCATAAGCTCCCTCGTAATCCGTGATGCCCTGCTCCAAGGACGCATGAGCTGGCCATTTTGGTAAATCAACCTTTTTCCTGACTATTTTCGTAATTTTCTCTTAATTTTATGCATATAAAACAATAAGTACTTCAAATGGTTGAAACATTCCGGTATAAAAAAACCAGTGACCAAAAGGGCCTTTGGCTTATAAGACCAAGGGGTATGGGGGCCGGCTTAGGCCCGGCGAGGCCCGGCGCCGGTCCCCCACACCGCCCCCCTCGGCCCAACTTATTAAAACCGGCTTGCCCAAGCCGGTTATGCCGGGCCAACTTTTCAAAATAATGTCGTTGTGAACGGCTATAATTAAAAAAAAAAAAAAAAAACCTTTTCCACTTTAAATATCAACCTCTTTTCATCCATTTTTTATACTATTTCACCAATACTTCTCACATTCTACTCTCATTCTCATCCATTTTTATAAAAAAAAACACTCTCCTTTTTTATACAAATCATGAATCCATTCAACCCAAACAACCCCAACCCGAACAATCCCATCCCGAACCAACCTAACTTTTTTTCGAGTCCCGCTTACACTCCGACTATGGATCCTTCGTGGGGGTCTCCACAATTTACGTTTTCGGGTTACCAACAATCACCCAACGCCTTCTCACAAATGTCCCAAGTTCAACAAATGCAACAATTTCAAGCACTCCAACAATTCATGCAACGCAACTCGTTTCAACTTGAACAATCCCAACCGCAACGCGAGGTTCAACTTGATGATGATGATGATGATGAAGAAGTCGTCCCCGAATCGCCACCTCAACAACTCAAGCGCAAAAAAAACACGGGGAAGGGGAAGGGGAAGGGGAAGGGGAAGGCGGTTGAAACCGAACCCGAGGGGAAGGGGAGAGGGAAGCAGAGACAACATTGGACAAAAGTAGAGGAGGCGCTAGCAATTGCGTATGTTAAGGCCTCAACTTGCCCGATTGTCGGTATGAACCAAAGTTAATTTTTTTTAAATTTAAATTTAAAAAGATTTATTTTTTAGTTTTACTAATGCAATTTTTTTTTAATTTTAGGGAACAATCAAACGGGTTCTAGTTTTTGGAAGGCATGTACGGATAGATTTAACGACCTTATGGGGATGGGCCCGATACGTGACCTCGAATCCGTATCGGCCAAGTGGCGGAAAATGAACAAGACCGTGAATGAATTTTGCGGGTATTATAACCCACTTTACATCAATCGTCCTAGTGGGAGTAGCGACGAGGACGCTCTTAACCCTGCGATGGCAAAATGGGATACAAAAAATGCGGCGCCTTTCCCGCACCTCCGAGCATGGAACATTTTAAAGAAAGAACCTAAATGGGCGCCGGTTCCAAATGAGGTCGCAACCGCCAAACGGACTAAAACTTCCGAGTCCGGAAGTTATAGTGCGGGAGGCTCCACCGCTCGTTGTCAAATCGACATAAACGATGACCCGATATATGACGAGGATGTCTTGCCCGCTCACGTGAACGAACGTCCCACCGGAAGGGACAAAGCAAAAAAAGTGGCGGCCGGAAAGCGCAAAGGGGCCGGCTCGAGTGGAGGGGCCGGCTCGGGTGGAGGTGGCGGCTCGAAGGCGTCTTCGAAAATGGACGAGTTGATTTCCGAATTACGTTCGTTCAAAGACTTTGCGGCCGAAAAATATAGTCACAAGAAAAACGTGTCGGCCGACTATGCTCTAGCGGAGGATTTTAGGATAATGAGGTTGGATCTCGACTCGGTTCCGGAGGATGAACGCGAGGTGTATCGGAAGATGAAGGAAGATGTGAAGAAAAAATGGACGTCGTAGGTTTTTTTTATTTTTAGGAAATGTAATTTTTTTTATTTTTAGGAAATGTAATTTTTATTTGTATTTGTATTTTTAGGAAATGTAATTTTTTTTATGTTATGAAATGAATTTATTTATGTTGTATTTTTTAATTTTTATAAAGTTTTTATTAAGTTAATAAAAAAAACTTACAAAATTATAAAATATTAATGTGGGGTAGCCCCATCCTCCACCCCCTCAAATTGGGAGGAGGCCCATCCTCCATGAGCCGGTGATGTGGCGCCTACGTGGCAGCCCATCCCCATACCCTCTAGTCTAAGAGTAGATTATTGTAAAAAAATTAATAATAAACAAGGCATATTTTCCACAACATACATTCTAGAATCAATAACAACTTTACATTTAAGCTTTCGGATTTCCACTCTCATATGCTTTGGTCAAACTCTCTGTTTTTAATCAACAAGACACACTGTGGTTTGAATTCCTGTATGTTCTTCACAGTTTAATCTGCCAAATGTACATCTTCTAATTTGTTTGCTTCATATTGCAATGAACTTCATAATTCTTCGACACAAAATTGAACTCAATTACCTCTTTAGGTTTAAATTTTGAACCCAATCTCTTTGAGTCCACAATGACAATCGTTCATCTATGAGTCTACAAATTGCCGCCGGTTGTAATACTACTGCCGCCATAGCCAAAAAAAATGACTTTAATTGCAGGTCTTCAAGTCGAGAGCCAACATTCGTTCTCCTCTGAGAAACCGTGCTCAGATAATTGTAATGATCTTGGTTCAATTGGGAACTCTAGATGGATCTTGTTTCGGGTAAAAAAATTTTGTCATGACTTAAAAATACGGCACAAATATAATACGAAATTTATGGGTTAATGTTTAGTCTAAATGGGTCCGTGTTAATTTCAGGTTAAACATGTGAACCTGCTTAGCCAAACAGGTAGGGTTTGGGTCAACCTGGTCGGATTGATGGGTCGACCCGTCTAACCCATTTATATTATATTATATCACAATATGTTTTATGTTATTAATTAAATTGTGTTTCTATTTTATGCCATAAGTATAACTTAAAAAGAGAAATTGACGTATGATTTTATAATTTAAATGTAATTGTATTATATGCATCTGTCTTTTTTTTAGTACATTTTAGTTTTAATATATTAAGAGTACAATGCACAGATAGTCCCTATGGTTTGGTGAAATTTCACCTATAGTTTCCAACTTTTCAAAATTACACTCTTAGTCCCTGTGGTTTGACAAATTGTTACTCGGATAGTCCCCAAAGCGGATGGAGGTTAGTTTTTCTAGTTAAGTGGGTGTGAAATGACAAGGACTATCCGAGTAACAACTTGTCAAACCATAGGGACTATCCGAGTAACAACTTGTCAAACCACAGGGACTACGAGTGTAATTTTGAAAAGTTAGGGACTAAAGGTGAAATTTCACCAAACCACATGGACTATCCGTGCATTTTACTCATATATTAATTTGCGGAAAAATATTAAAAAAATATTTTTTTTGGGTTAAACGTGTCGTGTTCGGGTAAACCCGCGAATATTCAGGTCGTGTTCGGGGAAACCCTGACACCGAGTACCCGATCTTCGACTTCGTCTCCATCAGTTTGTTCAAAGTAACTTGTTTTATCCTTGAAATGGACACCACTTAAACTTTTTTTGTTAGATTATAAATGTTTTAACCTTGAAATGGACACCTGTTAAACTTTTTCGACAAATTATAAAAAGAAATAATATCAAAATCCATCTTAACATTAAAAAAATAAATAAAAAACTTAATTCTCCATGGGCCCCACCCATTTTTAGCAAATGGGATTTCATCCTATGCCCAAAATACCCTTACCAAATGATAAACAATATATATAGAAACGGGATCAGGAGAAAACGCCCTAAAGTGTGAGAACGGATCCTGGCCCAACACGTGACACTAATATTCCTTTTCCCAATTTCGTGTGTCACATGCTGCTTCATTTATGGCGTCTAAGATTATTTTGGCATTAATTAGATTCATTAACTACATGGCGTTTTACAATTTTTTAGATTTGTCTCGTTGAATTAATTGTTTTTGTGTCACATAGATATTTTTTTGGCGTTATGGCGTTTCCCAAGTCAATTTTTTGGCGTTCGTGGCGTTGTTAATAACTAATTACCATTCATTAATATTTCATAGGATTACAATAAGACGAAATCAAAACAAACTACTAGTCTTATGTGTATGGGATTACATCAGAGATGTACCCATCGCCTTGTTCATCACTTTCTTCAGATTCATCATCATATTGTGCAATGGCGTATAACGCCATTATCACGTCTCTTCTTTGCTACAGCCTATACCTGAACATCATTACAACCCTGGATTTTGCATCGTTTGAAGGTGCTAAATCATAGAGTTGGTCAATAGGATGTAGCCTTTCTGTCTTCAACATTTCCTCCATCGGCAATGAATATTCCACCCCGTGTTGATAAGTCACTTTAACCGTTCCTGCTTCTTTTTCACCACCCAACTGCTAACTGTTGGTAGAGGTGTATCGTCAATATCATCATCATCATCATCATCATCATCATCTTCTGCCGGAAAATTTCTCTCCAGTCTTTTTATTACCGTTCGAGTTCTTTCACAATCGTTGGCCATTGGAACCCAAGGGCCAAAATACCCCTCTAAACCCCTTCATCCATACGAAGTATGGCTTTGATTGTCCTGACCTTCACCCTTCTCCTATCAGAGAACTTTAGGATGAAACGTCTCTCTGACCTTTCAAACCTCCATGCAATAACCTTAGCCATTTTTTAAGTTTTGGCGTTTTGGACAATATGTGGCGTTTTAGACAAAGTTTTGGCGTGTTAAGTTGTGTTCTCATGTTCTACTTTTATAATTACTTTTTTTCCCGCGCATATAGGATGCAGTCCTATAAAGTGACAGGTAATTATGACGTTTTGAAAAGATAAATAAATTCAATTCCCCATGTATTGGCTTTCAATATAATAAATGTTAGTAATTATGTTTCCGTCGCTTCATTTTACTGTTTGCAGTTACTGTGTTTTGTTTCAGCTTCATCTGTTTATGGCTGTAACATGTCCCATCTTTACGGCTGTAATTATGGCGTTTTGTATTTCCAATGGCATTTAGATAAAGATGACACTTTTGTTCTATTCTCTTGCACATTGTTTAATATTTTTTTTAGATTTATTATAATACTACTTGTCCAAAGTAATTTATTTATAGTTTGAGCGTTTTATGGCATGATGGCGTTTCACAAGCATTTGCCCGTTTGGCGTTTTATTATATTTTATTTTTCAAGAATTAATGTATTTTTTGTTCTTAGCTGAAAATTACATAACAAACAACAAAAAAAAGAAAATTAAAAAAAACAAATAGAAGCAATTTATGATCCAAATCTTCATTGTCATCAGTCTCTTTCTTCTTTTTGAAACTACAATAACTGTCACAAACAAATGGCGTTTTAGGTTTGGCGTGGTTTATTTTTCTTGTTCGTGTGTTGAAGTGGCTTTCTGGATGTTGGAGACATATGTCACACCCCAACTAATGGCGGAATCATCGAAGTGGGACGGAGAAAGATTACGCTAATTGTGACAATAGATTTAAAAATAAACTGATTTCATTTATAACAAAATGTTACAATACAAGGAACTTTGAAATACAACATGTTCAATACAAGAAAGCAATATAACAAACAAGTACAAAATTGGTACAACATATTAAGACCTAAGACGTCTAAATGTGTATCTAAGCATCATCACTACTTCAGTTTCAAAGCATCGTCATCATCAACATGTAACATGTTTAAAAATAACGTTCAATGCAAAAGCAAAGGCAAGTATACAAGTTTTCATACGTATCATAAGAAAATGAGTTTAAACAATTCTACATGGCAAGCTATTGATACAAGATAAACAATAAAATCAGCATGTGTTCGACTAATCAACCCAATGATGAAATGCAATAAGCTCATGACATAACCTCAAGAATACGGGTGGTGCGTTAATCCTATAGCACTATATATGTCAAGGATAGGCTCGTACGAAGTTAATCATAAGTCTAACACAAAACGTATAATCCCAAGTTTAATGTATCAAGTAATCAAGTATGCAAGCATGTATAAGGAATGTTTGTGCGTTTACGAATAAAGTTTAAATGTAAGTTTCATAGATAAACATGTTACACCCCAAAAGGTGGTAAATAAAAAGTGGTTCAAGTATACTCATAAATATTGCATATGCTTTCCGATTATCCAAGTGTTGACGAGTAATGGAATTAGGGGATTGAATGTATACGGATTGGAGTTCAAGGTATGCTTAAGGTCGGAATTCGGAATTTAAAAGTACATGGAAAATAAATATATGAGAAAATAACCATCTAGCTCATAATACTCATTCTTGACACTATGAAACCCATAGGGTTTGAATGTTTTCATGGGTTAAAGTACCCATTAGAATCGTGATGAGTATTATGTTCTTAGGTGGTGTAGCCTACTATTTTGACAAATAACCATTAGGTTATCATCAAAAGTTTGGTTATTATAAGTATTATATATCTTTATAGTATATATTTATAGGTTCTAGTCTACAAGAATGTCATATAAGTCAAGCATGAGGTAGGAAGATAAATCTTCCATTTAGGAACCTCTTTGTGTTTCATACAAGTCATACATGAGGTAGGAAGATGAATCTTCCATTTAGGAACCTCTTTAGTTGTCACCAATACACAAGTTGTCATAAGACAACAAGGATGGTCATGAATATACATTAAAGAATTGAAATAAACTAACTAATTAACTAAGAAGAAAACATCAAGTGATGTGTGGATTTGTAAGTAGGATAGCCCAAGCTATCCAAATAATCACACATATTCAAGTTCAAGACTTGTTCATCACTTGTGGGTTAAAACCCTTTTAAAACAGAAAGTTTTGAGGCTTAAAACTTCTAGATTTGTATGTTACAACCTTGTTTTTAAGCACACATAATCATAGTCTTGATTAGTGGCATAAGGACATAGGGATGTATAAAGAAAATATAAGTTCATGTATGTTTAATAATTTTTCCTTCCAAAACAGAAAGTTGGACCTCATTTTGGTCATGCTTCACCTTGGTTTTCCATTGAAAACCTTGTGAGAACAATTCTAGAGGTGTTCCACACTTTGTAGAGGAAGAAGAAGTGAAAAAGATAGAAGAAAGGTGAAGAAAAGTGCTCATTTAGCACTTAGAATAATGTGTCCAAAACTTGCATTTTCAGCTGTGATTAGAGTGTTTTGAGAGTGTAAATGAGTTGGAAAAATGAAAATGAGTGTTGGGAGGATTGGTTTTATAGTTGAATGAGGTTAGGTGAGTGTTTAATGAGGTTTCAAATCCCATTGGTGGAGAATGGAGGTGGAGGTTGGAGCCATAAATACAAGATTCAAAATTTATATTTTAGGGTAGAGGTTGGATCCAAAAATGCAGATTCAAAAGGTGGGTTTTAGCCGAAAGCATCACTAGCTTACTCTCTGACCCGAGTAGCATGGGGCACGTTAGTGAAACTTCATGCAGAATATTACTGAGTATCAAAGAAATGATGTTTGCCATCGTTAGTTTTTCTAACTTTCTGGCGTTTTAGAGCAAGTGGTATTTAAGAACCATTTTTGTTGTTTTGTGTGTTTTTGGTGTGATCAACGGAAGGTGCTGAGACGTTTCTCTTTATAGGATGTTTTTGGCGCGTAGTTTAGGCAGGATATTATTATAACAATAAATGCAATTAACAAAGTATCCGGTTTTGCTCAGCTTTATCTGTTAAGTCTGTAACACGTCCCATCTTTCAGGGCTTGGCGTTTATATTTTATGGCGTTTTATATATTTATGGCGTTTTGCAGGAAAAAACCTTAACTAAAACACAGAAAAAACGAGTCAGTAATAAATTGGCGTTTTGTATTTACATGGCATTTTACATATGAAAGGATGTTTTTACCCTTTTACCCTTAATGAAGCATGTTCTAGTAATAAACTGATGTTATTTACGATAACGCCACCGCGTCAATCTAGTCCATAGATTGTTTTGATCTGACGATGCACAACCGTTCTCACACTTTTCACCATTTTCGCTAAATCCTGACCCTATATATATATATAGGGTAAGGTTCATGCGAGAACCACCTTTATTGCGAGAACCGCGAGAACCAATGTGAACACAACCTAAAATAGCTAAAAAAAACCTAAAAAAAAACCTAACCCCCACCCCCACCCAAAAACCTAAACCCCCCACCCCCCGCTAAAACACCCAAAACTAAAACCCCCCAAAAACCTAAACCTCCCCACCCCCCCCTCCAAGCTAAAATGCTAAAAACTAAACCCCCAAAAAACCTAAAAAAATCTAAAAAAATAAAAAAAAAATCTAAATTTTTTTTAATATATTTTATGTTAAAATCGCTACTTTTAGTAGCAAAAAAAATTTTAAAAAAATAAAAAAAAAATTTGGCTACTAAAAGTAGCGATTTTTTTATAAAAAAATATTAAAAAAAAATTGTGTGTTATTTAGCTATTTTTAGCCATTTTTGGTTGTGTTCACATTGATTCTCGTGGTTCTCGCAATAAAGAGTGGTTCCTAACGGATCTTTGTCCTATATATATATATATATATATAGGGAGAGGATCATGAGAAAACTACATATAAATGAGAAAACTAGAAAACTAACTAAAAAAACCTAAAAAAAAAGCTAAAAAATATACCAAATTTTTTTTACAATTTTTTACAAAAAATAGCTAGTTTTTATATATAAATTTTTTTTGTTGTGCTGCACATGTGCATTATATGTGTACTACACATGTGCACTATATCCGTAATAGTGCACATGTGCAATACAACAAAAAACTTTTTTTTATTTTTTATTTTTGAAAATTTTTTTCCATGCATAAAAACCTGCGATTTTTTTAATAAAATAAAAAAAAATTGGTATGTTTTTTAGGCTTTTTTAGTTAGTTTTTTGGTTTTATCATTTAAACTAGTTTTCTCATGATCCATCCCCTATATATATATAGGAATGGGATCAGGAGAGAACGATTTGAAGTGTGAGAACAGTGAGAACGATTTTCAGCCATAAGATCTTTGTGATTTGTGGCTAAGATGATGCGGTGGCATTTTTGTAAATAATAGGAACCTTATAACTACCAGGAGGGGTAAAATTGGAAAATCCAAACAAGGGTGCACATGCTAATCACATGCCGTTTTCCCCCATCATATTTAAACGCCAATAACTTTTTTATACGTTATTATTTTTCTAAAAAAATTACACCATAAAACTCAGCGTTTTTTTATCTTTCCAACGAGTATACTATTGATATACTTTTCGAAAAAAAATGAAATGGGTTTTATGGCGTTTTTCTGAACTGGGTTTTTTATGGTGTTTTAGACTAGTTATTTTTATGATGTTTTTCTGAACTATGTGTTTTTATGGCGTTTTAACTAGGTATTTTCATGGCGTTTTTTCTGAACCGAGTGTTTTATGGCGTTTTAAACTGAGTTTTTTCATGGCGTTTTTCTGAACCGAGTGTTTTATGGCGTTTTAACTAGGTATTTTCATGGCGTTTTTCTGAATTTGGTGTTTTATGGTGTTTTATTTGAACACCCAGTTCATGTGTGTGGGTTTTTTGACAATATTACCCTTTAGTGTAATTTAGCATCAATGCCACATGTCAACTCCAAAATCGTTCTCACCGTTCTCATACTTTTCACCGTTCCCTCTAAATCCTGACCCTATATATATGTATATATATATATATATATATATATATATATATATAGGATTAGGTTCAAGAGTGAATACTAGTGTAGTTTGCAAACTGAGCGAACTAATCCTAGCCATACATGTGTGTAGATTAATGGCCAGGATTTGATGATGAAATACACTAGTGTATTTTACGATTTGATGATGAAATCCTAGCCATCCACGTGTGTAAATCAATGGCCAATATTTGTTCATTCAGTTCGCAAATACATTAATGTTCACTATAGAACCCCACCCTATATATATATATATATATATATATATATATATATATATATATATAGGTAAAGTGTAGGATACAAATCTCCTAATCCTACATTACGTACACGACATTAGTGGCCGCACACGTGTCCTGATTCATTTTTATTTGATAAGGTTAAATCAGAGATTTTTTGGAAATCGCATGCTTGAAAGCATGAATTCGCAAACTATAAGAAATTTCAAAGATTATTAAGTTTTTTTTGAAATCGCATGTGTAAAATCATGAATTCGCACATCATAAGACATCTTAAACATATTAACTTTTTATTGTAATCGCATATAATGTTATATGATTTCGCAAACTTTACAAAAAACACAACCTTTCTTTTAGTCTGAAATGTTTTTCGCACGTTTGATTGTATTTCACATATTTTATTTTATTTTCATCCTGCATCATCTTCTTCGATAGACGGTTTATGTATTTTGTTTCAGTTCTGAACTTCCAAATTCAACAGAAGTTCAATTCGCATGAGGAGTTGGTGAATAAGAATCGATCGATTTTTGATTACTTTTTGGATTTTCGAATTCGATTTTGAATAAGAATATTACGGTATGGTTTTGAGGTTTTGTTTGTTGATTATCAGGGGTTTTTGATTTCGTAATGGACGATTTTAACCTTGGCGGTTTCATATATATATTTTAATTTGATTAATTTAATATTTAGGCACGGGGGTTTAATTGAGATGATCCGACGGTTGTGGTTATAGCGTACGTAATGTACGATTAGGCATATTGTATGATAACCGGCCTCTCTCTCTCTCTCTCTCTATATATATATATATATATATATAAGCTTTAGATTATTTCCGGAGCCATTTTTTCTACTTATAAAAAAGTTAGCAAAAAGTATAAAGTATAATAAATTATAATGTCAAAAACTGGAAACTAGTCTCTCAAACAATAAAAGAATTTAAAATTATAAATTGTTATTTTGGTCAAACAAATTGATGAGAATCGTGTTTAACTGTGTGGGGCCCACTTAGGGGCTGTTTGGTAGCCTCTTAATGACCATTCAGATGCTACCTCTTAATGGTCTAAAACCTCTAAATGAATAAGAGGTAACCTCAAGTCTGAATGGTTAAGAGGTAACCTCTGAATGGTAAATCATCACATGTCACATTCTTCTACCTTCTCATTGGTAAAATTCTTAATGGTTCCATTAAGAGGTAGCCTCTTAATGACTATTCAGAGGCTACCAAACAGCCCCTTAATATTAAAAAAAATGTATTACCACATTTAATCCAACATTTTGTTCAAAGTAAATTGTTTTATCTTTGAAATAGACACCGATTAAACTTTTTTATTAAACTATAAATGTTTTATCCTTGGACACCGGTTAAATTTTTTTTTCAAATTATAAATAGAAATAATATCAAAATCCATTTGAACCGTAAAAAAAATTAAAAAACCTAATTCTCCATGGGCCCCACTTTTAGCAAATGGTATTTCATCTGTATACCCAAAATACCCTTACCCCATGATAAACAATATATATAAGTTTTAAATTAATTTCAGGGGCATTTTTTCTACTTGTAAAAAAGTTAGCAAAAAGTATAAAATCTAACAAATTATAATGTCAAAAACCGGAAACTGGTCTCTTAAACAATAAAACAATTTAAAATTATAAATTGTTATTTTGGTCAAACCAAGTTTATGAGAATGATGTTTAATTGTGTAGGACCCACTTAATATTAAAAAAATGTATTAACACATTTAGGTGTTGTTTGTTTTTTCTGAAAAGCTTTGCGCAAGCTCTTCTGTCTGCGCCGCGCAGACATTGCTACGCGCAGATTGTTTGTTTTTCCATAGACGTTTCATTAAAAAACGTCTGCGCAAGCTCTTCTTGGTGCAGATTTAGCCCAACCACTTCTAAGATCTTCTAAGGTCTGCAGAGAGTTAAACACCACTACTCACCACCACCACCAGAGTTCACCACCCACTACCGTCCACCACCACCGTCCACCGTCCACCGTCCACCACCACCACCACCACCACCACCGTCCACCACCCACTAGCGTCCATCACCACCCCCACCGTCCACCACCACCCACCACCGTCTACCACCATCACTGTCCAGCACCACCACCGTCCGTACACCACCACCAGTTTATTTTAGAAGTTTGCATACGTTAAAAAACAAACAACCTTCTTCTTGCAGACTACAGAGGTTTGGTCCACTTCTTCTTCTATAGATGTGGTTCGCAGACTGCAGACATTTTACCTCTTAAAAACAAACAACACCTTAGTTCAACAGTTTCTTCAAAGTAACTTGTTTTATCCTTGAAATGGACACCAGTTAAACTTTTTTTGTTAAATTATAAATGTTTTATCCTTGGACACTAGTTAAACTTTTTTGTTAAATTATTTAACATTAAAAGAAATAAATTAAAAAACCTAATTCTCCATGGGCCCCATAGCAAATGAGATTTCATAGTGTGCCCAAAATATCCTTACCAAATGATAAACAATATAAACAAGCTTTAAATATATAATATAAGCTTTAAATTAACTAGGTTTATCACCGTCGTCGCGTTGCGGCGAACTTCTTTTGTTATTTAGTGTGTGTTTACATGTGTTTTGAAATCACTACGAGCTAGTTGCACACAGAACTGCTGACAAGAATAAAAAGAAAATGTAAAAATAAAAAAAAACACTAAAAGATAACCGAAAGAAAATCAACCAAAAGAATGTATGGTAATAATATTGTTCGTATGAAACCCGTGGTCAGAGATGAGCAAATGGTACTGGATACCGGTACCGAATTTCCCGAACCGAAAGATCTTAAGTACCAACTCAGTACTGACTTTTGGCATTTCTGGTACCGGTTCGCTACCGGTTTTTACCTTCATATACCGGTACCAAAACCGGTATTTTCGGTACCAGTACCGATTCGGTATTGGTTGACACCGACCTCATCCGCACCTATGAAATTAAAAAAAAAGAAATCATTAAAAGTTGAAGAAAATCAACAAAAAGAAGTTGTACGATACTGTTGTTGTTCGTACGGTACCCGTGATCAGGGATGAGCAAATGGTACCGGGTAGCAATACCGAATTTCCCGAACTAAAATATTTTCAATATCAATTTGGTACCGACTAATGGCGTTTTCTGTACCAGGCAGGTGCCGGTTTTTACCTTCATGTACCGATACCGAACAGGACCGTACCGGTATTTCGATACCAGTACCGGTTCGATACCAGTTACACCAAGCTTATCCCAACCTGTAATACAAAAAAAATCATTAAAGTTAAGAAAAATATGAAAATGTATTCAACTTAACCAGTACTGGTTCGATACCGGTTGACACCAAGCATATCCCAACCCGTGATACTAAAAAAATCATTAAAGTTAAGAGAAAAAAAAATGAAAATGTATTAAATTATTAAAGTTAAGAAAAAAATATGAAAATGTATTAAATTAAAAGGTAAAGAAAATAATTATTACAACAAAATTAAAATAATAAAAGTATAAAAAACTATATATAATATTATTGTTATGAATGTGTCACGGCCCCCGTCCCGGTGTTACCCAGTCCCGAAGCCGTGGGACAGAAACCCGTGGTATCGATTCTTTAATTTGGCAGCGGAAATGTTTAACAGGATCTTTTAAACTGAAAAGGCCCTCTTATTATTTTTCACAAATTGGGACAACCCCATTATTTACAACAAAGGAATTTTACGAGGAAATTCCCTGTTTACAAAACATGTTTATCTATTTTACTGAGCCACCTCTTCAAGCTTTAGTGCTACACGTCACTTTTTTCTTGGTTCACAGTAAGTCACCTGAAACATGTTTTAAAAAAGATTTTATCAGCGGGGAAATACTGGCTAGTCATTCAGGTTATATAAAATGACACCTGAGTTATAGATTACAGCATAAGAGCGGTTACAATGGCTACTATCTTATTTTTATCTCCCTGGTGACGATGGTCATACCACTATTGGGTCCTTTAACCCAAGTAGTGATCATTATCACTGTTAGGTTGATGAACCTAACCGTGAGAAATTAGTAATGTGCACAATACCCCACTTGCCAGTGATTTAAGATAACCAAGACTTAATCCCTGTAACTATAACTTTTGAAAATAATTTGAGTATTGTAAAACATTGTTGATAAAAGAGAATGACTCACATTGCAAGTTTAACTGGACAGAACCTTGCCTACTGATTTAGCCTTGTAACCTAGTTAAATAACAATGCACATGAAACTATGCTAGTAACTTAATACAACATTTACGATAAACTCACGAAATCAAAACCCTCACGACGAATGACAAAGTATAGCCCGGATTCGGGCAGCACTTAAACATCCATCGGATCGGTTTCAATCGATCGGACATTGTATCGTAGCAGTGATCGAGTTAATACCCTGTACTCGTAGGAGCGTTTCCCTAAGTGAAATTGTGATTTTGAGCAGTATCTTTCGTTTTTGAGTGAAATTTTCGAGCACAGAAGCAAGTCCCATGCACAGGAAATTTATAGCAACAGTTTGGGTTTTACGCGGCCCGCGTAAACCCTTACAAGACTCTTACGCGGCCCGCGAGGGCCACCTAGTCTACAACTAGGGCTGCCGTGTCACGTGTAGGCCCGCCACGTGGCTGACACGTGGCTTGAAGCGTGTCCCGGTCATGTGTTGTTCTGTCGCGGCCCGCGTAGCCTTACCTTATGGTTTACGCGGCCCGTGTGAAATCCAAATTTCTTGTTTTTCTTGATTTTTCATGAACATTAGGGTTTCAGGGGTCCGGGTTTTCACTTACGGGACATTTTTGGATGTTTTTGCAGGTCCTTACATCCTCCCCACCTTATTTAAAATCTCGTCATTGAGATTTACTGAAATAAGTGAGGATACTTTCGCTTCATTTCCGATTCCAGCTCCCAGGTGTACTCAGGTCCTCTTTTTGAATCCCACTTGACCTTGACCAGTACTAGTCTTTTGTGTTTAAGAAACTTGACATTTCTGTCTTCTATTTGGAGTGGTTTCTCAACAAATTTTAGCTTTTCATTTATCTCTATATCTTGAAGAGGTACTACCAGGGACTCGTTAGATAAACATTTCTTGAGGTTGGATACATGAAATATGTCGTGTACTCCAGCTAGTTCTTCTGGTAGTTGTAGGCGATAGGCGACTGGTCCTATACGTTGGATTACTGGGAATGGTCCTACGTACCTTAGACTTAGCTTTCCTTTCTTACCAAATCGAACTACTCCTTTCCAAGGAGAAACTTTTAAGAGTACCTTGTCTCCGACTTGAAATTCTAACGGCTTGCGTCGATTGTCGGCATAACTCTTCTGTCGATCTCAAGCCGTTTTTAGTCTTTCCTTGATTTGAGTGATCTTGTCGATGGTTTCTTGCACGATCTCGGGACCTGATAATTGACTTTCTCCTATTTCTGCCTAGCAAACTGGAGTCCGACACTTTCGTCCATACAGTGCTTCAAATGGGGCAGCTTCGATACTTTTATGATAACTATTGTTATAGGAGAATTCAATTAAAAGTAGGTGGTCATCCCAGTTTCCACCAAAATCTATAACACACGCTCTAAGCATGTCTTCTAGGGTTTGGATCGTCCTTTCACTTTGTCCGTCTGTTTGGGGATGGTATGCAGTACTCAAGTTTAGCCGGGTCCCCATTGCGTCTTGAAAACTTGTCCAAAAATGCGAAGTAAAACGACTATCCCTATCTGATATAATGGAGAGTGGAACTCCATGTAAGGATACTACTTCGTCTACGTATAACTTTTCTAACCTTTCCATGTTAAAGGTTTCTTTCATGGGTAGAAAATGAGCTGATTTGGTTAATCGATCCACAATTACCCAAATCGCGTCGTTACCTTTTCTGGTTTTGGGTAACTTAGTAACAAAGTCCATTGTTATGAGTTCCCATTTCCATACAGGCATTTCTAATTGTTGGAGTAATCCTGAAGGTTTCTGGTGTTCTGCCTTAACTTGCGAACAAGTTAGACACTTAGATACATATTTAGCTATGTCCTTTTTCATTCCTATCCACCAGAAGTTATTTCTTAAATCTTGGTACATCTTATTATTTCCAGGATGCATGGTATATCTAGATTTATGGGCTTCCTCTAAAATCTTATTTCTTAATTCTCCTTGCTTAGGTACCCAAATCCTTTTCTTGTGGAATCTCCAAATTCCATCAACTCCTTGCTCTAGTTCCTTTATCTGTCCCTTCAGCATCATTCTTGGTTGCTGCTTCCTGAACATTCTTTAGTTGTTCCATTAAGTCTAATTGTAAACTAAATCTAAGAGCATGAATTCGTCTTTGTTTTTCATGATACTTACGACTTAAGGCATCTGCTACTACATTTGCTTTTCCTTCGTGATAGTGAATATCACAGTCGTAGTCACTTAGAATTTCCATCCATCTTCTTTGCCTCATGTTTAATTCTTTTTGCCCGAATATGTACCTTAAACTTTTATGATCTATATAGACTGTAAACTTACTGCCATACAGATAGTGTCTCCAAATCTTAAGGGCAAAAATTATTGCTCCAAATTCTAAGTCGTGAGTCGTATAATTTTCTTCATGCTTTTTCAATTGTCTGGAGGCATATGCAATTACCTTTTTGCATTGCATCAACACACATCCTAATCCTACCTTAGAAGCATCACAATAAACTTCAAAATCTTCTGTCCCTTCTGGTAAAGCTAGAATTGGAGTATTTATTAACTTTTTCTTTAAAATATTAAAAGCTTCTTCTTGCCTAGGTCCCCATTCAAACTTAACTGTTTTACAGGTTAGCTTAGTTAAGGGCACAACTATCTTAGAGAAATCCTTAATGAAGCGCCTATAGTACCCAGCTAATCCTAGAAAACTTCTGACTTCCATAGCTGATTGCGGGACCTTCCATTGGGTGATCGCTTCTATTTTGGAGGGATCTACGTGAATACCTTCGTGATTCACCATATGTCCTAAAAATTGCACTTCCTGCAGCCAAAATTCGCACTTCGAGAATTTGGCGTAAAGCTTCTCCTTTCTTAACAAAGGTAAGAGTGCATGTAGATGTTCACAATGCTCGTCCTGACTTTTGGAATAAATGAGTATATCGTCAATGAAGACAATTACAAATTTATCCAAATACGGTTTACAGATTCTATTCATCATGTCCATGAATGCTGCAGGAGCATTTGTTAATCCAAAAGGCATGACTGTAAACTCATAATGACCATACCTAGTTCTGAAAGCGGTTTTAGGTATGTCTTCTTCTTGTACCTTCAATTGATGGTATCCAGATCGCAAGTTTATCTTAGAAAAGTATCTAGCTCCTTGCAATTGATCAAAAAGATCATAAATCCTAGGTAATGGGTATCGATTTTTAATTGTAACCTTATTCAATTCCCTATAATCGATACACATTCGCATTGAACCATCCTTCTTTTTCACAAACAACACTGGTGCTCCCCACGGGGATGAACTAGGTTGTATGAATCCTTTGCTTAATAATTCATCTAACTGCTTTTTCAATTCTAGCATTTCAGTGGGTGCTAATCGATAAGGTGCTTTAGCTATCGGTGTAGTCCCAGGAATTAGATGAGTGCATGTAGATGTTCACAATGCTCGTCCTGACTTTTGGAATAAATGAGTATATCGTCAATGAAGACAATTACAAATTTATCCAAATACGGTTTACAGATTCTATTCATTATGTCCATGAATGCTGCAGGAGCATTTGTTAATCCAAAAGGCATGACTGTAAACTCGTAATGACCATACCTAGTTTTGAAAGCGGTTTTAGGTATGTCTTCTTCTTGTACCTTCAATTGATGGTATCCGGATCGCAAGTCTATCCTAGAAAAGTATCTAGCTCCTTGCAATTGATCAAAAAGATCATCAATCCTAGGTAATGGGTATCGATTTTTAATTGTAACCTTATTCAATTCCCTATAATCGATACACATTCGCATTGAACCATCCTTCTTTTTCACAAACAACACTGGTGCTCCCCACGGGGATGAACTAGGTTGTATGAATCCTTTGCTTAATAATTCATCTAACTGCTTTTTCAATTCTAGCATTTCAGTGGGTGCTAATCGATAAGGTGCTTTAGCTATCGGTGTAGTCCCAGGAATTAGATGAATTCTAAATTCTACTTCTTTATCGGGTGGCAATCCTGGTAGTTCTTCCGGGAATACATCCTTGTATTCTGATACTACAGGAATTTCCTTAAGTTCCTTACCTTTAGCGTTAATGTTTACTGAAATCATATACACTAATCCTTGTTTTCTTGAATAACTGGCCACTTTCATTACTGAAATGAATTTCATTGGCTTTTGTGGCTTATCTCCTGTAATCATAATTACCTCTCCTGCGGGTGTATGAATTTCTACGGAATTCTTGTCACAGAGGATTCGAGCATGGTTGGCTACTAACCAATCCATTCCTAACACAACATCGAATCCGAAATTCATAGGTAAGAGGTTTGCAGAGAATTTATGGCCTAAGAGTTCTATCTTTCCTTTTTGCAAAACCTTATCTATGCTAACAGAATTCCCATCTGTCGTTTCTACTGTATAAATTTGCCTAAGTTTGGTTAAAGGTAGGTTAAGAGCTTGGCAGAACGAAGTATTTATAAAACTTTGGTTTGCACCAGAGTCAAATAATACTTTCGCATAAATGTTGTGTACTAAGAATGTACCCGCTATTACATCCGGAATCAGATATGCTTCTTGGGTTGTCAACTGGAAGGCTCTTGCGTTCTTCTTATTAGTTCCTTCAGCATGTTTGGTCTTGTTGTCAGCTGGTTTGACCAGTTTAGGGCAGTCTGGTCTAAAATGTCCAGCTTCTCCACAATTGAAGCAAATTTTGGATTTCTTTCTTCTGCAATCTTCTTCTTGGTGCCCCCGGAATTTTGCAGAAATTACAGTACCCTTTACATTTTCCAAAATGCTTTCTTTTACAGATACTGCAAAATGGGGCAGTGGAGGATTGCCCAGTTCCTCTTTTCTTGAAGTTGCTACTAGTATTACCCCCA
Organism: Helianthus tuberosus; assembly: GCA_030545235.1. Lineage (NCBI taxonomy): Eukaryota > Viridiplantae > Streptophyta > Magnoliopsida > Asterales > Asteraceae > Helianthus > Helianthus tuberosus. The sequence continues at coordinate 155,217,765 of CM060444.1, forward strand.
CGAAATCCTTGGGTAATCTTTTGAGCCAATTCCTTCTTTCTGTTTTCTTCTCGCGTACGCACCAGTCTGTCAGTCAAGGTGTTGGCTAGTTCCACCGCATCGCCGATTGTGCGGGGTTGTAACACTCGTTTAGATTTATAATTTAAGTCTAATAAAAGATGCTAAATTTTAGATATATAATACCTTGGTTTATCATAAGTACAAAATAAAGGTTTCAAAGTAACACCTACTAGTCAACTACCGACTAGTTTAAACATTCGTAACATGATTAGCAAATCATTTACATCAAAGACATTGTCTAGACGAAGTCATCCCAAAAGCATTGTTTAAACATAAACTAAGTTAATGCGGAAGCTTGCAAAGTTGTGTTCGGTTCTTCAAAAACTTGCTCGATCGCCATCCGGATAGTTCCCTTTATTACCTAAGGTCAAAACCACTTAAAATGTTAGTTTTGACATTTATATGAAGTGTATAAACAAGTCCCAAGCGTTGAAACATGCAAAAAATAAAAAAAAATAAAAAAAATTATACCCTGTCGCATGGCGCGAAAGGTCCTCGCGTGGCGTGGGGGAGCTGGTTTTCCAGCAGGTCCAGTTTTGTGACCTGCACTTACTGCCAGTTCCGGAAATTCAGATTTTCAGCTTAAAATGACCATAGCTTTTGACTCATGAGTCCGTTTTAGGTGATTCTTTTTCCTATGCGTCTGTAAATTCAATACCGACGTAACTATAATGATTTCCATACCAAAAGTTTATTTTACGGACCGGACGACAAGATTTTCACTATGTAGTTATTCGACCCTTTCTTGTTATCCTTATTTTGCTACATTTGTAATAGTAAACATAAGGCGCTTGTTACCCAACTTCCGGGGCTTGTTATCACCGGCACTTCATTACCAAACTTATAGCTTCATGCTCTTGTGATCGTTATCGCCATCGCTATCTATTTAAAAACACTAACACTACAATGTACACCATTATTCGACCCGTTTGGCTCATCTACGGAATCCTCCATTATGATGACTACCAAACGACTTCTAACCAATTCTTAACCTATTATTTCAAGTAATGAATATTGTCGCTTTAATCAATACAGTCTTTATTCTACAACGCCACTATTCATATGCTAGTTAACAAAATCTCTTAATGTAACGAATCAAGTTACATACCTTTAGTGCACGCCCTTCAAACGCAAATCGCCACCGACTTGTCCGCTCGACGCTCCGGTATCTTTTCCTATAGAGTTCAATCATGACGCGTTTAGAACTCTTTTCAATCACATATCGCATAATTTGCCAAAACATCACAATTATGCGTTTTAACCTTAAAATTTCAGTTTCGAGCCTTCTTTGAGACATTTTTACAAACACTTAAAGGGCAGGATTTTATATCTTTTATATTCAAGTTCATGGCTTGTCGCTTAGCCTAAATTAACATCAATTGAGCTATCACATATGAAATCAAACATCAAATTTTTCAGAAATCAGTTTCTATGAATCAAATTACACTAGAATAACCTTCAAAACCCTAGTGTTCATCAAGTTCCATATAATCCACATATCACCTACAATGGTGGCCATGGATTTCACTAGAATTTAGCATGATTTCAACATGTACTTGTCTAGGGTTTACTCCTAGACATTCTAATGTTCCTATTTCATCTACAAATCACACATGCATCATCAGATTTCGAATTCTCTAAATTCATGAGAATTTCAAGTAGAGATTTTTTGTCAAATTTTACATACCTTATGATCTCCTTGCAATGGGGATCATTAATCTATGCTCAATTTTTGTTTTAGACTTGATTTGATCCTTCAATTGGAGGTGTTTGACAAGAACTAGGGTTTTTGGGGAGCTTGGGATCGCCCCCTGTCTTTTGATCGATCTCAGCAACACAAACAAGTGTGTTGTGAGTTTAATTTTTTTTTGTTTTATTATTATTAGTTTTAATTGAAACACCTTTGATCCCTCATCTTTCGTTTTTATTCAGTTTTAACTCTTTAACTACTCATAAGTCATCATCTAACTAGGTTAATGTCATTCCTAGTTAGTTTATTTTCCTTATTTAATTCACAATGTTATTGTATTATAAGAATTTGTATTTTCGGTGTGTTACAAGTCCACCCCCCTTAAAAAGGGTTTCGTCCCCGAAATCAGAGTACATACCGAATAGTGTAGGGTAGAGACGTCGCATCTCCTCTTCGGACTCCCATGTAGTGTCCGAACCTTTCCTATGCTCCCATTTGATCTTGACTTGATCGATTTGTTTGTTTCGCAAGTGCTTAACCTTTCGGTCTAAAATCTCCAATGGCCTTACCGCTTAATTCAGGCTATCATCCACCTCGATATCATTGTAATGGATATAAGATGTTTCCTTCGCTAGACATTTCCGCAATTGTGACACATGAAACGTGCCATGTATGCCACTCAAATATTCCGGTAGTTCGATGCGGTAAGCTACCTTGCCAACCCGTTCGATGATTTTAAATGGCCCGATAAACCTCGGGCTTAGTTTCCCCTTTTTTCTGAATCTGATAACGCCCTTCCATGGGGAAACCTTTAACATAACCATGTCGCCTATCTGAAATTAAATCGGTCTTCGTCTTTTATCGGCATAAGACTTTTGCCTATCTTGGGCTGCTTTCAAATGGGCTCGTACCACTTCAATTTTCTCATTAGTGTCCTGAACTATGTCTTTATATGCCAATTCATGCGGACCCACTTCACCCCAACACACCGGGGTTCTGCACTTCCTACCATATAGCATCTCGTAAGGTGCCATGCCGATGCTCGAATGGTAACTATTGTTATACGAAAATTCAGCCAAAGGTAGATAAACATCCCAACTTCCGCCGAAGTCGATGATACATGCCTGTAACATATCCTCTAGCGTCTGTATTGTTCTTTCACTCTGCCCATTCGTCTGAGGATGGTAGGCGGTACTAATGAAGAGTTTCGTTCCCATTTGTTCTTGAAAATCCCGCCAAAAATTTGAAGTAAACAGGGTATCTCTATCCGATACGATGGATACCGGTACACCGTGACGTGCCACTATTTCATTTGTATATACCTCGGACATCTTTTTCGAAGTATAAGTTTCACGTATAGGAATGAAATGTGCACTCTTCGTCAATCTATCCACAATCACCCATATAGCATCAAATCCCCGAGTCGTTTTAGGTAGTTTGGTCAATAGGTCCATAGTGATATGTTCCCATTTCCAAACCGGGATCTCCAAAGGTTGTAGTTTTCCATATGGTTTCTGATGTTCCACTTTGACTTGTAAACAAGTCAAGCACTTCTCCACATATTTTACCACATCCCTCTTCATTCCGGGCCACCAATAGTTTTGTTTCAGATCATAGTACATTTTGGTCGCACCCGGATGAATAGAATATCGGGATTTATGAGCTTCATCAAGTAGAAGCGTCTTCACTCCACAAGAATTTGGAACCCATATTCTTCCGGATCGAGTCTTCAACCCGTTCCTTCCATCCGACAAATCTTTTAACTGGCCGATTATTCTTTCCTTCTTCCAGTTCTCCTCTTTCACTGCTTCTACTTGCGCTTCTCGGATACGTTCAAGTATACCCGAGGTCACCACAAGCTGCATCGACCTTACTCGTATTGGGACATAGTCCGCTTTTCTGCTCAGAGCATCCGCCACCACATTTGCCTTTCCGGGATGATAGTGTATTTCACAGTCGAAATCCTTCACCGTTTCTAACCATCGCCTCTGTCGCATATTTAACTCTTTTTGATCGAAGAAGTATTTTAAGCTCTTGTGATCGGTGAATATGGTGCACTTTACCCCATATAAATAGTGCCTCCATATTTTTAACGCAAACACCACCGCAACCAATTAGAGATCATGCGTGGGATATTTCTTTTCATGTATCTTCAATTTCCTCGAGGCATAAGCTACAACTTTTCCCCGTTGCATCAAAACGCATCCGAGCCCCGATAATGAGGCATCCGAATAGACCACCAAGTCTTCGACCCCGTCCGGTAACGTTAATACCAGAGCTTGAGTTAACTTCTCTTTTAGCGTTTGAAACGCTCTTTCTTGTTCGACACCCCAAATGAACTTCTCCTCCTTTCGGGTTAACTTAGTTAGCGGCGACACAATCTTGGAGAAATCTTGAATGAAACTCCTATAGTATCCCGTGAGCCCTAAGAAGCTTCTAATCTCTGAAGGATTCTTCAGAGGGCTCCATCTTGACACGGCCTCTATCTTTGAAGGATCTACCAATATTCCATCGGCGCTTATGATGTGGCCGAGGAATTGCAGCTCTCGCAACCAGAAGGCGCATTTCGAGAATTTCGCATACAACTTTTCTCGTCTGAGTGTCTCTAGCACCTCTTGTAAGTGGCGTGCATGTTCTGCTTCATTTTTCGAGTATACCAGAATATCGTCAATAAACACGATTACCGATTTATCCAACATCGGCTTGCAAACCTGGTTCATAAGGTCCATGAAAGCCGCAGGTGCATTCGTCAGCCCAAATGACATCACGAGGAACTCGTAATGTCCGTATCGTGTGCGGAAAGCCGTCTTCGGCACATCTTCCTCCTTGACCTTTAGTTGGTGATACCCCGACCTAAGGTCAATTTTTGAAAACCAGTTCGCACCTTGTAATTGGTCGAATAGATCGTCTATTCTTGGAAGCGGGTATCGATTCTTTACCGTGAGTTTGTTTAACTCCCGTTATCGATACACATGCGCATGCTTCCGTCTTTCTTTTTCATGAATAGTACCGGTGCGCCCCAAGGAGACACACTCGACCTTATGAATCCTTTGTCAAGCAGGTCTTGAATTTGTGACATCAACTCTTATAATTCCGATGGCGCGAGTCGGTACGGTGCTTTAGCTACGGGTTTTGCGTCCGGAATCAATTCGATTCCGAACTCTACTTCTCGTTCGGGTGGTATCCCCGGTAAATCTTCCGGAAACACATCTTCGTAGTCCCGTACTACCGGTACATCTTCAATCTTCAGTGATTCTTTATCGGGCTCATTCGCGTATATCATAAATGCCTTACATCCTTGCCTCATAAGCTTGTGAGCTTTCAACATCGAGCATACTATGGGGTTACCTCTTTTTTCGCCATAGATAGTGACGTGTTTTCCGCTCAGAGATGTTAGCTTTATCTCCTTACGAAAACACACGACCTTTGCATGGTGCTGAGATAGCCAATCCATCCCAACGACTACTTGAAACTCCCCCATTGACATCGGAATTAGGTCTATCAAGTATTCTTCATCATCGATGCTTAATTTGCAGCCTCGACAAATATCGCAAACTATAAAACTTTTGTTGTCCCCTATTTCAACTTCTAAGGGCACGGATAATTTCGTCAATACAAATGAAGGATGTCGAATAAATCCATGTGAAATGAAGGATTTATTCGCACCCGTATCAAACAATACATGTGCAGGGATTGAGTTAATTGTGAATATACCTGAGACCACATCGGGTTCTGTCTTCGCTTCAGCCGCGGTAAGTTGGAAAGACCTAGCCTTCGCCTTAGGAGCTTCCGTTGGAGACTCTTTAGTGTCTCTCTTTCCAACCAAATTTGGGCATTCGGACTTTTTGTGGCCGGGCTGATAACATTTGTAGCAAACCGAGACTTTACCCGGGCATAGAGACGCCGTGTGCCCCGTTTTACCACATATGGGGCACGGTTTGTCTTTGAACCGGCACTCTCCTTTGTGCACTTTCCCACACACTTTACAACTTGGCGACCCGCCTTTAGCATCCATTTTCTTCCCCAATTCTACAGTTCGAGCTTTCTTTGTAGGGCTTGGATTCATATCCTGTGCCCTTCGTTCACCCCTTTCAACTTGTTTCTTCAATTCAATTTCCCATTCCCGAGCAACATTTATGATCTCGGTAAAGTTCTCGTATTTTGAAGTAGTCATAAACTCCCTATACTCGTTTCTCAACATGTTATAGTAGTAGTATATCTTCTGTTCTTCATTCGTCACTAATTCATTGCAAAACTTCATCTTATCCATAAACGTCGCCGTAATCTTGTCTATGGTCTCGCCCTTGTGCCTGAGTTGCATGAACTCTTCCTTGATTCTATTAACGACCGCCTTGGGACTATGATGTTTAACAAACAGCGTCTTAAACTCCTCCCATGTCATGGCCCTCGCCGCTTCGGCTCCTATTTCCTTCTTTTTATTGTTCCACCAATCTTTGGCTTGACCCATCATCTGACCCGTTCCGTAAGCAACAAAGTCACTTTCGTCACAATGGGTCCTTTCAAACACTCCTTCAACATCGCTTAACCATCTCTGGCACATTATCGGGTCAACCTCCCCGTTGTAGATTGGCGGTTTACACGCCATAAACTCTTTGTACGAACATCCCTTACGTTCTCCCGATTTCTCTTTCATAAGGTTGACACTATCTTCCAACCTTTGGACTCGTTCTTCCACTAATGATAATACCGTGTTTTGAATTTTGTCTATAAACCCGGATAGACTACCTTCAATTGCCTTCCCCACTTCTTCGGCAATTATCTCTTTCATTTGTTCGGTGCTTGTCGGCACCGGATCATCATCGTTTCTTTCCGACATCTTGAAACTGAAATGTTTACATTAAACGTTAAACATTTCATTTATAACATAGCTTTATTTGCTTTGGTTTAGCCAAGTTCATAACTTGCTTTAATCGTTCACTTTTTGGTGCACTTTCCGGGTTTGAGTAAGTTAACACACTCTTCCCATGCACATTAATTCACATCTCATTTCTTACATAAGATAAAATCTACTAAAATAATAAATTAATTCTTACCGGACAATCAATAAAGCTTGAACCGAACACTTTGTTGACAACCTTAAGCTCTGATTACCAACTTGTAACACTTGTTTAGATTTCTAATTTAAGACTAATAAAAGATGCTAAATTTTAGATATATAATACCTTGGTTTATCATAAGTACAAAATAAAGGTTTCAAAGTAACACCTACTAGTCAACTACCGACTAGTTTAAACATTCATAACATGATTAGCAAATCATTTACATCAAAGACATTGTCTAGACGAAGTCATCCCAAAAGCATTGTTTAAACATAAACTAAGTTAACGCGGAAGCTTGCAAAGTTGTGTTCGGTTCTTCAAAAACTTGCTCGATCGCCATTCGGATAGTTCCCTTTATTACCTAAGGTCAAAACCACTTAAAATGTTAGTTTTGACATTTATATGAAGTGTATAAACAAGTCCCAAGCGTTGAAACATGCAAAAAATAAAAAAATAAAATTATATCCTGTCGCGTGGCGCGGGGGAGTTGGTTTTCCAGCAGGTCCAGTTTTGTGACCTGCACTTGCTGCCAGTTCTGGAAATTCAGATTTTCAGCTTAAAATGACCATAACTTTTGACTCGTGAGTCCGTTTTAGGTGATTCTTTTTCCTATGCGTCTGTAAATTCAATACCGACGTAACTATAACGATTTCCATACCAAAAGTTTATTTTACGGACCGGACGACAAGATTTTCACTATGTAGTTATTCAACCCTTTCTAGTTATCCTTATTTTGCTACATTTGTAATATTAAACATATGGCGCTTGTTACCCAACTTCCGGGGATTATTATCACCGACACTTCATTACCAAACTTATGGCTTCATGCTCTTGTGATCGTTATCGCCATCGCTATCTATTTAAAAACACTAACACTACAATGTACACCATTATTCGACCCGTTTGGCTCATCTACGGAATCCTCCATTATAATGACTACCAAACGACTTCTAACCAATTCTTAACCTATTATTTCAAGTAATGAATATTGTCACTTTAATCAATACAGTCTTTATTCTACAGCGCCACTATTCATATGCTAGTTAACAAAATCTCTTAATGTAACGAATCAAGTTACATACCTTTAGTGCACGCCCTTCAAACGCAAATCACCACCGACTTGTCCGCTCGACGCTCCGGTATCTTTTCCTATAGAGTTCAATCATGACGCGTTTAGAACTCTTTTCAATCACATATCGCATAATTTGCCAAAACATCACAATTATGCGTTTTAACCTTAAAATTTCAGTTTCGAGCCTTCTTTGAGGCATTTTTACAAACACTTAAAGGGCAAGATTTTATATCTTTTATATTCAATTTCATGGCTTGTCGCTTAGCCTAAATTAACATCAATTGAGCTATCACATATGAAATTAAACATCAAATTTTTCAGAAATCAGTTTCTATGAATCAAATTACACTAGAATAACCTTCAAAACCCTAGTGTTCATCAAGTTCCATATAATCCACATATCACCTACAATGGTGGCCATGGATTTCACTAGAATTTAGCATGATTTCAATATGTACTTATCTAGGGTTTACTCCTAGACATTCTAATGTTCCTATTTCATCTACAAATCACACATGCATCATCAGATTTCGAATTCTCTAAATTCATGAGAATTTCAAGTAGAGATTTTTTGTCAAATTTTACATTCCTTATGATCTCCTTGCAATGGGGATCATTAATCTATGCTCGATTTTTGTTTTGGACTTGATTTGATCCTTCAATTGGAGGTGTTTGACAAGAACTAGGGTTTTTGGGGAGCTTGGGATCACCCCCTGTCTTCTGATTGATCTCAGCAACACAAACAAGTGTGTTGTGAGTTTAATTTTTTTTTGTTTTATTATTATTAGTTTTCATTTAAACACCTTTGATCCCTCATATTTCGTTTTTATTCAGTTTTAACTCTTTAACTACTCATAAGTCATCATCTAACTAGGTTAATGTCATTCCTAGTTAGTTTATTTTCCTTATTTAATTCACAACGTTATTGTATTATAAGAATTAGTATTTTCGGGGTGTTACAGGGGTCTTGCAGCTTTGACGATATCCCGAATTTCGCTAATTAAACCCCAAATGTAGCGAGAAATAAGTATTGGTTCTGGCGAAGCCAGAGTTGGTACAATTCGAGTATATTCGAAGAATTCGAAGTATACCCTCGGCAGTCAACATCCGCCATTCGGTGGCTCAGGAACTTATTGGCCATTTGTTGTTTTTCATATTCGGGGCATAATTTCCTTTCCACCAATTGCTTAAATTCTTCCCAATTCATAGTATAAGCCATGTCACTTCCTTTGGCTTGCAATACCGTATTCCACCATTCTAATGCTTCTTCCTTGAAAAGGTGAGAAGCGTACATGACCTTATCCTCCTCGGCACATTTACTTATTTTAATTACTGCCTCGGTCTTTTCCAACCAACGCAGTGCAGCAGTTGCCCCTTCATTGCCTGAAAATTCAACAGGTTTACAGGAAAGAAATTCTTTATAAGTGCAACCAGGTGTTGCAACTTTCATTTTCTTAAGTATTGGGGCTTGAATCACGTTGTCATTATTGCCGCCTCCATTAACACTGTTACTGAAATTATCGTCGCTCGTGCGTTTATTGGGGTTGGCTTGTGAAGGCTCAACAAGACTTTTAACAGCAGCGACGATTACTGGGATAACATTTGCTATTCCCTGGGCAACGATGTTTTCTATATCTTGCCTATTAAGAAAGTGATCCTCATTGTTTTGCTCGGATTGGTTAACTTCGTTAACTGGTTCATTATCAGCGGGTTCCATCTGATAATTAACAATATATATAAGTCATTGGCACAAAATAAATAACAACCAAACGCAATAAAGCAATCACACATAATCATGTCAACACATAGAGCCAAAATTGTCGACTTTGCGACTTTCATATTTTATATATATATATTTTAGTTTGCATCCGTACACACCAGATATATTACAAAAGTTTTATTTTAAGTTATTTTACGTGATTATATTTTTACTATTTATTATTATTATTTTATTATTATATTATTATTAAACACACAACCACAGATGACTGGTTCTTCAGAAATGACGCTCCCTCTCGTCGTATTTCCACGTGATTCTCTCTCCCACATCCCGAATTCTATTTCCTACCTCCACTAGCTCCTCGCCATAATGACGAAGTTCAGCCAAGTTTTCTGTGCTCATAGGTGGGTTTGGTGCAGGCTCAGGGTCAAACTGGGGGAAATAGACGCTAGGGTTATTCAAGAGATTCTGAAATTGCCAGTCGTTTGTCCACCATTCTTCCAGCTCTCCTTGTAGAGGTCGGGGGTTGACCATGGGATCTGGGATAGCCGGTTCCAAGTTAACTGGGAGTTGGGATTCAACAGGGTAATTGAAGACGTTTTCATCGACAGGTCCGATGAGGTCACAGTTATCCAGTTTACGATCCAGCTCCTCCCATGGTGGCATTTCCTGGACTTGCCCTGAAATTTCCCCGATCCCCTTTCCTTTGCCTTTATCCTTTGGATCATCCTACGCCCACGTGGCATTTCTGTTCAGCTGGTTTCTTCCGCTGGTTTCTTCCTACGCCCACATTTCCAGTCCAAGATCATCCTCCTTTTTTTCGGCTTTGGTTTCTCCTGAGCCTGGGCCTGGAAAGTTAGTGGTTCCTCAGTATCTGCCTGGTAACCAGATGGGTTTCCAGTGGTATCCATATCGGTGCTATGGATAGTAAAGTTTCAGAGTGCCTCCGACAGTTCATTCATGCTGATAACACACATGAAGAAACACACACAAATTTAAGTTAAAATTTTATTTATTGTAAATTAATTTTTCACAAAATCACAAAATGGCAATCAAAAAATTAAGTATTTCTAAATACTTAATTGGCTTAAATCAGTGGCTCTGATACCACATTTTTCTGTCACGGCCCCCGGCCCGGTGTTACCCGGTCCCGAAGCCGCGGGACAGAAACCCGTGGTATTGATTCTTTAATTTGGCAGCAGAAATGTTTAACATGATTTTTTAAACTGAAAAGGCCCACTTATTATTTTTCACAAATTAGGACAACCCCATTATTTACAATAAAGGAATTTTACGAGGAAATTCCCTGTTTTACAAAACATGTTTATCTATTTTACTGAGCCACCTCTTCAAGCTTTAGTGCTACACGGCACTTTTTCCTTGGTTCACAGTAAGTCACCTGAAACATGTTTTAAAAAAGATTTTATCAGCGGGGAAATACTGGCGAGTCATTCAGGTTATATAAAATGACACCTGAGTTATAGATTACAGCATAAGAGCGATTACAATGGCTACTATCTTATTTTTATCTGGCGCCGTGTCACACCCTGGTGACGATGGTCATACCACTATTGGGTCCTTTCACACAAGTAGTGATGATTATCACTGTTAGGTTGATGAACCTAACCGTGAGAAATTAGTAATGTGCACAATACCCCACTTACCAGTGATTCAAGATAACCAAGACTTAATTCCTGTAACTATAACTTTTGAAAATAATTTGAGTATTGTAAAACATTGTTGATAAAAGAGAATGACTCACATTGCAAGTTTAACTGGACAGAACCTTGCCTACTGATTTAGCCTTGTAACCTAGTTAAATAACAATGCACACGAAACTAGGTTAGTAACTTAATACAACATTTACGATAAACTCACGAAATCAAAACCCTCACGACGAATGACAAAGTATAGCCCGGATTCGGGCAGCACTTAAACATCCATCGGATCGGTTTCAATCGATCGGAGATTGTATCGTAGCAGTGATCGAGTTAATACCCTGTACTCGTAGCAGTGTTTCCCTAAGTGAAATTGTGATTTTGAGCAGTATCTTTCGTTTTTGAGTGAAATTTTCGAGCACAGAAGCAAGTCCCACGCACAGGCAATTTATAGCAACATTTTGGGTTTTACACGACCCGCGTAAACCCTCACAAGACTCTTAAGCGGCCCGCGAGGGCCACCTAGTCTACAACTAGGGCTACCGTGTCACGTGTAGGCCCGCCACGTGGCTGACACGTGGCCTGAAGCGTGTCCCGGTCATGTGTTGTTCTATTGCGGCCCGCGTAGCCTTACCTTATGGTTTACGCGGCCCTCGTGAAATCCAAATTTCTTGTTTTCTTGATTTTTCATGAACATTAGGGATTCATGGGTCCGGGTTTTCACTTACAAGACATTTTTGGATGTTTTTGCAGGTCCTTACAGAATGCATCCATTACTAGTGCCTCTTCACATTTCTAACTCCTATTTCACATTTATGTTTGTATCAATGTTATAACATATATATAGTGGCTCATATATTTTGTATGTGATACATGAATAAGAATGAGTTCTTCTATTCCCTTTCTCTTTTACTTTCTATAATCCTTGTTCTTTATGTTTATAGTTATACGTTGGTTGCTAGTAGGTCGTTTTTTCACAACACGTTATCAACACGAATTGCATTTGTAGACAAATCATATTATCGTGTGTTAAGGAAGAAGATAAATATGTGGGAGAAATTAACAACCGCTTGAAGCCACCAACGACCGATTGAGTGCATCAACTATTTTGCAATTAAGGTACCTTCCGAACCATCCCTTGATCTTATATGCAATACACACATCGCACACAAGTATTTTATTTAGAAGTATTTGAATACACCTAATTATATATCTGATATGTTTATGGATAGTAACCATTGAAATAGAAAAAAAAATTAAGATGACCTTAAAACAATTTTTTGGTTGAAATCTTTTGAGTCACTTGGTTTGGATAAACCGCCTTTGTCAAATGAAAAAATATCATGAATAAAACCATTAAGTTGAAAATAGCTTTTGCTAACAATCGAAAACTATTGTCGAAAATTGTTGTTGGATAAGATTATTAGACCAGATTTAAAGAATGGAAGGGTCCATTTATTATCATATTTAAATTGAATAAATGTTTTTCATTGCCTAATTAATTATATGTAGTCAATTGTAAGTAACTCAAAATGTGTTCAATCTTCAATCGTCTAGTATTTATTTGACTCTTTCTTTATTCAAATTTAAAGAGTAAATTTGTAACGGTTGAAGATTACCATATCACATTATCCTTTTGGATATTTATATTAATACAAAAGCTTTTGTATTTTAATAATATTATTCATATAAACTTAATTAATCAAGAAACCGTAATATTATTTATTGAATTCAGTTATATAGCTATAAATGCTATTTTGTTTTAGAAAAGGGGATTTCGTAACTGAAGTTTGATTGAAACATTAAATATTTTTCAAAGTTCGTAACTGAAGCTTGATTAAAAGTTAAAAGTTAAAACATTAAATAATTTTCAAAAGAATCGGATAAGGTGAACTATTTTCTTTAGTTTTTGAAAATTAACTTTTATCATAAAAAACAAAACAAAGTTTGGGTCTCAGAACCCTATCCAACAGATATTTAAATGAGGTAACTAATATTTTAAAAGCTCATTAGTTAAATATTTTTAATCAAGTATTTAATCATTCATCAGGTTGTTAGACCCGGCAATTAGTAAACATTTACATGATGCTATACATTATATGATGCTATGATTATTTATTTTATGTAGACTGTAGTTACTAGAAAATGAACTAGTTAGTGGTATCCATTATCTCAGATATCGTATTATTGGTTTTCATAAATTGAGTGGTATATGTTAACAAAATGGAAAATTATTCCAAATTATGGGTACCATGGATGAAAGCATTAAATTTAATTCAAAGTAGTTGGCGGACTTCCATTAGCCTTGTTTTGGTTAACCACGTTTTAACTTTCACAATGTATGTGATATATATGATGTTAATATATATATGCATAAACCAATTGTATTCTTAAGAAATTAAAGAAGGCTTTAAACGATATTAATATATATGATGTTGGTTAATGCTTAAAATTTAAAATCATTAAATATCATTTTTCCCATCATGTTGGTTAATGCTTAGAAATTAAAATCATTAAATTTCATTTTCCTATCAAGCATTTACTTCATTCTTTATTAATTTTAAATCATTCTTATTAATATCTTTTAACATTTGAAATTTGATTAATTTTTATTACTTTAAATGATCTTTAATATCCATTTAATTACAATCTTAAATGAGATGGAGTTATGAACATGGATATCACAATATTCATAACATTAAATGATAAGGAGTTAGGCATGATAAGGAATTAGGTGATTTACAATTTAATTTAAGAGATGATGATTTTAAAATTGCAATACGAAGTTATAGACATATTATATCTCTTACTTATTGGCTTTATAGTTTATACTGTTTAGATAATATGTTATGTATGCATTGATCGCATTTTATAATAACGTTTGATGGAGATGAATTTGTAGTATACAAAAGTTGACAGATTATTATACTATGAAAAAGTCTGTTTAGTATTTAATATGTTCATGTACATTCACTTCTGACGTGTAATACTTGTATTTGGCATATAAATTTTAATGTGATTGTTCGTAACAATTTAACTAGAAATACAATATGATAAGTGCATGTTTATAGTGTTCTTATTTGATATATAAGAATAACAAATTTGGTGCTTTATATGACATTACATGACATGTTATATAGTCATGCATTGTATAATCTAATGTATATATTATGTTCCCATATGTTATAAATTTGGAAGGGGACATTAAAGTGACAAGGGTTGTGGTATATGATCACAAGCTATAAAAACGACTGAATTGTGGTCACGGTTTATATAAAAAGATACCTGGAGTGTCTAACTTCTCAAAGATTATTACAAGTTTATTGAAGCTTGTAAGATTTTAAACCGATAAGGATAAATGTCTCGGTTATATAACTACATCTCGATTTATATCATGTGATGAGAAAATATATATCATAATCCATTGAGCAAAACAATTTCCATCGTCAAATATCATATAAGCTATTGAAGTACCAAGATTGTTAAGGAATATATATAAAGTTTGAAACAACAAGCATGAAAGTTATGTGGTTCTAATCTATTCCCTGATGTGAATGTGATGATATAATGATCAATTCAAAGGTTATGATCATATACATAACTAAGAAAATTGTAATGATGCCACCATGAATGTTGTATGGGTATAATCTATTCCTTAAATAGAATGTGATGATATAATAATTGGTGTAAAGTTTGTGATGATGGTAATTGAGGAAATTGTTATGAGGATCATGTAATAAGATCAACCATGTTAATAGTGCAATGACTATACAATGATCGTTATAAAGGTCATGATCATGGTAACTGAGGAAATTGTAATAATCCTCATGTTGGCAACCATTTTAATATTGAAATCGACCACAAAAAGTGGCACACTTAGGGAGTGATTATACGAACATAAAACATGGGAAACATGTTATACCATGAATATTGAAATAATATTACATTATTCTCTCATACTTCCTATCGTGTATTGAACAAACACGATTGCAACTAAAACATATACGATCATAAACCATAAGTTTATGGATCGTGATTATTTAATTCAATGGCATGACCGGTTAGACCACACCGAGTCATTAATGATGATGTGAAAAGTATTGAAGAAACAAAAGATTCGTCTTGATAATTATACATGTCATGTTTGCTCTCAAGTGAAGTTAAGTATTGATCAATAAAAGTAGGGTGTGAATCCCTAAATATTATGGAAATGATAGTGGAAATAAATATACAAACATGATACCATTTAGTGTTTTAAAATCGATGCATCGTCTAAATGGTTATCAAATCCACAACCTGAAGCTTGTGTGATTGTGGCTTAGCTAATGTGATAGCAAGCATATTAATCCAGATTAGTATATTTATTTGATAATAGTGAATTTGATTCCCAAGTTATTAACGATCATTAGAATAAGTGTTATTGTTGAGATGATCACTAAACGTCTACTATTGGTTACAAAGCCAATGATCATGAGAGGAGCAAAAGTTCATTTAGGTACATATAATTTTATATATAGTACCATCAATTCACATCAAGCCAATAAGTTATAGTTCTCCCCATACAATTGGTTTTTGGTCAGGAACCAAAGATGTCTCATCAAAGATTTTAGTTGTGCGACATATAATGAAACTCATCCACCACACCACACAAAGATGGGACTTCTAAAAAGTTTGAGAATTTGTTGGGTATAAATAATCGTCTATGATTAAATACTTAAAGCCATTAGTGAGAAATTTGTTTATGGCTCATTGGTTTTCACTTTAGTGAATGAATGTTCCCAACATTAGGGGGAGATAACAAGCAGTTGGAAAGTGAAAAGTAAAATGAATTATCATGTCATCTTGATCCTCAGACTATAAACTATGAACTAGAAGTTTAAAGTATAATTCATTTACCAATATTAAAGAACAAATTACCAGACAAGTACACTGACCTAAATAGAGTAACTAAGTAAGTCACATAATCAACTGCTTATGCTCCAGTTATATTTGTGTCCCAAGAAGACAACCGCATATTTTGGTAATGAGTCTATTGCACGCCTAAAGCGTGGTAGACTAGTTGATTCCAATAATAAAATTCCTCGAAAATTGGAGCAAGTAATTAAGATGGTCAAGTCGAGATTATAGTAATAATATCTCCTGAAGAGACAATAGATATGATGGTTCAGGAAGAACCTCAGGTACCTGAAAATAAAGAGATCTCGTTAAGTTGTATCATGTCTAAGATATGTATGGAATCGAAATAAAAAAATCGACGTTGTTATACTTTTGTATATAATGTAGCGCTTAAAATGATTAAATGACGAGGATCAAGATTTAAGATCTGCCTATGAATGAGTATTAACAAATGATTGGCCAAAATAGAAAGACGTAAATAAGGCAGAGTTTAGTTCTCTAATGAAATGGAAAGTTTCTGGATCAACAGTCCATACAACTGAAGTTGTAAAATATGTTGGATACAAATGTGTCTTTTACGCAAATCATGTGAAAATCAAATTAAATGATACAAGTCAAAATTGGTGGCATAAGAATTTTCACAAAGACCTATGATTGATTATGAGGAAACGTATTCTCCAGTGGTGGATGCATTGACTTTCTAATATTTTATTAGTCTGGTAATATAGAGAGAGAATTGATGTGCGTCTATGAATGTTATGTATCACTTTATACTAAAAGTGTACATGAAGGTCCCTAAAGGATTTGAATGATCAAAATCATGTAAGTTAAGTTCTCAAGAACAATATGATCGTTGTATATAGTTTCGTTTTTGTTTACGATTGAACTCCTGATGAGTTTTCTAAAGCAATTGAGTTCAAGGAAATATTTCAGGTATAAACGATATTTGATTATATTTTACTAACCCATCAAAACAAGTTTGGTTAGTCTTGTAGATGCAGGAATGTAACAAAACACAGTCGTGCACATTAAGGGATCAAGCGACAAATCTTTGGCTACAAAAGCTTTGTTCGACTTTCAAGGAAGATGGACACACGTCACTTAAAGGATACATGTTAAAATGAGGAGGAGACTTATTCAAGTTGCACTTTTTTTCCCTTGACTAAGTTTTGTCCCATTGGATTTTCTTAGTAAGGTTTTTAACGAGGCAACATATATGATCCAGAAGTATTAGGGGGAGACAATACGCGCTGCACTCTTTTTCCCTTAGCTGAGGTTTTGTCCCACTGGGTTTTCCTAGCAAGGTTTTTAACGAGGCAACATCACCAAGCGTATTAAAGCATAGTATATCATCATGTGGATAGTCAAGGAGGAGTGTTATGAATGCATCCATTACTAGTGCCTCTCCACATTTCTAACTCCCATTTCACATTTATGTTTGTATTAATATTATAACCTATATATAGTGACTCATATATTTTGTATGTAATATATGAATAGAATGAGTTCTTCTATTCCCTTTCTCTTTTACTTTCTATAATCCTTGTTCTTTATGTTTATAGTTATACGTTGGTTGCTAGTAGGTCGTTGTTTCACAACAATTATAATATTAAAGTTACTATTCATTAGTTTCTATTATTAATATATACTAGGTTGTTTCTCCGCGCGATGCGGCAGTACATTATCATGGGCATTTGATTGGTTCCGGTTAGGTTCGTTATAATAGTGGTACGACACATATACTCAGTAGAAATCGACGCATGTTTTACATCAATTGAAAACAGAACAAATAAACCATAGTACCGACAAGTATGTTGTCCAATTGGTATCGATCAGTTCAGGTCGTCATGGTACTGGTAATGACATTCGTTTATCATCGCAGACAGAGTTGTATAAATAAAAATTATCAAAACTAGAAATCATAAAAATGAATACAGGTACATGTAATAATGTTGTTCGGTAGGATACGTCAGTTTATCAAAAGTAAAAACACTAAAAGTAAGTACTAGTACCAATACCGATGTTGTTCGTTCGTTTCGGTTCGGTTGACTACTGTTGCGGCACAAAATATATTTCCAAACATAAACCATACAAATGAGTACATGTACATGTACCGATGTTGTTCGGTATGGTATAGTAGCGATACGATGTCAGTTTATCGAAAACAAAAATAATATAAATAAATACCGTTACTGATACATATATTATTCGGTCGGTTTCAGTTCTTTTTGGCATGATAGTGATACAATTGAATGTAAATAATAATATGTATAATAGAACTTATTACCACCTATATAAAGAAGCAACATCTTTGTGTAATGGGTGGTTGTACCAAGTGCTTTGGGTGCTTTTAAAAAAAAAAAAGGTTTGGTCTATGAATTTGCAACACGTGTCTTGTAAGATTATTTGTTGATAACATGTGTTGTATCAGTATGTTAAAACTTTGATTGTCTGACTCTGATGCTTTGCCGTCCTACAAATGAGAGTAGAGAAACCGGTGGGGTTTCCGGTTGAACCCTTTCTAACCGATGCTCCTCCGGTGATGTTCTTGCAACCGATTGTGCTTTTGTAGGTGGATGTCAGGGAGGGAAACGCATGCCTACAGGCTACACGTCGCCGGTGGTTATCCCCCAAATCGTTGTTCCAGTACCTCAAACCAGGTTTCTCTTTTGCTCTCCTTTCCTTCGAGAGCACCAATCCTGGCGAACTACCGTCACCGCCGTTTAACACCGGTAACCTTTAATCCAATAATATCCGGCAAGTTGATCAGAAACTGTTGGATCCCTGCGGTTCATTGTCAACACCGACGAGTCGGAATGGGTGAGAACCCGGTGCCGAGTTCTCTTGGCTATGAGGTACCCGGAATTGTTAGGGCTCCGACGATGTCCGGTGAGAACCCGACGAGACGTTAGGGTTCCGGTAAGCCCTCTTTTCACAAATTCTTATGTTTCTGTTTTGTAAAACATGTGGTTGTTGGTGCAAAGTATTGCCCTATTTTTTGGGGGGGGGGGTCATGATTCATTTTGCTGGTGTTGTTGCCTGACGGTTTTGGAGTTGTCTGTGGCGACGGCGGTGGTATGTATTTATGGCTGAGACATCATCATGCTTGCTTTAGACCGTAATACCATGTTTTGTCGGTCTTCGACGGTTTGTTTCTCGGTGTGTTTGTCGTTGGATTTGACAACGGATTTGTAGGCACCATCGCCCGTGTTGTTGTCCGTGTTTGTTATGTGCATGTGAGGGTTGTGCCTATAGTTGTATGGGTTGTACCAACCTTTGGGTTGAAAAACTGATCTCTTGGTCGGTGTATTTTTGGCGACTTTTCCGGTGGCTTTTTGTCACAACCTGTGTTGTTCTTGCATATCAACCGCCAGTATTGGTGTCAGTCTGTTGTTTTTAGCTGGCAATGATGGTGGTCAGTCTCTTGGCATGGCAACTACGGTTGCAGCCGTGACGGCACTGAGCCATAGTTTCTTGGCGATGAAGAACTGTGTTTGAGCCTCTTTGTTTTGTCCCGACAGTGATGACACATCTGAGTTGGTTAATTTTAATGCTGGCAATGATGGTGGTCAGTCTCTTGGCATGGCAACTGCAGTTGCAGCCGTGACGGCACTGAGCCATAGTTTCTTGGCGATGGAGAACTGTCTTTGAGCCTCTTTGTTTTGTCCCGACGGTGATGATGCATTACATCTGAGTCGGTTAATTTTAATGTTTTTTTACATTGGTATCGACTATTGATGATGGTGGTATGGTTTCGATGATTGTTCATTGTGAGAGCTGAGGATATGAAGAATATGGCTCCTACTGTTGTTAAATCCAGCAGAATCTATAGGGGGTTGAAATGCATAGACTTTACAACACATACATACTTTACTCTTTAACCATAAAGCACATCCCATTAACAAGCTGACTAAGTTTGGTGAATTTCTCTCCTTTTGCCCATGTTTCGTAATTGTTGGGTTCCGAAGGCACATCCCATTCAATATTTACGATGTACCCGCGCCGCAACGCGGGCGGGTCTTAACCCTAGTTGTAGTATTAAAAAGTAAAAATACGAAAATAAAAGCTATATATTAGTATAAAAGTAAAGTTACTATTCATATTAAATTTCCAATTATGTATATTAAATAAATAAATATAATTTCAAGGATATTTTTTTTATAAAAAAGTTAACAAAAAGTATAAAGTCTAATTAATTATAATGTAAAAAGTGGAAACTAGTCTCTCAAACAGTAAAAGAATTTAAAATTATAAATTGTTATATTGGTAAAACCAAATCGACGAGAATCGTGTTTAACTGTGTGGGACCCACTTAAGATTAAAAAAAATGTATTATCAGATTTAGTCCAACAGTTTGTTCAAAGTAATTTGTTTTATCCTTAAAATGGACACTAGTTAAACTTTTTTTTTATTAAATTATATATGTTTTATCTTTGGACACTGGGTAAACTTTTTTTGTCAAATTCATATATATATATATATATATATATATATATATTTATTAATTCATAACATGTTTGAGAAACAGTATTCTATACTTCTTTTACCTTTTTACCACAAGGGTTTTTTCCCTTTTTATTTTTCCCCTGCTCCTCATTTACTTAGAAAGAGAAAGAAAATAGACAGGATTTGAGATTCAACCGACAGAGGTATACCCGACGCTCCCGGCGGCCGTGTGGTCTGGCCAGCGGTGTTCGTCGGCGGTCATCTTCTCTGCTTTCTTCTGATTCACCTATTTGTGTGGTCATCCTCCCCTTGAGACATGTGGCTTACACCTTTTGCCCCTTGAAAACCCTTGATATGAGAGAGCACGAGAAGAGTGAGAAAGGGAAATGGGAGAGAGAAGAGGGCGGAGCGGTCACCGAAGGGTCACCATCGTGACACCGTCGCCGTTGTCGCCACGTTTCAGTGGTGGTTTTGTTGTGGGAATTTTTTCCTAAGAAGAGAGAGAACGGGAAGAGAGAGAGAGAGAGAGACAAAGGGGAAGGGGAGAGAGAAGATAGAGTAGCGGTGACCAAAGGGTCACCACCATGGCCACCACGGTTTTTTGTTCGTCATTTGTTCCGATTGACCTATTTGGGAAATCATCCTCTCTTGAGACGTGTTTTCTATCTTTATACCTTAGCCCTCCTAAAGAAGAGGTCGGGGCGGTGACCGGAGGGTCACCACCGGTGGATTCAGACCGTCTTGGCGGCGGCGATTTTTAAACCCTGCGATGATGTTGGCTTGCTACCCGGTATGGCAACTTCGGTTGCAACCGTCACGCCACTGAGTGGGTTCAACGACGATGATGATCTTTTCAGATCTGAGTCGATTTGTATTGGTATTTTCGTTTTGCTTTCTGAGATTGATTAGATAATTGTGTTAGTAGTGGTGGTCATGTTGTTGTTGGTCGTGATATTGGTGGTGGTTGTGTTAACAGTAGCTGTGAAAAGGCAGGAAGGCTTTTTTTTTATGTTTGTGTTGTATAGTACACGCTGTGTATATGTCGATTTGATGGGGATTTGAAACAATGTTCGACAATGATGGTCGCTTGCTACTTGGCGTGGCGATTTTTAAACCCTGCGATGATGTTGGCTTGCTACCAGGTATGGCAACTTCGGTTGCAACCGTCACGCCACTGAGTGATGATCTTTTCAGATCTGAGTCGATTAGTATTGGTATTTTCATTTTGCTTTCTGAGATTGATTAGATAATTGTGTTAGTAGTGGTGGTCATGTTGTTGTTGGTCGTGATATTGGTGGTGGTTGTGTTAACAGTAGCTGTGAAAAGGCAGGCAGGCTTTTTTTTTTATGTTTGTGTTGAATAGTACAGGCTGTGTATATGTCGATTTGATGGGGATTTGAAACAATGTCCGACAATGATGGTCGCTTGCTACTTGGCGTGGCAACTCCGTTTGCAGCCGTACCAGCGCTGAGTCGTATTTGGCGATGATGAAGTGCCATTCTGAGCCTTTTTGCTTTGTCACGAGTCGAATGGTTTTGTAGTTTCCGTTTTATATAGGCCTTTTCGCTTTTTTTTACCCATCAATAAGTTATTTATTTAGAATGTTGAAATACATATGTACAGGTTATATGTTTTGTTCATCTTATTCCTATGTATATTTGTTTTTTAATGCCATTACACTTACATTTGGTTATTTATTAATATATTAGACTATCCTATTTTCATGAGATTTGTTGTGGGAACACATGAATAGTTAAATGGCTAATGATTTATTTGGTCATTTATGAACACATGAATCGTAAAAAAAGTTATGTCGCATACGTGGGTACAACTATTTCATAAGAGGTAGAAAGGGAGAGAAAAATCGTTGCTTTGAACTTGTGTAAAGCCCGATTAACCCGCTGGCGCCGCCGCGAAGCGCGGGCGGAAAAAGTCCTAGTTCTCTATATATTAAAAACACAATGCAATGAACAGTCTTTTTAATATATAATAATTGTTTTATTATTTTAATTCTATAATAATTGTTATTTTCTTTACTTTTAAAGTTTGATAAGTTTGGTGACAACCGGTACTTGTATAAAAAATACGGGTTCGTTATCGGTACATGAAGGCAAAAAACAGCATCAACCTGGTACATAAAACGCCAAAAGTAAGTACCGGATTGATGGTACATAAAACGGCA
The DNA here is from genome assembly GCA_030545235.1 of Helianthus tuberosus. Lineage (NCBI taxonomy): Eukaryota > Viridiplantae > Streptophyta > Magnoliopsida > Asterales > Asteraceae > Helianthus > Helianthus tuberosus. The sequence continues at coordinate 155,240,549 of CM060444.1, forward strand.
AAAGTCGGTACCGGATTGAGTTTGATAGTCTTTTAGTTCGAGAAATTTGGTACTGCTACTCAGTACCATTTGCTCATCCCTGATCACGGGTACCGTACGAACAACAACATATCGTACAACTTTTTTTTAGTTTCAGGGGTAGAGATGAGCTCGGTACCAACTGATACCCCGGTTACTGTATCGGTATATGATGGTAAAAACCGGTAGCAAACCTGTATCAGGAATGCCAAATGTCAGTACCGAACTGGTACTTAGGATCTTTCGGTTCAGGAAATTTGGTACCGGTACCCATTACTATTTGCTCATCTCTGACTACGGGTTTCTACCGAACAACATCATTACCATACAACTTTTTAGTTGATTTTCTTTCGGTTATTTTTTAGTGTTTTTTTCTACATTTTCTTTTTATTCTTGTCAGCGGTTACGTGTGCAACGCGCTCGCAGTGATTTCAAACACATATACACACAGACTAAATAACAAAAGAAGTTCGCCGCAACGCGGCGACAATTTTATAACTAGTAATAAAAAAAAATTAAAATTCATCTTAACATTAAAAAAATAAAAAAAAAACCTATTTCTCCATGGGCCCCACCCAATTTTTAGCAAACGGGGATTTCATCTGTGTGCCCAAAATACCTTACCAAATGATAAACAATATATATAAGATTTAAATATATATAAGCTTTAAATTAATTTCAGGGGCATTTTTTCTAATTAAAAAAGTATAAATTCTGATGAATTATAATGTCAAAAACTGGAAACTGCTCTCTCAAACAATAAAAGAATTTAAAATTATAAATTGTTATTTTGGTCAAACCAAATGGATGAGAATCATGTTTAACTGTGTGTGACCCACTTAATATTAAAAAAAAAGAGAAAATTACGAAAATGTTGGTTGACCAAACCTATTTTCAAATTTGTCACGCTCCCGCGTCCTTGGAGCGGCGCATCATGCGTGGGATGCGTCTTTCAAGCACGAGATGCGTCCTTAGAGGGAAATCCAATAGAAAAGGGACACGTGGCCACGGGATGGGTCCTTCAAGCACGAGATGCGTCCTTGGAGCACGGGTGACTATTTTATGTTATGTGTTATTATATAAAATTTGAAAGTGACAAACCAAATAGAAATCATTGAGAGTGACAAACCAAATAGAAACCAGTCCAAGCTTTTGTTAGTCATGTACTCATAAATCAAAATCAGTTCATTTTGATGAATGCAATATCCAAGAAGCTTCAAAAGATTCCGATGCTGAAGTTTTGCAATACAGATGACCTCATTCTTGAACTCATCAACACCTTGTTGGGAACTTTCTGAGAGTCGCTTGACAGCTATTTGTCTTCCATCCTTCAACACACCCTAAAAGAATACAATTATGATTATGATAACTTGTAATTCCGAAGAGTTTATACTTTTGATTCATGATAGGAATAAGCAATGCATTTTGTTTAAGAAGCGTAAAGAAGTTACCTTGTAAACCGGACCAAAGCCACCTTGTCCAATCTTATTGGAGACACTGATGTTACCTGTGGCCCTGGCTACTTCATATAGGCTAAAACATTGTATATCATCAAGCTGTTCCATCTGCAGACTTGTATCGTTTTCATCATGCACATTCCACTTTCCTATAAACATGCAAATGTGCTTACATTACTTGCTACTTTGTGTTACCTTGACCTTTCATGTGAGGCGATTTCTTTATCCTTCTATAGGCATATGCCACTGCAAACAGAAGTAGCAGAGCTGATGTAGTTAAAAGCACCAGTATTAAATTTCTTTCCCATTTGTTGAGATCGGACTGGGAGTTCACAAGACCTTTCAATAAGAAATAATAATCATTTAGCACATAAGCTAAAAACACAATGAGAGTCTATTTTTTATAAAAAAAAAAGTATGTACCTTCTAATTCAGAGGCTGACATTCTTATGTAAATATCTTGATCCACATCATATTCTCTTGTGTCCAAAAGCTCATCAAGCCATAGCAAGCATCCACTTCCTCCATTTCTGATATCCAAACTTGTATAAGCTGTACACGAGCAGTTCCTTTTGCAAGCTATCTCACATTCTCCGAGGGTCATGCTCACATTATACCATGCCCGTCGTGTGTCTGGTACCTTTACTCCTGCAGTTTTCCAAAAACCATCGCCATCATCACTCCTATTACCACACTGCTGAGGCTTTTTGCGTATACACCCACTTACCCAATCTGACGCCTCCCATTCTTCTGGATTTCTTGGTTCAAACCCGTGCATACATGTACAAGGTGGATGCATGTTAATACTACAGATTCCATAAGGACCACAGAGTAAAAATCGATCACAACTATCTACTGCAACGTCTGCGTACACAATCCAGTCTTTGATTCACTCAATCCAGTGCAAAAACAGTGTCTTTCCATCCCATGTCAAAACTACCCTTTGAACAACCGAACTTTTAAGTACATATGTATGATAGATTTCTTTCTCATTCATCACAAACTCGAAGGATAAATCATATTCTCTTTTTCAATAGGAAAGCCACTAAACCCGAGGTCATTCCACGGTTCAAGTCTTGCTTGTAAAACTTGACTCTGCCTCCCCAATGTTTGTGGATATCCATTCGTGTCGACTATATTACTATACACACCTACAGAAGGATCATCAGGACTCTTCCAAGATGTCATGAATCTCTCTAACCCTGTTACCAAGTCCTTCCCGAATTTCATTCCCGGTAGAAATGTGTCCCCTGGATAGTCAAAACTTTGCCAAATCATTTTATTTTTATTCCACACAACTAAATTCCCGGTATCTAAAAGCTGCACCGCCACCACCGGATTATCACTCTGCACAGATACCGTCGAATTGGATGACCAAACCAACGAGCTTCCGCCACTACGAATCACCAGGTTTCCCTATCTGCTAAGCTTGAGCATGCCTGATGTATCTGCAATTGGGTTCTCCCTGTTAGAAACCCATACAAAAGTACGATATGATATCTTCTTGTACCATATTCCCAGGTACCGGCTTTTGGACTTCCCGTGGCTAAAAAAGCCCAATTCGAACATTTCGCCTTCAGAAACAATGGTGGCTTTACCATCTCTGATTTTTTCATTTGCAGATTATTGGAATTATCTTTTATTTATTTAGTTTATATTTATTCTTCCTACCGATTAGGAAGTGATTATGGGGTTTATTTGTTTTCCTTTTTCCCCTCCTAGTTTGTTGGACCTCTTTTGTATTTTTGTTCCCTACGTTCTATTGCATAAGTGATTTTGGCTTTTGATATCAAAGTTTTCATGGTATCAGAGCAGGCTCTAAAACTTTGAAACTCTGAAGATCCTCAACTACCAAGCCATCGACATGGCTGGCGAACAACCAAAAAACCAGAAAACTGAAGCTATCGGCAGTAGCTCCCCTTATTACATCCATGCCTCTGATTCGCCAAGGCAGATGCAAACTAACGGCCCACTCACTGACAGCAACTATAGTGATTGGGTTCAAGAGATGGAAAACTTTATGTTCGCCAAGAATAAGATGGGTTTTGTCAACGGAACCATTCCGAAACCCGACGAGAAACACAACACATACACGGTGTTGATGCGTTGTGATGCAATGATCAAAGGCTGGTTGACGGCATCCATGGAGAAGGCGATCAGAGGCAGCGTTAAATACGCAAACACATCGGCAGAAATTTGGGCCGACCTGAAAGAACGGTTTAGGAAAGAAAGCGCCCCACGCGCGTATGAGTTGAAGCAAAAACTCACTATCACAAAGCAAGATAATAATTATGTCTCGGCTTACTATACAGCTCTTAGGAGTCTTTGGGACGAGATCTCATCCGTGCTGCCCACGCCTCGTTGTACTTGTGGTCACTGCACCTGTGAAATCGGAAAACGGTTGAATGATTTTCAAGAAAAGGAACGTTTGTACCAGTTCCTTATGGGATTGGATGGTGGCTTCTCAACCATCCACACATAGGTGTTGTCCATGAAACCAAACCCCACACTTAGAGAGGCTTATAGACTCGCGTCCGAGGATGAGCAGCAGCGATCCATAACTGCGTCTAAAGAAGGTCACATCGAACCCGCTGCGTTTCAAACTTACTCTCAGGGACGGCGAGATGGCACCAACAGGCGTGGGAATTCTGGAGATAAGGTCTTGCAAAGGGATTACAAGCGGAACAATGATGGTCAAGAGCATTGTACCATTTGTGGTCGAGACGGTCACAAGAAAGAAGGGTGTTTCAAGGTCATTGGGTATCCGGATTGGTGGCCCAGAAAATTGAAGAACGAAAAGGCCAAACCGAAGGTGGCCCATGCCAATGGCGAAGGATCCACTATGGGAGGACTAACCGATACACTATATCAAACATTGCTAAAGCATCTTTCAGAAAACAATGACAAAACACAAGGTGATGTTTCACGCAAGGCCAACATGGCAGGTACGGTTAATATTAATAACGATGATTGGATCGTTGACTCGGGCTCCACATATCATATAGTCCATAAGCGTGGTATGCTCAAAAATGCATCCAAGGCAAGTTCTGAAACACCCGTAGTCATTCCCAATGGAGAAAGTATCTCTGTCGAGGCTACGGGTGACTTCACTCTGATGGTCGGCACCAAAATAGGAGGAGTCTTATATATTCCCAAATTTAGTTGCAATCTTCTTTCTGTAAGTCGATTATCCAGAGAACTGAATTGTGTTGTAAGCTTTTACCCGGATTTTTGTGTTATGCAGGGCTTATACTCGAAGAAGTTGATTGGAGCGGGTAAATGAGTGCATGGTCTTTATCGAATGGCTGTGATGAGGGACGATAGAAGAGTCATGACTTTGAAGACTGATGCGGAAGTTTGGCATTCTAGATTAGGTCATGCTTCTACCTGGAAACTTAGTCACATCGAGTCTTTGAAAAATGTTTCTTTTGGTTTTAAAGACGATGTTTGTCATGCATGTATGAAGGCCAAACACACTCGATCTATTTTTCCTAAAAGCTTTACTAAATCCAATGAATGTTTTGAGCTTATTCACTGTGATAATTGGGGTAAATATAGAAAACCATCTACTGGTCTTGCTAATTTCTTCCTTACTTTTGTCGACGATTATAGCCGGGGTGTGTGGGTTTATCTCATTAAACATAAAGACCAAGCAAGTGACTGCTTGATTAGTTTTCATAAACTGATTGAAACTCAATTTAGAAAACGGATAAAAAGAATTAGATGTGATAACGGAGGGGAATTCACGTCTAACAGAATGAAAACCTTTTATGCACAAGAGGGTATATTGCTTGAAACTACGTGCCCATACACACCCCAACAAAACGGGGTGGTTGAACGTAAACATCGTCACTTACTTGAAACAGCCCGAGCCCTCATGTTTCAAGGAAGCCTCCCAAAGAGATTTTGGGGTGAGTGCATTGAAACGGCCGTCTACATCATCAACAGGTTGCCCTCCAAGGTTATTCACCACAAAACACCCCACGAAATTATCATGGGTAAAATACCTGATTATGAGGAAATGAGAACTATGGGATGTCTAGTATATTATCATAGTACAGTGACAGGGGGAGATAAATTTGAGCCGAGGGGTAAACCGGGTGTCTTTATTGGTTACCCCGTTGGCATAAAGGGGTACAAAATTTTTTGACATAGAAGATGGGAAATTAGTTGTAAGGACTCTCAAAATTTGCCCTATAACGACCCGTAAGTATAAACCTAGACCCCTGAAACCATACCATGCATAAAAAAATCAAGAAATCAAAGTTCTTGGGTTTCAGGCGGGCCGCGTAAGGGTTAGCTTAGCCTTACGCGGGTCGCGTCAACTCTGGGTTTGACCGGATAAGCATCCGGATCCACGTGCCACACACGTGTCGAGCCTAGGTGTGACACGCTAGCCCTAATCTACGATCTAGACCTCCTCGCGGGCCGCGTAAGGATCGGTTGAAGGTTTACGCGGGCCGCGTGAACCTTAAATTTCAGCTATAAATAGGACAGGTTACGAGCAGTTCAGATATGTCGAAATCTCATTTCAAATCACGAGTTATACTGCTCTGAAGTCAAAAATTTCAATTAAACTAGTAAGGCGCTGCTCCGATACCGGGTATTAACTCAATCGCTGCTACGATTCAATGTCCGATCGATTAAAACTATCCAATGGATGTTTAAGTGCTGCCCACATTAGGGTTTATGCTTTGTCATTCGTCGTGAATTCGATGGATGTTTAAGTATCGCACTTTGTCATTCGTTGTAAGGGTTTAATCTCGTGAGTTATCGTAAATGCTGTATTAGTTACTGACCTAGTTCATGTGCATGCTATTTAATTTAGGTCAAAAGGCTAATCAGTAGGCTAAGCTCTGCCCGTATAAATCTGCAATGTGAGTCATTCTCTTTTTATCAAAAGCATTTTTACAATACTCCATTTTCAAATGTTATAATTACAGGGAGTAAGTCGTGGATATCTTGAATCACTGGCTAGTGGGGTATTGTGCACATTACTAATTTTCTCCCTGTTAGGTTCATTGACCTACAGGGATAATCATCACTACTTGGGTGACAGGACCCAATAGTGGTATGACCATCGTCACCATTGTGACACGACGCCAGATAAAAATAAGATAGAAGCCATTGTAATCGCTCTTATGCTGTAATTTATAACTATGTGTCATTTTATGCAAAATGAGTGACTCGCCAGCATTTCCCCGCTGATAAAATATTTTTAAAACATGTTTCAGGCGACCTGCTGTAAATCAAGGACACGTGCTACGGAGCACTAACAATCTTTAAGAGGTGGCTCAGTTAAAATAAATAAACATGTTTTAATAAATCAGGGAATTTCCTAGTTAAATTCCTCTATTGTAAATTACGGGGTTTATCTCCAATTTATGGAATAAAATAATGGGGCATTTTGAGTTTTAAAAGATCCTGTTGAAAATATTCCGCTGTCACATCATAAATACCACGGGTTCCTGTCCCGCGGCTCTTGACCGGGTCAAACCGGGGCTGGGGCCGTGACAGGAAAAGGTGGTATCAGAGCCACTGATCGAGCCATTAATTTAAGCCAATTAAGTATTTAAGAAAATACTTAATTATTACTGATTGCCATTTTTGTGATTATGTGTTTTATTATTTGAATATTTGTTACAGTATGGGTAAACAAAGACTTTTGGATATCTATCATAAATTAGATACTACATCGAAAGATAAGGGATCATCATCCTCAAAACACCCAGTAAATACTGAGGAAGAAATATTTGTCCGAAAGGCACAGTATGAGAAACCACTTTCTCCTAATAAAAGAAGTTTGATTATTAGAAAAAGTCAAGAGAAAATGAAGAAGTCACAAGAAACCCAGAAAATAGGCAGTAAACCACCTTGGGAAGATGAATTAGACGAAAAATGGACGAATCTCTACACGTTAGCTACTGTAGCAGTAAATACTAACTTATAAGTTAAATCACAAAACCAATCTTAGCACCTGCAACACTTACAAGCTAGAAACGTTAAACTATTAAATAAACCACTAGCATAATTTGAAAGTTCAGTTGTAATCTAGCAATAAGTTTATTTTAAATAAATTTTAAGTTCTTTAAATTACCATTTTATGATTTTGTGATTTATAAAATTTTTAACTTAGAATTTTGTGTGTTTCTTCATCAATGCTAAACAGCATCAATGAATTATCCGAAGCCCTAGAGAATCTGAATCTCTATCCTGTGAAAATAGAAGTTTCCAAAGATTTTACTGGTTACTTTGCCGATGTGGAACAACCTATGGAATTTCAAGCTCTACCTCTAGAGAAAGCAAAACATAAGAAAAGAAGAAGATTTGTAGGTTGGAGACGTGTACGCAGAAGGAAACCAACAACTAAGAGACTTCCCAAGATAGAAAATCCTATGGATAAAGGAAAAGGAATTAAGATTGAGGAAAATCCTAGGCAAACCGGAATAGAAAATTGGGGAAATTCTAAGCCAGCAGGAATAGAAATTGGCGAAAGTTCTAGGCAAGCTGTGGAATTACCATTGCAAAAGGAACTGGATTACATACTGGCAAGCTGTGATATTCTTAGGCCTATCAATACAAATCTTTTTTCCTTATCCTGCTGAAAACCAACTTCCAATAAACCTGGAACCGGCTATCCCAGAACCTTTAATTCACACCCAACCTCAAGGAGAAATGGACGAATGGTGGACCAACGATTGGGAGTTTCAAAACCTCCTAAATAATCCTTATACCTTTTTCCCTCAGATCGACCCAGAACGTGCACCAAATCCACCAATGAGTAATGAAAATTTAGCTGAACTCCGCCATTTCGGCGAAGAATTGATGGATGCAGGGAATAGGATCCGGGAGATAGGAGGACAAATCTCCTGGAAATACGATGCGAGGGAACATCGCTTTTAATATGTTAACTGACGAGAGAAAGGGATGGTGGTGAAACTATGTTTGTATAATAAATAATAGTAATAAGCATTATGTGTAGTAATCTAAAAATAAAACGTTTGTAAGATAATTTGAGTGTACGGATGCATAATATAATTTATAAAAATGGAAGTCGAGAAATCAATAACTTTTGACTATACGTGTTAATGTGATTATGTGTAATTGTCTTGTTATATTTAATTATTTATTTTATGCTGATTACTTATATAAATTAATTACCAGATGGCAAACGCTGGTAATGAACCAGTTAACGAAGTTAATCAATCTGAGCAAAATCAGGAAGAGCAATTGCTGAATAGGCAAGATATCGAGGATATCGTTGCTCAAGGAATAGCCAATGCTATTCCAGCAATACTTGCTGCTGCTCGAATTCCAGTTGAACCTCAAATTATTCCTAGTAAACGTATTCATGAAGACAACTTCAGTAATAGTGTAAATGGAGGAGGTAACAATAACAATAACGATAATGTTCTGCAAGTCCCGATTCTCAAGAAAATGAAAGCTGCAACGCCTGGTTGCACTTACAAAGAATTTCTTGCCTGTAAACAAGCTAAGTTTGCAGGTAACGAAGGGGCGACTGCAGCACTGCATTGGTTAGAGAAAACCGAGGCAGTAATTTCCATAAGTAAATGTGCCAAAGAAGATCAGGTCATGTATACGTCAAATCTTTTTAAAGAAGGGGCGCTAGAATGGTGGAACACTGTGCTACAAGCCAAAGGCAGAACTGTGACGTATGCTATGAACAGGGAAGAATTTAAGAATCTTGTGGAAAGAAAATTCTGTCCCGAGTATGAAAAGGAACAAATGACAAATAAGTTCCTGATACATCGGATGGTGGATGTAGACTGTCGAGGGTACACTTCAACATTCTTCGAGTATGCTAGAATTGTACCTACCCTGGCTTCGCCAGAACCGGTACTTATTTCTCGTTGCATTTGGGGATTGATTAGCGAAATCCGTAATATTGTCAAGGCTGCGAAACCCCGCACGATTGATGATGCGGTGGATTTAGCCAATACTCTGACTGACGAATTGGTACGGACACAAGAAGAGAATAGAAAGAAGGAAGTAGCCCAAAAGATTACCCAAGGATTCCGTATGGGTAATCGTTACAATTTCAAGAGAAGAGGGACTGGGCAATCTTCCACTGGTCCATTTTGCAATTCTTGCAAAAGGAAGCATTTTGGAAGATGCAAAGGATATTGCAATTTTTGCAAAATTCCGGGGCATCAAGAAGAAGACTGCAGGAAAAAGAAATTCACAGTCTGTTACAACTGTGGAGAAGCTGGACATCTTAGGCCAGACTGCCCAAAACTAAACAAACCAGTGGATAACAAAGCCAAACCTGCAGAAGGAGCAAAAAGGAATGCAAGAGCCTTCCAGTTGACGACTCAGGAAGCCGAACTAATTCCTGATGTGATAGCAGGTACGTTTTTAGTTCACAACGTCTATGCAAAAGTATTATTTGACTCTGGTACAAACCAAAGTTTTATAAATACTTCATTCTGCCAAGCACTTAATTTACCCTTAACCCAACTTAGGCAGATTTTTACAGTCAAAACGGCAGACGGGAATTCTGTTAACATAGATAAGGTTTTGCAAAAAGAAACGATAGAACTTCTAGGCCATAAATTCTCTGCAAACCTATTACCTATGAAATTAGCCGGATTCGATGTGGTGTTAGGAATGGATTGGTTAGTAGCCAACCATGCTCGAATTCTTTGTGATAAGAATTCCATAGAAATTCATACACCCACAGGAGAATTAGTGGTGATTACAGGAGATAAGCCACGAAAGCCACTGAAATTCATTTCAGTAATGAAATTGGCCAGTTATTCCAGAAAACAAGAAATGGTGTATATGATTTCAGTAATCATTAACACGAAAAGTAAAGAACTTAAGGACATTCCAGTAGTATCAGAATACTCAGATGTATTCCCAGAAGAACTACCTGGATTACCACCTAATAGAGAAGTTGAATTTAGAATTCATCTAATTCCTGGAACTACACCGATAGCTAAGGCACCTTATCGGTTAGCACCCACTGAAATGCTAGAATTGAAAAAGCAGTTAGATGAATTACTAAGTAAAGGATTCATACAACCTAGCTCATCCCCTTGGGGAGCGCCAGTGTTGTTTGTGAAAAAGAAGGATGGTTCGATGCGAATGTGTATCGATTATAGAGAATTGAATAAAGTTACAATTAAAAATCGATACCCATTACCTAGAATTGATGATCTTTTTGATCAACTTCAGGGAGCTAGATATTTTTCTAAGATAGATTTACGCTCTGGATATCATCAATTGAAGGTACAAGAAGAAGACATACATAAAACTGCTTTCAGAACTAGGTATGGTCACTACGAGTTTACAGTCATGCCTTTTGGGTTAACAAATGCTCCTGCAGCATTTATGGACATGATGAATAGAATCTGTAAACCGTACTTGGATAAATTTGTAATTGTCTTCATCGACGATATACTTATTTATTCCAAAAGTCAGGAGGAACATTGTGAGCACCTGCATGTACTCTTAACTTTGTTAAGAAAGGAGAAGCTTTATGCTAAATTCTCAAAATGTGAATTTTGGTTACAAGAAGTGCAATTCTTAGGACACATGGTGAATCACGAAGGCATTCACGTAGATCCTGCTAAGATAGAAGCAATCACTAAATGGAAGGTTCCGCAATCAGCAATGGAGATTAGAAGTTTTATAGGCTTAGCCGGATATTATAGACGGTTTATTAAGGATTTTTCTAAAATAGCCGTGCCATTATCTAAGCTAACCTGTAAAGCAGTTAAGTTTGAATGGGGACCTAAGCAAGAAGAGGCTTTTAAGATTTTAAAGCAAAGGTTAACCAATGCTCCAATTCTAGCATTACCAGAAGGAACAGAAGATTTTGAAGTATATTGTGATGCTTCAAAGTTAGGATTAGGAAGTGTGCTTATGCAACGCAAGAGGGTAATTGCATATGCGTCAAGGCAATTGAAAAAGCACGAGGAAAACTATACAACTCATGATTTAGAGTTAGGAGCCATAATTTTTGCCCTTAAGATTTGGAGACATTATCTGTACGGAAGTAAGTTTACTGTCTATACAGATCATAAAAGTTTAAGATATATATTTGGGCAAAAAGAGTTGAATATGAGGCAGAGAAGATGGATGGAAATCTTAAGTGACTACGACTGTGATATTCAATATCACGAAGGAAAAGAAAATGTAGTTGCAGATGCCTTAAGTCGTAAGTATCATGAGAAATAACGACGAGTTCGTGCTCTTAGATTAAGTTTACAATTAGACTTAATGGAACAACTGAAAAATGTTCAAGCCACAGCAATCGAAGGTGATGCTGAAGGAATGAAAGGAAGAATAAAGGTATTAGAGCAAGGAAATGATGGAATTTGGAGATTCCATAAGAAACGAATTTGGGTACCTAAGCAGGGAGAATTAAGGAATCAAATTCTAGAGGAAGCACATATATCTAGGTATACTATGCACCCAGGAAACAATAAAATGTACCAAGATTTAAGAAATAATTTCTGGTGGATAGGAATGAAAAAGGACATAGCTAGATATGTTTCTAAATGTCTTACTTGTTCGCAAGTTAAGGCAGAACATCAGAAACCTTCAGGTCTACTACAACAATTAGAAATGCCTGTATGGAAATGGGAACTCATAACAATGGATTTTGTTACTAAGTTACCCAAAACCAGAAAAGGTAATGACGCGATTTGGGTAATTGTGGATCGATTAACCAAATCAGCACATTTTCTACCTATGAAGGAAACCTTTAGCATGGAAAGGTTGGCAAAGTTATATGTAGATGAAGTAGTATCCCTACATGGAGTTCCACTCTCCATTGTATCGGATAGAGATAGTCGTTTCACTTCTCATTTCTGGAAAAGTTTCCAAGAAGCAATGGGAGCTCGACTAAATCTAAGCACTGCATATCATCCTCAAACAGATGGACAAAGTGAAAGAACGATTCAAACCCTGGAGGACATGCTTAGGGCATGTGTAATAGATTTTGGTGGAAACTGGGATAACCATTTATCTTTAATTGAATTCTCTTATAACAATAGTTATCATTCAAGCATTGAAGCTGCCCCATTTGAAGCACTGTACGGACGTAAGTGTAGAACTCCATTTTGTTGGGCAGAGATAGGAGAAAGTCAATTGTCAGGTCCAGAGATTGTACAGGAAACTACAGACAAAATCACTCAAATTAAAGAAAGACTGAAGACGGTTCGATATCGCCAGAAAAGTTATGCTGATAATCGACGTAAACCACTCGAGTTTCAAGTTGGAGACAAAGTACTATTAAAAGTATCTCCTTGGAAAGGAGTAGTTCGATTTGGTAAGAAAGGAAAGCTAAGTCCAAGATACGTAGGACCATTCCCAGTGATCCAACGTATAGGACCAGTTGCTTATCAATTACAACTACCAGAAGAGTTAGCTGGAGTACATGATGTATTTCATGTATCCAACCTCAAGAAATGCCTATCAGACGAATCTTTGGTAGTACCTCTTCAGGATATAGAAGTAAACAAAAAGTTAAAATTTATTGAGAAACCTCTTCAAATCGAAGACAAAAAGGTTAAGTTTCTCAAACGCAAACGGTTAGTACTTGTTAAAGTCAAGTGGAATTCAAAGAGAGGACCCGAATACACTTGGGAGCTGGAATCGGAAATGAAGCGAAAGTATCCTCACTTATTCCAATAAATCTCGACGACGAGATTTTAAATAAGGTGGGGAGGATGTAAGGACTCTCAAAATTTGTCCTATAACGACCCGTAAGTATAAACCTGGACCCCTGAAACCATACCATGCATAAAAAAATCAAGAAATCAAAGTTCTTGGGTTTCAGGCGGGCCGCGTAAGGGTTAGCTTAGCCTTACGCGGGCCGCGTCAACTCTGGGTTTGACCGGATAAGCATCTGGATCCACGTGTCGCACACGTGTCGAGCCTAGGTGTGACACGCTAGCCCTAATCTACGATCTAGACCTCCTCGTGGGCCGCGTAAGGATCGGTTGAAGGTTTACGTGGGCCGCGTGAACCTTAAATTTCAGCTATAAATAGGACAGGTTACGAGCAGTTCAGATGTGTCGAAATCTCATTTCAAATCACGAGTTATACTGCTCTGAAGTAAAAAATTTCAATTAAATTAGTAAGGCGCTGCTCCGATACCGGGTATTAACTCAATCGCTGCTACGATTCAATGTCCGATCGATTAAAACTATCCAATGGATGTTTAAGTGCTGCCCACATTAGGGTTTATGCTTTGTCATTCGTCGTGAATTCGATGGATGTTTAAGTATCGCACTTTGTCATTCGTTGTAAGGGTTTAATCTCGTGAGTTATCGTAAATGCTGTATTAGTTACTGACCTAGTTCATGTGCATGCTATTTAATTTAGGTCAAAAGGCTAATCAGTAGGCTAAGCTCTGCCCGTATAAATCTGCAATGTGAGTCATTCTCTTTTTATCAAAAGCATTTTTACAATACTCCATTTTCAAATGTTATAATTACAGGGAGTAAGTCGTGGATATCTTGAATCACTGGCTAGTGGGGTATTGTGCACATTACTAATTTTCTCCCTGTTAGGTTCATTGACCTACAGGGATAATCATCACTACTTGGGTGACAGGACCCAATAGTGGTATGACCATCGTCACCATTGTGACACGGCGCCAGATAAAAATAAGATAGAAGCCATTGTAATCGCTCTTATGCTGTAATTTATAACTATGTGTCATTTTATGCAAAATGAGTGACTCGCCAGCATTTCCCCGCTGATAAAATATTTTTAAAACATGTTTCAAGCGACCTGCTGTAAATCAAGGACACGTGCTACGGAGCACTAACAAGCTTGAAGAGGTGGCTCAGTTAAAATAAATAAACATGTTTTAATAAATCAGGGAATTTCCTAGTTAAATTCCTCTATTGTAAATTACGGGGTTTATCTCCAATTTATGGAATAAAATAATGGGGCATTTTGAGTTTTAAAAGATCCTGTTGAAAATATTCCGCTGTCACATCATAAATACCACGGGTTCCTGTCCCGCGGCTCTTGACCGGGTCAAACCGGGGCTGGGGCCGTGACATTAGTGGTCTCACGTGATGTTCGGTTCTTTGAGAAAATATTTCCTTACATGAAGTTAAACGAAGAAAGTATTGATAAGAGTGCCTTTGAAATTCCCACATGGTTTGAGGACACTGATGAAGAAAGGAACAATCAATTAAATTCTCATGAAGGTTCTCATGACACTTCTGGGCCTTCTAGCCCTCTCATGCAACCTATTTTTGAACAAGAGCAATCAAGTCTACCTATGGAGGATCCATCTGTTGTTGAACCAATTGTAAATAATGAGAAGAAACCGGCCAGATCTAAACGTGACAAGAGTCAACCAGCGCGCTTCCGAGATTTTGATGTTGAGTTGCCTCCTTCGATAAACCACACGCGACCCGACTCCGATCAGTCTTCTTCGACGGTACATCCCTTTGCTAACTACGTTTGTTATGATAAATTCTATGATACGCACAAAGCTTACTTGGCGGCCATTACTAAAAAAAGTTAGTGATAAAAAGGGGAGAGAGTTTACTCACAGGTTGCGAAGAGTTAATCCACGAGAGTGCACCGCACGAAAAGAACGGTTTATATCTAAACAACAATCGCAATGCAAATAGATGAAAAGTGAGCCTAAATTTTTTTACCAAGCCATGCAGGATATTGAGTGGCGAAAGGCCATGCAAAAGGAAATCGAGGCTCTCGAAGAAAATGACACCTGGTCCTTGGAGGATCTCCGTGAAGGCAAACATGCCATCGACTCCAAGTGGGTCTACAAAATCAAATACAAGCCTAATGGAGACATAGAGAGGTACAAAGCACGTTTGGTGGCAAAGGGATTTACACAAATTGTAGGTGTTGATTACCATGACACCTTTGCTCCAGTTTCCAAATTAGTCACGGTTTGGTGTCTACTAACTGTGGCTGTTAAAAGAAACTGGATCTTACATCAGTTAGACGTTAACAATGCATTCTTGCATGAAAACTTGCAAGAAGAAGTCTATATGAAGATCCCCCAAGGATTCTCCAAAAAGAACGACACCCGTGTCTGCAAATTGAAAAAGTCGCTCTACGGTTTGAAACAAGCCTCCCGTACGTGGTACCAAAAATTCACTAATGCCTTGATCGAGTTTGGTTACAAGCAGTCAAGGGCCGATCACTCACTTTTCACGATTCAAGAGGGAGAGTTGTTTGTTGCCATTCTTATTTATGTTGACGATGTTATCATCACGGGAAACCATCTCTCCAAGATTGATTCAAGCAAGCAACATCTCAACACTGTTTTCAGCATAAAGGATTTAGGTCCTCTTAAATATTTCCTTGGAATTGAGGTCGCCAAGACGTCCGATGGTCTCGTTTTAAGCCAACGAAAATATACCATTGACATTCTTCAAGATTGTGGCCTTCTTAGCAGCCGTCCGAGCTCGTTCCCAATTGAATAGAATGCTAAGATCGATGATTTTCCGGCTAGTCCACGAATTGATGCTACACAATATTGACGGATTATTGGCCATTTATTATATTTACAAGTCACCAGACCCGATATCGCATACTCGGTTAACATTTTGAGCCAGTTTGTCTCCGATCCCCAGAAGGAGCACATGGAGGCTGTCACAAGAATCCACCGTTATCTCAAGGCTACACTGGGTCAAGGAATTTACATTCCGAAGCTTGATGATTTTCAGCTTGTTGCTTATTGTGATGCTGATTGGCTTGGCTGTCTCACCACTCGACGGTCACGTACTAGATATATTTTGATTTTAGGTGGCTCTCCAGTATCATGGAAAACAAAGAAGC
Organism: Helianthus tuberosus; assembly: GCA_030545235.1. Taxonomy (NCBI): domain Eukaryota; kingdom Viridiplantae; phylum Streptophyta; class Magnoliopsida; order Asterales; family Asteraceae; genus Helianthus; species Helianthus tuberosus. The sequence goes on from CM060444.1 coordinate 155,256,829, forward strand.
AGTCTGTTGTTTCCCGTTCCTCAGCAGAAGCGGAATATAGGGCCATGGCTGCCACCGTTAGTGAAGTCCTTTGGCTTCGATGGCTATTACAAGACTTCAATGTTCATAACGCCGGTCCTACTCCCATGTTCTGTGATAACCAAGCTGCTCGCCACATAGCTAACAATCCTGATTTCCATGAACGCACGAAACATGTTGAGATGGATTGCTACTTTGTCCATGAACGTGTGGTCTCTCAAGAAATTCAACCTGTTCATGTTGATTCAAAACTCCAACTTGCCGATCTTCTAACTAAACCTTTGGGAGCTCAACAACTTCAGTTTCTACTTAACAAGCTGGGCATTCGTGATCTTCATGCTCCAGCTTGAGGGGGAGTATTGGAATTATCTTTTATTTATTTAGTTTATATTTATTCTTCCTACCGATTAGGAAGTGATTATGGGGTTTATTTGTTTTCCTTTTTCCCCTCCTAGTTTGTTGGACCTCTTTTGTATTTTTGTTCCCTACTGTTTTGGTCAAAAATCACACAAGGATAATGCAACCAAATCTAATTTTGTGAGGTATGATGCTTGGTTAAATGATCAAATGTATGAACAACAAATATATGAAATGAGTGGTGAACACAAGGATTTATACGAGGAAAAAGCTCTTCATCATTGAATGATCTACAACATAAAAACCCTCGGGTGATGGAAACTACCGATCACCAACTATATTAAACAAAGAAGGTTTACAAATCGGGATGATAACAAGCTTGGTACAAGGACCACTAGTGTGCAAAAGTGTGTAATCGCAGAGAGTTCTTGAGAGTTCGAGTAGTGCAGTTGTGTTGCTAATAATATCTAAATCAAGTTTGTATCCCATTTAAAAATAGAAATTAACTAGCCTAACTAACTATCCGCAAATGGTGCAAGCCCCCCACGATTACCATAACGGTCGAAGAGTTCAAGCACGTGCAGAACCACCAAGCATATTCCCCTAGAATCTCGGTTGGACCAAGTCCTATTCGTATACACCTGCAAAACAAGTTCAAAAATGATGGAAACAATTGTTAGTGTTAGGATAATAATGAGGATTCTGGATCCTTAGTCTTGCAACATCTTCTGAGGATCCTTAATTCAAACTGAACCGAGGATCCATGATCCAATCTGCACTTGAGGATCCATGATCCATAAGCTGTGAAATTCTATCCCTAACAATTGCCCCCAAACATGACTAGTTGATATCCAATTAGATAGTCATGTTTCAATTTAATTCGGACTAGCCGTTGCTTATGGATATATAGCCGTTCTGATGCTGACATCAGCGATAAGACTTCCTGCAACGATCATCATTATAAATAGGGTTAGAGATAAGGATGAAAATTGCATTTAAATTCAAGACCCCCCCCCCCCTTAAATCCTCATTCGAAGATTTCACCAGGTATCTCTTCTTTCCTTCTCTCTAAACTTTCTTCTTTCTGATCCCCTGTTCTTCGTTTAATCCATGGCAAAGATGAATCTCAGATCCTCCCCTGCTAAGGATCCGAAAAAGGAAAGCCCTCCGAAGAGTCAGGGCATTACTAAGAACCCTTCAATGGAACTCTGTCATTTCACCGATCCTGAGATTGATCAGTTACGTCATTGTTTCCAGAAGGCACCATTTTCTGACCCTTTGACTCTTCCATGAAGAGTGATTGTATTTTGGATGTCTGGATCACCTTTCCTGCAATACCCTTCCATATTGGCTTCACATATCCTTTCCCCTTTCTCACCCAAAGCTTTTTCACACTCACCGGTTTGTGCTACAACCAAGTCATGCCGATTGTATGGAGAGTCTTGTACACACTTGAACATATTGTTGAACAAAAGGGGATTGATATAGGCTTATCTGAGTTGAGCCAGTTATATAATCTTGTAGCCATGGTTCTCATCGTTTTCTTTTCAAGCATAAACCCAGACAAGCACATCCAATTCTGAAAACCACTAAGAATGACTCCAACTGGAGGAACCAGTTCTTCTTTGTAAGAAGGGACTCCATCCCAAATGGGAGTCATCTTCCCAAGAAGTGGATCACCCAGGGTAGGATATGGGATCCTTGGACCAGGACCATGGTAGGATTCTTCTTTTCTGTTTAGGATAAGTGATCCTTCTTTTTTGTTGTGCAGCTATTTCATTCTCTAGCATCCAAGAATCTCCTGTCACAAGAGAGAGGATTGCTGCTTTCTGGAAGCTTGACCCTTCCATAAGAACATTTCAAGCCAAAGCATAGGATTCTCAAGAGATCTCCTCCGGTTCCTACACAATGTCGAGTAAGTATCCATATTTATATGTAAATAAATGTTTAAATAAATATAAGGTATGAATACTTATCTGTGAACTATATTTGTAGGCGCTGCCAAATCTTCCAAGTCTGATTCGAGGTTCAGTGTGGGTGACATCCAGGAATACGTATCCTCTAGGTCTATTAAGAAGGAACTGGCTGCAAGCCAAAGCATCCCTGAGACCAAAGGTGTCAGCACCAGGGGTAAAGGAACTAAAAGGAAGAAGCCTGCTGAGCCCGCTGATGGCCTGCCTCTGATGGAACGTCAGGTTCAAGAATATGTCTCTGAGGTAAGGATTTCATATCCTTAAATTTACATTTCTTTTGAGGATATAGGATCCTGAATACTGAATTCTTTTATTGCAGAAATTCGCTGAAGTTCAGATCCTCATTGACCAACATGTGGCTGAAGCTGAACAAAAGAGTCTTGACCTCCAGGACATTGCAGTTGCCAAAGATAAAAAGATCTCCCAGCTGAAAAAAGAGAACACGGCATTGCAAAAGGAGCTGCTTCTTGCTGAAATGACAGCCCAAAAGGAGAGGATAGAGGTCATAGAAGGGGCCAAACACTCTTCTGCTGTCGTGATGCTGAAGATCAAACTCCAGATGGCTAAGGAGGCTACTGATCCTGCCTTTGATAGGTCTGAATGGGACCTGGAGGGATGGACCAATAGGCTGGTGAACTTGGAGACGATGAAGAGCCTGAGGAGGTGTTGGTACTTGAAGCAGGAGGCAGTGGAGCTCATGATTCGGAGGATGCAGCGGCTGGAGGCAGTGGTCAAGGTGGTGATGAGAAGGTGGAGGATGCAGCGAAGGTTTAGGCTGCATAAATGGGCGATGATGGATAATTCTAGACGTGGCGGGAGCCCATTTTTTATGGTTTAATGGTTTTATTTGATACTGTTTTGGTTTCAAACAATTATGGTCTGTAATAATTTGAACAATAGTTGTAGGGTTAAGGATCACGGATCCTTGGAACAATAGAGGGGTAGAAAATGTGGATGGGTCCTTCTGTTTGTGGAGGATGATGCCTTTGATGCCCCTCATCTTTTGATTTCCTGCACTCGATGAACCTTGTGAATATGGACACCCTTTGCCTACCCAAGCGGATGGGCCACGTATTGCTGGTAGATGTTTGGGTAGGCAATTTTGACAACCTTTTAAAGGGTTAGCTTTGATAAATAAATAAAACTTTTAACTTTTGCCTATTTTGGTGTTGTTCATTTTGTGTATACTTACTTATCAATTGTTGTTGCATAGTTTTAGAATTTACAAGTTATTGATGAGAGTATAAAAATCAGTTTATATCAAACAATTTAGGATATGATCAAGGATCAAATATCCTTTAATCAAAAAGTTTGAAAAGTGAGATGGTTTCAGGATCATATATCATGTTGTCAAAGAATAAAGGTAACAATGATAAACCAAGAATAAAGTTAAAGTAAATAACGATCATACCAGAGAATCCAAGTTAGGATCCTATATCCTTAACACTTACAATTGTGACAATCAAAAGATAAAACCTTGTAGAAAAATAGGATCCAAGATCTTCGACTGCTTGGCTTTGGAAACCTGCAATATAATATAACTTCGGACTAAGCCAATTTGGAAAAGAAGATGTTAGTATCTGGGGACAAGCCCAACAATCTGGGGATAAGCCCAATAAACTGGGGACAAGCCCAAAAGATCTTGTGTAAACTAGAGTATGGCCCAAACTGGTGACTATCCAAACTTAGTGACATGAAGATGCCAAAACCTTAGCTAACGTGAAAGCGTTAGAAACCTTAGGAACGGATGTATAGTACGTCTACCATTATACTTAGGATCCTAAATACAGCCAGTACAATGAAATTTTCAGCCCCTAAAGAGGGTACTGGTTCCATTGCCTTTAACTGCACTAGGATAATCATGCGCAACTGGCTAAGGTGTAAGAACTTGATTCGTAGAAGGTAATAGATACCTTAAACTGGGGACAAGCCCAAAAACTGGGGATAAACCCAAAGAGTTAGGAGATTTCAGTGGATACTTGATCCTTTATCAAAGATGTGCCAACTTCTGCAAAACTCAGAATTTAGTGAAAAAGGACAGAGGATCCTGGATCCTTCTCCTTGTAATCAAATAAATTAAAGGATTAGATATATAATAATCAAATCATTACAAAAATAAGGATCATATATCCTCTAAGGATCCTTCGCATGTAACAGATATGAGGATGACCAAGGATCCTGGATCCTTCTTACATGAAGTATTTTTTGAGATGGACAGCATTCCAAGCCCTTGGTAATAGATCACCTTCCATGGTCAGTAAACGATATGCCCCCTTTCCTGCCTCAGCTTCGATCAGATAGGGGCCTTCCCACTTTGGTGATAGCTTTCCATCAGCAGGACTTGTGGTATTTTGGAATGCTTTCCTTAACACCATATCACCAACTTGAAATTTTCTTATCCTGACATTCTTGTTGTAAGCCCCAGCCATTCTTTGTTGATAGCTAGCCAACCTTATCCTTGCTAAATCCCTGAGCTCTTCTATGGTATCCAAATCTTGAACCAAGTTTTCAGCATTTCCTTCAGGATCACGGATGCTTGTTCTTGCAGTAGGGACTATCATCTCTGTAGGGATTACAAATTTTGCTCCAAACACTAAAGAAAATGGAGTCTGACCAGTAGCATTCTTGGGAGTTGTTCTATCAGCCCATAACACATAAGGTAGCTCTTCTGCCCATTTTCCCTTCTTGGATCCAAGCTTCTTCTTCAAGTTGTTGATGATGACCTTGTTAGACGATTCTGCTTGACCATTAGCTTGTGGGTGGACTGGTGTTGATGTTATCATCTTAATCCCCCAGCTGTCACAAAAGTTAGTGGTTCTATTCCCAATAAATTGGGATCCATTATCACAAACAATTTCAAAAGGTATGCCAAATCTAGTAATGATGTTTCTTTTAATAAAGGATATCACTTCTTTTTCTTTGACTTGTGCAAAGACTTCAGCTTCCATCCATTTGGAAGAGTAATCAGTCATAGCAAGCATAAACACTTTTCCTCCTGGTGCTTTGGGAAGTTTGCCAACTATATCCATTCCCCATCTCATGAATGGCCAAGAAGAGGATATAGGATGCAGGAGCTCCGCTGGTTGATGAAGGATATTGCTATGTCTTTGACAAGCATCACATCTCTTTGCATAATCCACAACATCCTTCTTCATACTAGGCCAATAGTATCATGTTCTAAGGATCCTTGAGAACAGTGCTCTGCCCCCAGTGTGGTTTCCACAATCTCCTTCATGAAAATCCTTCAGAACTTCTTGTGTTTATGGATCCTCAATGCACCTTAGATATGGACCTGCAAGAGACCGTTTATATAACATGTTATTTAGTATTGTAAATTGAGATACCTTGACTTTGAAAGCTCTAGGATTTTCTCCAGTAGGGATCTCTCCATGTTGTATATATCTTTGGATCGGAAGGATCCGGGATCCTGAATTTAACTGTGTAGCATCACTAGGTATGATTGCAGAATCCTCCACTATCTCCATAGCTGTGTGATCCTCAATAGCAGGAGTTAAGATACGAATAATTGGTATCCTAACATCCTCCAGAATCTTCAATGATGATCCAAGGTTGGCTAAAGCATCAGCTTCTGCATTCTCTTCCCTAGGTACCTGTGTTAAACTAAAAGAAGCAAAAGAGTCCGCCAATTTCTTGACTATCTCTAGATATTTGATTAGTCTTTCACCTTTAACAGCATAAGAACCATTAAAGTGGTTAGTAATTAATAAAGAATCTACATGTACCTCAAGATACATGATCCTCATGTGATTGGCAATTTGCAAACCAGCTATTAAGGCTTCATACTCAGCCTCATTATTAGTAGTTTGAAACTCACAAGCAATTGAGTGGGGTATTATGTCCCCCTGTGGCGATTTTAGTAGTATGCCTAGTCCAGTTCCCTTGACATTTGAAACCCCATCTGTGAAGAGTATCCAAGGATCCTTGGTCTCTTCAAGCTGTTGAACTTCCAATTCAGCTTCCCTTTGTATATCACTACTGAAATCAACCACAAAGTTAGCTAAGGATTGAGATTTGATGGCAATTCTTGGTTCATATCTGATATCATAAGCACTAAGTTTGACTGCCCACTTTGCCATTCTTCCTGACATTTTAGGTTTCCTGAGAACATTCTTGATTGGAAAGTTAGTCTTAACAATAATAGGATGTGTCTCAAAATAATGGAGTAATTTAGTAGATGCCATAATTAAAGCTATGATAAGTTTTTCTAAATGAGAATACCTGGATTCAGCATTAAGTAAACTTTTACTTACATAGTATACAGGATGTTGAGTACCTTCATGATCCTTAACAAGGACTGCACTTACTGCCTTAGAAGAAACTGCTAAATATAAGGATAATATATCCTCTTTTTCTGGTTTCATTAAGGCTGGAGCTGAGGATAGGTAATCCTTAAGGGCCTTGAGAGCATTCTCATGCTTTTTAGTACACTCAAATTTTTTGTTCTTTCTCAGGATGTCATAAAATTCCTTGCATTTCTCTGATGACTTTGAGATGAACCTGTTCAAGGCTGCGATCCTTCCTGTCAATCTTTGCACATCCTTGGCATTGGCAGGAGACTTGATGTTCACAATCGCCTTGATTTGCTCTGGACTTGCCTCTATCCCTCTTTTCGTCACCATATAACCTAGGAACTTGCCAGCTTTTACACCAAAGTGGCACTTGGAAGGATTCAATTTCATGTTGAATTTATCAAGGATATCAAATGCTTCTTCCAAATCTCTAAGGTGATCCTCAGCTCTCTTGGACTTAACCACCATGTCTTCAATATAGACTTCCATTGTGTGTCCAATTTGTTCTTTAAACATCATATTTACTAGCCTTTGGTATGTAGCACCTGCATTTCTTTGTTCAAAGGGCATAGCAATATAACAATAGATACCAGTAGGGGTCATAAAGGCTGTATCCTCTTGATCAGATGGTTCCATCTGAATTTGCTGAAATCCAGATGAAGCATCCATAAAAGTTAACAACTCATGACTCGCAGTAGCATCCACCATGGAGTCAATGTGGGGTAATGGGAAAGGATCCTTGGGACATGCCTTATTTAAATCAGTGAAATCGACACATACCCTCCACTTTCCATTTTTCTTTTGAACAACAACCACATTGGCTAGCCACCTTGGATACTTTACCTCTCTAATCATACCTGCTCTGAGCAGTTTATCTACATCCTCTTGAATGATGGCATTCCTTTCAGGTGCAAACTTCCTCCTCTTCTGATGTATGGGTTTGAATGACCTGTCAATGCCAAGTTTATGAGTAATAATATCTTTAGAAATACCTGTCATGTCCTCATGCTTCCAGGCAAAGGTAGCTTTTCTCCTCTTTAGGAACGATACCAGATCCTGTTCAATGTTATCGAGGATCCCGGATCCTATAAAAACTTTGGATTCAGGATCCTGAGGATCCATCAGGATATCTTTCACATCTTGTTCTCTTGCCTCCAGAACATCTCTTGGAGGATACTTTAATTGCTATTGCTTCCTAGGTCTTGAGGCTGACTTCATTGATGAAGTATAACAATTTTTGTCTTCTTGTTGGTCACTTTCTATCTTCACCACACCCCATGGAGTAGGGAGTTTCACACACTGATGATATGTAGATGGAACTGCTTTCATATCATGTATCCATGGTCTGCCAAGGATAACATTGCAACAGGATAAGCAATTAATGACATAAAATTTTTGAAAAGAATTAACTCCCTCTATGTAAATGGGAAGTTTAATGTCCCCCAATGTGTTCTTGGTTTCTCCACTGAATCCTACAAGAACTGATGATCTTGGGATAATTTCTGATTTAGGGATGTTCATCTTCTTGAGGACATCAAGTTGAATGATGTTCACTGAGCTTCCTCCATCTATGAGAATCCTGCGAACAAAATGGTTAGAAATAAATAATGTAATAACAAGACCATCATGGTGAGGATCCTGAATATCTACGCGGTCGTCCTCATCAAAGGATAAGACTTTATCATGTGTAAGGATTGAGGTTCGAATGGGTCTATCCCCATTTTCCATCTTTGTCTCTTTAGCATACCTCTTGGCTGCTGAAAAGGAAGTGCCACATATATCTGATCCACCGGAGATGAAGTTGATACTCTGGGCATCAGCTGGAGGAGCAGGAGCCCTTTCTGGAGTCTTTTCAGGATCCTGGATCCTTGACTTTTTTCTTTCAAATAGCTCCTTCAAATGTCCTTTGCTTAACAAGTAACAAATCTCTTTCCTGAGTGCTATGCATTCATCAGTGAGATGACCGAAATCTTCATGATAGGCACACCATTTGGATTTATCCTTTGTAGCAGCTGGCTTATCATTCTTTCTGGGCCATCTAGCTTTTTCACCTAAATTCTGCATGGCAAGGATTAGTTCATTGTTATCAACAGCAAAGCAATATTCAGAAATGGGTGGATAATCTTCATCATCCTCTTCTTGCTCCCCAGTATGCACATTTTGATTATCAGACTTGTTGTATGATTTGGATTTGTTGTTCCTGAAATAGGATGCTTTTCCTGTTTTGAGGATCCTGACAGTCTCTCTTCGATCCTTTTATCATCCTCTAAATGGATGAATCTAAGGGCCCTGGTTCTTACTTCATCAAGATTTCTGCAAGGGGTCATGACAAGATCATCATAGAATTGTGAATCCTTAAGTAAACCCATTTTGAAAGCTTCTACAGCTGTAGCAATATCCAAATTAGGAATCTCTAAGGATTCTCTACTAAATTTGGTTATGTAATCTCTAAGTGATTCATTTTGACCTTGTGTTACCCTATACAGATCACTAGTTAATCGTTAAAATCTCCTACTACATGAAAATTGGCTATTAAACAAATTGTTAGGGGAGGATTTTCCAAAGATCAGTGATCCTCAACTACTGTTGGGCTTAAGGATCCTCAATTCTGTTTGAATTAGTGATCCTCAGAGAGTATTGTAGGATCAGGATCCTGGATCATCATAGTGATCCTTACACTAACGATTGTCTGCTTTGAATATGAACTTGTTTTGCAGGAGTACGTGCTTGGACTTGGTCTTGGCGATATTCCTGGAGCATATTCTCTTTTTATTCCGCACGTGCTGGACTAATATGGACGTTATGGAGGTCGTGGAAGACTTGCACGAAATGCGGATAGTTTGTTAAGTTAGATATTTTCTAAATTTAAAAGGGGATATCGAGCTTGATTAGAACACTTGGCTATTTTTGGCTAAACACACACACTCGTAACTGCTCTCATCAGCTCTCAACAGTTAGCTCGGCGATTACACATATTTTTGCACATTACACCTTAGTGATCCTTGTAACAAGCTTGCTATCATCCCGAGTTGTATTACTTTTTTGTTTAATCTGAGTTGGTGATCGGTAGTTTCCATCACCCGAGGTTTTTTATGCCGGAGATCAACTCTTGATCAAGGGCTTTTTCCTCGTATAAATCATTGTGTCACTTGTTCTTTACATTTCTGAGTGATCCTTAATATTGTTCATTGATTCAAGCATCATACCTCACAACAAAAGATTTGGTTGCATTATCTTTGCTTGATTTTTGACCAAAACAGTTTGGCGCCCACCGTGGGGCAATTGGTGCTTCGTTCTTGAGAAATTATTATTCTTGTGATTATTGCGGTTCATTACAACCAAGCAGATGGCTTCCTCAGCAAAGAACACATCAAGCTCTATTCCGGCAATGAGTTCTTCACAGGGCGTTCCTCCTTTGCCTCCTCCACCTTCTGGATCCCAGAAGAACGCTGAAAATGCTGCGAAGAGACAAACCCCCATTTTCCCAAAACCACCAACTTCTTCTGTTTCCTCTAATCCTACTACTAATGATCTTTTTACTCTGATTTTGCAGATGAGAGATCGCATGCAAGAGCAGGACAAAACCAATGAAAGAATCCTCCAGGAGATTGGTGATATCAAGAAACAGAAGAAATTAGTGGAGGATCACTCTCCTCTGATACCAAGGTCATTGAATTTTGACACTCCAGTTGTAACTACCCTACAATCGGCAGTTCCGGGCATCCAGTATCAAAGTGGTCCATCAGAAAGGCGTTATGGAACAACAACTATGAGTCAAGCATTTGGCTCTCACTTCCAGCCTCAAGGATCCTGTTTTCAGCCATCAGGATCCTCTTTTCAGCATCAGGGATCCTTCGTCAACTCAGGAGGATATTTGGGAATGCACACGGTCCAAGGATCCTCTCAGGTCCAAGGATCCTCCCAGGTCCAAGGATCCTCTATGGTTCTAGGATCCTCGCAGGTTCAAGGATCCTCTCAGCCCCAAGGATCCTTTCAGGTTCAAGGATCCTCTCAGCTTCAAGGATCCAACATCTTTCAGGATCAAGGATTCTTAAGAAGTATGCAGCCTCCAAGCTCGGATGTTCATCAAGGAGACTTCATACCAATGCAGACCATTGCTTCCTCTGGTCCTTCAATCATACCGGAACCCCGTCAATATGGATTCACATCGGCAATTCCAAACTTGAATCCCATGGGAGGTAACACTTTTAATAATTCATATAACACTAACCATGGCTCTATGCAGGATACAGGTATCAATCAGGCTATGGCTAGGGAGTTACAGAAGCTTAAGGATATGATATCCAGCGTACCAGGAGTGGTTAAACCCATTCCTGAAATTGCAGATGGTAGCCATAGGATATCTCGCTTTGCACCACCTATTTGCGATGCTGAGATACCCAAAAGGTTCCAGATACCAACTATGAAGCTATATGATGGTTCAACGGATCCAGAGGAGCATGGAGCTCAATACAGAGAAAGGATGGAGATCAATCCAATTCCTGAGAGGTTAAAAGAAGCATGTCTATGCAAGGGTTTTGGATCCACACTCACAGGTTCTGCTCTTAAATGGCTGCTAAGTCTTCCCCCTTACTCTATTACTTCATTTGCTAATCTAGTTAATTTGTTTAATAGTCAATTCTCTTGTAGTAGAAAATTTGAACGATTAACTAGTGATCTATATAGGGTAACACAAGGTCAAAATGAATCACTTAGAGATTACATTACTAAGTTTAGTAAAGAATCCTTAGATATCCCTAACCTGGATATAGCTACGGCTGTAGAAGCCTTTAAAATGGGTTTGCTTAGGGATTCATTATTCTATGATGATCTTGTTATGACCCCATGCAGGAATCTTGATGAAGTAAGAACCAGGGCCCTTAGGTTCATCCGTCTAGAGGATGACAAAAGGATCCAGGAGAGACTGACAGGATCCTCAAAACAGGAAAAGCAAGGATCCTACTTCAGGAACAACAAATCCAAGGCTTACAACAAATCTGATAACCAAAACGTGCATGCAGTGGAACAGGAAGAGGATGATGAGGATTATCCTCCCATTTCTGAATACTGTTTTTCTGTTGATAACAATGAACTAATTCTTGCAATGCAAAATCTAGGTGAGAAAGCAAGATGGCCAAGGAAAAGTGATAAACCAGCTGCTACAAAGGACAAATCCAAGTGGTGTGCATATCATGAGGATTTTGGGCATCTCACTGAAGAGTGTATTGCACTTAGAAAAGAAATTGGTTACTTGTTAAGCAAGGGGCACTTGAAGGAGCTTTTAGGATGAAAGAAGTCAAGGATCCAGGATCCTGAAAGGATCCCAGAAAAGGCTCCTGCTCCTCCAGCAGATGCACAAGTTATAAACTTCATATCCGGTGGATCAGACATTTGTGGTACTTCCTTTTCAGCAGCCAAAAGACATGCCAAGGAAACCAAGATGGATAACGGAGACAGACCCATCCGGACCTCCACTGTCACTAAGGATAAAATTATAACTTTTGATGAGGATGATCGTCTTGATGTTCAGGATCCTCATTATGATGGTCTAGTTATTACTCTATTTATTTAAAAACCACTTTGTTCGCAGGATCCTGATAGATGGAGGAAGTTCAGTAAACATCATTCAGCTTGATGTCCTCAAGAAGATGAACATTCCTGAATCATACATTGTTCCAAGATCCTCAGTTCTTGTGGGATTCAGCGGAGAAACTAAGAATACATTGGGGGACATCAAACTCCCAATCTATATTGAAGGACTTCATTCTTATCAAAAATTTTGTGTTATAGATTGCTTATCATGACATGAAGGCAGTCCCATCTACCTATCATCAATGTGTAAAGCTTCCAAGTCCGTGGGGAGTGGTGAAAATTGAGAGTGATCAACAAGAGGCTAAGAATTGTTACACATCATCAATGAAGCCAGCCTCAAGACCAAGGGAGCAATAGCAATTAAAGTATCCTTCAAGAGATGTCTTGGAGGCAAGAGAACAGGATGTGAAAGAAATCCTTATGGATCCTCATGATCCTGAATCCAAAGTTTTCATAGGATCAGGGATCCTTAGCAACATTGAGCAGGATCTAGTATCCTTCCTTAAGAGAAGGAAAACTACCTTTGCCTGGAAGCATGAGGACATGACAGGTATATCTAAGGATATAATTACTCATAAGCTTGGCATTGACAGGTCATTCAAGCCTATACATCAGAAGAGGGGGAAGTTTGCACCTGAAAGGAATGCTATTATCCAGGAAGAGGTAGACAAACTACTTCGGGCAGGTATGATAAGAGAGGTTAAGTATCCAAGATGGTTAGCCAATGTGGTAGTTGTTCAAAAGAAAAATGGAAAGTGGAGGGTATGTGTCGATTTTACTGATTTAAACAAGGCATGTCCCAAGGATCCTTTCCCATTACCCCATATTGACTCCATGGTGGATGCTACCGCGGGTCATGAGTTGTTGACTTTTATGGATGCTTCATCTGGATTCCAACAAATTCAGATGGAACCATCTGATCAAGAGGATACGGCCTTTATGACCCCAACTGGTATATATTGTTATATTGCTATGCCATTTGGACTAAGGAATGCAGGTGCTACTTATCAAAGGCTAGTCAATATGATGTTCAAGGAACAAATTGGACACACTATGGAAGTCTATATAGATGACATGGTGGTTAAGTCCAAGAAAGCTGAGGATCACCTTAAAGACTTGGAGGAAGCATTCAATTTCCTTGATAAATTTAATATGAAACTAAATCCTTCCAAGTGTCATTTTGGTGTTAAAGCAGGGAAATTCCTAGGCTATATGGTGACAAAGAGGGGCATTGAAGCAAGTCCAGAGCAGATTAAGGCTATTGTGAATATCAAATCTCCTGCCAATGCCAAGGATGTGCAAAGATTAACAGGCAGGATCGCAGCTTTGAACAGATTCATATCCAAATCCTCAGAAAAGTGTAAGGAATTCTATGACATTTTGAGGAAGAACAAGAAATTTGAATGGACGGAGAAGCATGAAAGTGCCCTCAAAGCTCTTAAGGATTACCTATCCTCAGCCCCTGCCTTGATGAAACCAGAAAATGGGGATATATTATCCTTATACCTAGCAGTATCCTGAAAAGCAGTAAGTGCGGTCCTTGTTAAGGATCACCAAGGTACACAACATCCTGTCTATTATGTGAGTAAGAGTTTACTTGATGCTGAATCCAGGTATTCACATTTAGAAAAACTTATCCTTGCATTGATTATGGCATCTACTAAATTAAGACATTATTTTGAAAATCATGCCATTATTGTCAAGACTAATTTTCCAATTAAGAATGTTCTCAGGAAACCTGAAATGTCAGGAAGGATGGCTAAGTGGGCAGTGAAGCTTAGTGCTTATGATATAAGATTTGAGCCTAGAACTGCCATTAAATCCCAAGCCTTAGCTGACTTTGTGGCAGATTTCAGTAGTGACTTGCAAAAGGAAGCTGAGTTAGAAGTCCAACAGCTTGAAGAAACTAAGGATCCTTGGATACTCTTCACTGATGGAGCCTCTAATGTCAAAGGAACAGGACTTGGAATACTACTAAAATCGCCACAGGGGGACATAATACCCCACTCCATAGCTTGTGAATTTCAAACTACCAACAATGAGGCTGAGTATGAAGCCTTGATAGCTGGTTTGCAAATTTCTAAGCATATGAGGATCAGGTATCTTGAGGTACATGTAGATTCGTTGTTAATTACTAATCACTTTAATGGATCCTATGTTGTTAAAGGTGAAAAGCTAATCAAATATTTAGAGATAGTCAAAGAATTGGCACTCTCTTTTGTTTCCTTTAGTTTGACACAGGTACCAAGGGAAGAGAATGCAGAGGCTGATGGATTAGCCAATCTAGGATCATCCTTGAAGATCCCGGAGGATATCAGGATCCCTATTATCCACATCCTGACCCCTGCTATCGAGGATCATGTAGCCATGGAGATAGGAGAGGATTCTGCAATCATCCCTAGTGATGATACTCAATCTCATTCAGGATCATGGATCCTTCCAATCATGAGATACATACAACATGGAAAGATTCCTACAGGAGAAAACCCCAGGGCTTTCAAAATCAAGGTATCTTAATTTACAATATTGAATAATATGTTGTATAAACGATCTCTTGCAGGACCATATCTAAGATGCATTGAGGATCCTGAAATCCAAGAAGTCCTAAAGGATTTCCATGAAGGAGATTGTGGAAACCACACTGGGGGCAGGGCATTATTCTCAAGGATCCTGAGGACATGATACTATTGGCCTACTATGAAGAAGGATGCTGTGGAATATGCCAAGAAGTGTGATCCTTGTCAGAGACATAGTAATATCCTTCACCAACCAGCAGAGCTCTTGCATCCTATATCCTCTTCCTGGCCATTCATGAGATGGGCAATGGACATAGTTGGTAAGCTTCCTAAGGCACCTGGTGGAAAAATATTCATGCTTGCTATGACTGATTACTTCTCCAAGTGGATAGAGGCTGAAGCCTTTGCTCAAGTCAGAGAAAAGAAAGTGATATCCTTTATTAAAAGAAACATTATTACTAGATTTGGTATCCCTTCTGAAATTGTTTGTGATAATGGATCCCAATTTATTGGGAGTAGAACTACTAACTTTTGGGACAGCTAGGGGATTAAGATGATAACATCAACACCAATCCACCCACAAGCTAATGGTCAGGCAGAATCATCCAACAAGATCATCATCAACAATTTGAAGAAGAAGCTTGGATCCAAGAAAGGAAAGTGGGCAGAAGAACTACCTTATGTACTATGGGCTGATAGGACAACTCCCAAGAATGCCACTGGACAAACTCCATTTTCTTTGGTATTTGGGGCAGAATCAGTGATCCCTACAGAGATGGTGGTTCCTACTGCAAGAACAAGCATCCGTGATCCTGAAGGAAATGCTGAAAATTTGCTTCAAGACTTGGATACTATAGAAGAACTCAGAGATTCGGCAAGGATAAGGATGTCTAGTTATCAACAAAGTATGGCTGGAGCCTACAACAAAAATGTCAGGATCAGGAAATTCCAAGTTGGTGATATGGTGTTAAGGAAAGCATTTCAAAACACCACCAATCCTGCTGATGGAAAGTTAGCACCAAAGTGGGAAGGCCCCTATTTGATTGAAGCTGAAGCAGGAAAGGGGGCATATAGATTGCTAACAATGGAAGATGATTTACTACCAAGAGCTTGGAATGCTGTCCACTTGAAGAAATATTTCATGTGATAAGGATCCATGATCCTTACCTGACAAGTATCCTTGAAGGATCCTTACAGGACAGAGGATCCTCATTTTGGTAATGATCTAATCTCAGACTATTTCATTTTTTAATTATCCCATATATAAGGATAAGGATCCAGCATCCTCTATCCTCCTTTCACTTGATTCTGAGTTTTGAAGGTTCAGGTATCCTTAACAAAGGATTGAATATCCACAGAAGTATCCAGTTATTTGGGCTTGACCCCAGTTATTTGGGCTTGACCCCAGTTATTTGGGCTTGACCCCAGTTATTTGGGCTTGTCCCTAGTTATTTGGGCTAGTCCCCAGTTTTGGGCCTGTCCCCAGTATCGCTAGCAGCGCACGATGATCCTGGTACAGTTCATGGCAATGGGACCAGTACTCGCTTTAGGGGCTGACAATTTCATTGTACTGGCTGTATCCGGGATCCTATGTATAATGGTAGACGTACCATACATCCGTTCCTAAGGTTTCTAACGTTTTCACGTTAGCTAAGGTTTTGGCATTTTCATGTCACTAAGTTTGGATAGTCGCCAGTGAGGGCCATACTCCAGTTTACACAAGATCCTTTGGGCTTGTCCCCAGTTATCGTTTGGGCTTGTCCCCAGTTATCCTTTGGGCTTGTCCCCAGTTATCCTTTGGGCTTGTCCCCAGTTATCCTTTAGGCTTGTCCCCAGTTATCCTTTGGGCTTGTCCCAAGTTATCCTTTGGGCTTGTCCCCAATTATCCTTTGGGCTTGTCCCTAGTATATTGGGCTTGTCCCCAGAATTGTTGGGCTTGTCCCCAGTTAGTAACTTTTATCTTATATTGGCTTAGTCCCAAGTTATATTCTATTTCAGGTTTTTGAAGCTAAACGACCAAGGATCCTTGATCCTTACCTTTTACTAAGGTTTGTCTATTGGTTATCCTAATTATAAATGTTAAAGGGTTAGGATCCTAACTTGGATTCTCAGGTATGATCCTTGATCACTTTGATTTCATTCATTATTCTCATAAGTAACCCTTATCCTTTGATAACAGAAATAATGATCTTTAAGTTTCATAACTTTTCTGAGTTTATTGACTATAGGATTTTTTATCCTTGATCATATCCTAAAACTTTTAAACATGATTTATTAAACCTTTATTCTATAAATCCAAAGAAAGTGAATAACAGCAGTTGAAAAATAAAGAATTCACAAGGATAACAACACGGGAAATAGCCAAAAAGTTAAAGTTATATTTATTCATCAAAAGTTAAACCCTTAAAGGTTGTCAAAATTGCTAACCCAAGCTTCTACCAGCAAACCGTGGCCCATCTACTTGGGTTAGCAAAGGGTGTCCATTTTTAACAGGTCATAAAAGTGCAGGAAATAAAAGATGGCAGGATAACAAGTGGCTTCATCCCCCAAACAGAGGATCCCTCCACCACCTATTATCCTACCTATTGTTCTAAGGATCCATGATCCATAACCCTAGAAACTATTGTTCAAAATACAACCCAACATTGTTTCAAAACACCATAACCAAAAACTTTCAAATCCTAAAAAAATGGGCTTCGGCCGCGTCTAGAAATGTCCATCATCGCCCATTCCTGCAGCTTACACCTTTGCTGCATCACCATCACCTTCACCAGCACCCCCAGCTCCGGCATCACCAGCATGATCCTTTACCCCACTGCTGCCAGCCTCAAGTGCTAGGACCTCACCAGCCTCTTCTTCGTCATCCAGCTCAGCCAATCTAGCCTTCCAGCCCTCAATGTCCCAGTTGGTCTTGTCAAAGTCAGGATCTTGAGCTTCTTAGGCCATCTGCAACTTGGTCTTGTACATAGCAATGGCAACAGAGACCTTAGCATCATTCGTGATTTCAGCCTTCTCCTGATCAGCTATGATATGAGCCAGGATAAGTTCCTTCTTCACCAGATTGACATCGTTTTCGAGAGAGGCAATCTTCTGATCCTTGGCTAGCATGATCTTTTGGAGGTCCAAACACTTTAGTTCAACCTCTTCAATAATTTTGGATTTCAGCAAATTTCTGCAAAAGAAAGGATACAATTCAGGATCCCTTACCCTCAGTATGGAAGGATCATGTTTAAGGATCACATGTAAGGATCAGTTATTCTCACCTCAGCAACGTATTCCTCGAACTGATGCTGGATCAGAGGCAGACCTTCAAGGGTATCAGCAGTCTTCCTTTTCTTTCCACCCTTTCCCTTAGAAGTGGTCACCTTGGGGACCGTGACGGATGGACTAGCAGCAGGCTTTTTCTTTACGGATCGGACAGCATCGAGGTCAGTGACACTGAATCTGGAGGCAGACCTTGAAGATTTTCCAGCACCTACAAATCCAAAAACAACAGATAAGTATCCTTATTTTAATTAAAGCATTTAATTACATATAAACATGGATACTTACTTGACATCGTAACAGAGCCTGAGGATACTTCTTGAGAATCCTGGGTATTTGCTTGGAATGATCTTTTTGCAGGATTGAGTTTTTCGAAAGCAGCGATCCTCTCCTTGGTGGTAGGTGATGGAATAATGTGCGAAACAGAGATAGCTGTACAAAAGAAACATAAATATGTTAGTGATCCTCAACAAAAACGGGGTTATCCTATGATCCTTCTAAAGGATCCTCTATCCTACCGTGGGTGGCCCACTTTCTCGGCAGATCCTTCCCATTAGGGATAGAATCCCTTCTGACGAAGAAGAATCGCTTCTTCCATTTGGTGTCATTTTTGGTGGTCTTGAGGATGGGGTGCTCTTCACTGGGTTTATGTTTGAACAGATAGCGATGGGATCCATGGCTCACAATGTTGTACATCTTGGCTAACTCCGACATTCCTAGATCAATACCTTCATGCTCAATGATTCTTTCAAGGGTATACAAAATCCTCCACATCATTGGCATCGCTTGAATATAGGATATGCCGGTGAGAGAAAAGAAAGATTGGGTGAAATCGGGAAAAGGATAGGAGTATCCTATCGAGAAAGGGGTGACTGGGAATGCAACCCATGTTTCAGAAACGAAGTCACTTAGAACGGTGGGATCAAAGGGTTTGAAAACAGTGTTTGCCAGAAAGCAATGTCGGATCCTGTCGATCTCAGGATCAGTAAAGCAGCAGTGTTCCTTCACAGAATCTTTGATGATTCCCTGTCTTTTTAGAGGACTATCCTTACGGTGATCCTTAGCCGGTGAAGATCTTAACATCATTTTGGTCGCGGATAAAGATAAAGAAAGAAGGAACGGAGAAAGAAGATGAAGAGAGAAAGGAGAGAGAAGTACCTGATCAGATCTTCGAATGAGGATTTAAAGGATGAAACGCACGAATTTAAATGCTTCCTAACCCTTATCTCTAACTTCAATTTATAATCATGATTTTGCAGGATAGTCACTTCAATGACGTCAGATTGGCAACGGCTAGTCAGAATGTAACGGCTATATATCCGTTGGTTTGTTACGGATAAGAACGAGAAAATATAACTCGTTTATTTACACTTTACTCCTTATATTTTGGGGGCAATTGTTAGGGGAGGATTTTCCAAAGATCAGTGATCCTCAATTACTGTTGGGCTTAAGGATCCTCAATTCTGTTTGAATTAGTGATCCTCGGAGAGTATTGTAGGATCAGGATCCAGGATCATCATAGTGATCCTTACACTAACGATTGTCTGCTTTGAATATGAACTTGTTTTGCAGGAGTACGTGCTTGGACTTGGTCTTGGCGATATTCCTGGAGCATATTCTCTTTTTATTCCGCATGTGCTGGACTAATATGGACGTTATGGAGGTCGTGGAAGACTTGCACGAAATGCGGATAGTTTGTTAAGTTAGATATTTTCTAAATTTAAAAGGGGATAGCGAGCTTGATTAGAACACTTGGCTATTTTTGGCTAAACACACACGCTCGTAACTGCTCTCATCAGCTCTCATCAGCTCTCAACAATTAGCTCGGCGATTACACATATTTTTGCACATTACACCTTAGTGATCCTTGTAACAAGCTTGCTATCATCCCGAGTTGTATTACTTTTTTGTTTAATCTGCGTTGGTGATCGGTAGTTTCCATCACCCGAGGTTTTTTATGCCGGAGATCAACTCTTGATCAAGGGCTTTTTCCTCGTATAAATCATTGTGACACTTGTTCTTTACATTTCTGAGTGATCCTTAATATTGTTCATTGATTCAAGCATCACACCTCACAACAAAAGATCTGGTTGCATTATCTTTGCTTGATTTTTGACCAAAACACAAATTAACTAGATTAGCAAATGAAGTAATAGAGTAAGGGGGAAGACTTAGCAGCCATTTAAGAGTTGATCCTGTCAGTGTGGATCCGAAACCCTTGCATAGACACGCTTCTTTCAACATTTCAGGAATGGGATTGATCTCCATTCTTTCCCTGTATTGAGCTACATGCTCTTCTGGATCAGTTGTGCCATCGTAGAGCTTCATGTTTGGTGTTTGGAACCACTTTGGTATCTCCGCATCACAAATGGGTGGTGCAAAATGAGATATTCTGTGACTCCCATCCGGAATCTCAGGAATGGGTTTAACCACTCCTAGGACACTGGATATCATATCCTTGAGTTTTTGTAACTCCCTAGCCATAGCTTGGTTGATTCCTGTCTCTTGAACAAAGCCATGGTTAGCATTATAAGAAGTATTTAAAGTGTTACCTCCTGATGGATTCGAGGTTGGGATTCCTGATGTGAATCCATATTGATGTGATTCTGGCATGATTGAGGGACCAGATGAAGCAATAGTTTGCATAGGTATTAAGTCTCCCAAGTGAATCTCTGAGCTTCTGGGTTGTACACTCCTTAAGGATCCTTGATCCTGAAAGATGTTGGATCTGGTATGCATCGGAGCTGAAGGTATTGGAGGATACTCCATGGATCCATGAACCTGAGATGAGGATCCTTGAGCCTGAGATGAGGATCCTTGATACTGAGAGTAGGATCCTTGAACCGACTGCGTCCCCATGTATCCTCCCGAACTAGAGAAGAATCCTTGATGCTGGAAAGAGGATCCTTGAGGCTGAAGAGAGGATCCTAAAGGCTGGAAGTAGGATCCTTGAGCCTGTGTCATTGCCGATGATCCATAGTGCATACTTGATGATCTTCCCAGATGCTGGACACCTGATGCTGTGGAATGCTGGACAGTTGTGGCTGGAGTATCGAAATTCCATGATCTCGGCACCAATGGAGAGTGATCCTCCGCTGATCTCTTCAATTTCTCGAAGGATCCTGTCATTAGTTTTGTCCTGTTGCTGCATGTAATCCTTCATCTGCAAAATCAAAGAATAAAGATCATTGTTAGTAGGACTAGAAGAAACAACAGTAGTTGCTTTTGTGAAAACGGGGGTTGGCTTCTTCGCAACATTCTCAGCATTTTTCTGGGATCCAGAAGGGATAGGAGGCAAAGGTGGAATGCCCTGTGAAGAGGTAATCGCCGGCATGGAGCTTGAAGTGTTCTTCGCATGAGAAGCCATGTGGTTGAAGGTTATGAACATAAATTGATGAAATGAACAAAATTTTTCAAGAATGAAGCATTGATTGCCCCACGGTGGGCACCAAACTGTTTTGGTCAAAAATCACACAAGGATAATGCAACCAAATTTGATTTTGTGAGGTATGATGCTTGGCTAAATGATCAAATGTATGAACAACAAATATATGAAATGAGTGGTGAACACAAGGATTTATACAAGGAAAAGGCCCTTGATCATTGAATGATCTCCGGCATAAAAAACCTTGGGTGATGGAAACTACCCATCACCAACTATATTAAACAAAGAAGGTTTACAAATCGGGATGATAACAAGCTTGGTACAAGGATCACTAGTGTGCAAAAGTGTTTAATCGCAGAGTGTTCTTGAGATTTCGAGTAGTGTAGTTGTGTTGCTAATAATATCTAAATCAAGCTTGTATCCCATTTAAAAATAGAAATTAACTAGCCTAACTAACTATCCGCAAATGATGCAAGCCCCCCCACGATCACCATAATGGTCGAAGAGTTCAAGCACGTGCAGAACCACCAACCATATTCCACTAGAATCTCGGTTGGACCAAGTCCTATTCGAATACACCTGCAAAACAAGTTCAAAAATGATGGAAACAATTGTTAGTGTTAGGATAATAATGAGGATCCTGGATCCTTAGTCTTGCAACATCTTCTGAGGATCCTTAATTCAAACTGAACCGAGGATCCGTGATCTAAACTGTACTTGAGGATCCGTGATCCATAAGCTGTGAAATTATATCCCTAACACATACGTTCTATTGCATCAGTGATTTTGGCTTTTGATACCAAAGTTTTCAGAGATATGGTATCTAGTGCAGAACAATCTGATGACTAACAACACCATAAAAACTAAGAATAATTATACATATTAAAACAAATTGATGATGAATAGTGTCTTTCAATCTTTAAATAATTATTTTATTTTTTTTAATAATATTTAGTTTGATATATATATATATATATATAGGAACAGTATCAGGAGAAAACGATTCAAAGTGTCAGAACGGTGAGAATGATTCTCAGCCACAAGATCTTAGTGGTTTGTGGCTGAGATTGATGCGGTGACATTTTTGTAAATACTAGGGGTCTTAGAGCTACCAGGAGGGTAAAATAGGAAGATCCAAACAAAGGTGCACATGCTAATCACATGTCATTTCCCCCGATCATATTTAAACGCTAATAACTTTTTTATACGTGATTATTTTTTCATAAAAATCACACCATAAAACTCAATGTTTTTTTTATCTTTCCAAGAAGTATACTATTGATATACTTTTCGAAAAAACTAAACTGAGTTTTTTATCGCGTTTTTCTGAACTGTGTGGTTTATGGCGTTTTAGACTAGGTATTTTCATGGCGTTTTTCTGAACTATGTGTTTTTATGGCGTTTTAAATAGATATTTTCATGGCTTTTTTTTTTCTAAACTGAGTGTTTTATGGCGTTTTCAACTGAGTTTTTCATGGCGTTTTTCTGAACTAGGTGTTTTGTGGCGTTTTTAACTGGGTATTTTCATGGTGTTTTTTCTTAATTGGATGTTTTTATGGCGTTTTATTTGAACACCCAGTTCATGTGGGTGAGTTTTTTTGACAATATTACCCTTAGTTTAATTTAGCATCAATGTCACATGTCAACGCCAAAATCGTTCTCACCGTTCTCACACTTTTCACCGTTTTCCCTAAATCTTGACCCTATATATATATATATATATATATATAAAATTAAAACAAAGTTTTCATTTTTCATGGTGTTTTTCTGAACTATGTGTTTTTATGGCGTTTTAAATAGATATTTTCATGGCGTTTTTTTTTTTTTCTAAACTGAGTGTTTTATGGCGTTTTCAACTGAGTTTTTCATGGCGTTTTTCTGAACTAGGTGTTTTGTGGCGTTTTTAACTGGGTATTTTCATGTCGTTTTTTCTTAATTGGATGTTTTTATGGCGTTTTATTTGAACACCCAGTTCATGTGGGTGAGTTTTTTTTGACAATATTACCCTTAGTTTAATTTAGCATCAATGTCACATGTCAACGCCAAAATCGTTCTCACACTTTTCACCGTTTTCCCTAAATCTTGACCCTATATATATATATAAAATTAAAACAAAGTTTTCATAGATAATAATTTTGATTTTTAAAATATATATATATATATATATATATATAATTACAAATTCCTGATGAACAATAACTATGATAAATAAAAAGTTGTTATAGAGTTGTTAGTGGTGTCTTAATTCTTTATCTTTTTTTTAAATTTCAATTGTTCAATTCTTAAAATATTTTTATTTAAACTAAATATGTTTATTTTAGTTTGTTATAATCTTTTGATTAAACTAAAAGATTTTTTTATCACATATATTATTTATTTATATATTAAACTAGAGGGAGCATGAAAACAAATAGCTTTTTTAAAGTATTGGTCATTTAATATATTTTTTTAATAATTTGCGCACATTAACTTTTTTAAAAAATAATCTAAATACACATCTATGTACTTTTTTCCAACATTCCGATATAAATCTTATTGAAAATAGATACCATGCTGCTACCATCTCGAAAATAAAACCGACTGAACAACATAAGTGATAGCAATCATATTTATGGTTTTTGGTAAATGTTATTGAAAGTAGGCACCGTGTTGCTACTGTACCGAACGTAAAACCAAACGAACAACTTCGATATTTGTTACCGATATTTATATTTTTGTTTTTAGTTTCAATAAACTGATATTGTGTCGCTACTGTACTTTATTGTACCATATTGAGCCAGACCAAACAACATCGGTATTGGCACCATGTTTGTTTTATGGTTTATGGTCGATGTAGAGCAGATATTGATTGCTATACCGAATGCATGGATTGTGTCGGTACGAAAACAAATCGAATCAATACCGATCGAGATCCCGCAGCGAAGCGCGGGGGAAATCAACTAGTTATACATATTAAAACACACTTGCCATGAACAGTACCCAAATATTATTATAATATTATATATACTTTTAATTATTTCATTATTTTATTACTTAATTGATTCACCTAATTTAGGTCAAATCAAATTACGATTTTGTCCCCGTTTTAAAATTACGATTTTGTCATCAGTTTAAAATTACGTTTTTACCTCAAGTTCAAAATAAAATTATGCTTTTGCCCCAGTTAAAAATTACAATTTTGTCCTCAGTTCAAAATTACGATTTTGCCCCGTTTAAATTTACAGTTTCGCCATTAGTTTTGTTTTGTTCCTCCCAACTAAATTACCATTTTGCCCTCAATTTAAACTTTCATTTTTGTCATCGTTTTTGTTTGCTTTCCCAGTAAAATTACGATTTTGCCCCCAGTGTATAACTACAGACACAAGATTGGGGAATAGTGTCAGGAAGCTGCCTGACACTCCCCGATTGGCCCAACCAATTTACGATTTTATCCTCGCTTTAAAATTACGATTTTGCCATCAGTTTAAAATTATTTTTTTACCCCCCAGTTCAAAATAAAATTTTGCTTTTGCCCCCAACTAAAAATTATCATTTTACCCTCGATTCAAAATTATGATTTTAACCCGTTTAAATTTATAGTTTTGCCATTAGTTTTGTTTGTTCCTCACCCAGTCAAATTACAATTTTGCCCTCAATCTAAATTTACATCTTTGCCATTGTTTTCCTTTGCTTTCCCAGTCAAATTACGATTTTAACCCCAGTGTAAAATTACAATCATGCCATCACTTTAGTTTTTTTTTTTTGCAAAACTACAGTGGTGCTTTGTTTTAATTGTTTGACTCGGTGTAATTTTTATTTTTCCCCCAGTTTAAAATTATTGTTTTTCTATCGTTTTTGTTTTTCTTAAGCAAAAGTATGATAGTGTTTTTATTTAATTAGTTGACTCAATGTAATTTTTTTTTTGAAATCGTGTTATGAGTAGTATGTACAAGTAATCGAAACACAGACGGACATGTTATGAGAGAGAAATATTCGGCTTAGTGCCCCGCAACGCGGGCGGAGCAAAATCTAGTAATAATAATAATATATTTAGGGACTGGGCCTCCATTGATGATCCAAAGCAGGAAATCAATGTATTTTAACATTTTACTATCTTAGGCAATTCAATTTGATTTAAAATTTAAACACCTAAAGTCAAGTCAACTGATAACAACTTTACATTTTAGACTTATTAATGAGATGACCAGATGAAAACGTTGGTGGGGGCCCGGTGGACCGGTGTGTTCATTTTTTTTCTTTTGACAAATTAGTCAAAAGTAGCCATAATTATTAAGAAGAAAGAAAAAGAAAAATAAAACTCTTAATTTCACTGGCTCTTAAATAAGAATAATACTTACATGGACTTTAGTTTTTTTTTTTTTAACGGCAAACAATACTTTTATTCCACACCAAATTTTACATCACCAACATGTTCAAATGGTTAGTAAGAAACTAGCCAACTACCTGAAAAAAGCTCACCAAAATTACATATAATTAAAACATAAAAGCAGTCATTTCCTAACCAACGTCAAATTTTAACCACTTATTCCACTCCAGGTTTGATTTTTTCCCCTGTATTTGATCCATGAGAAGGATGTTGCTTGCATCTCTCCAAATATTGCCTCTAAATTCACCCTTTTTCGGCTGAAAATGAGTTTGTTTCTCGCCTTCCAAATGGTCCAACACGCTGTCAAAATTATTGTTTTTATGAAGCTTCTTTTCCAGACATCAATTGTTTTGTTTGTAGAGTTCCAGTAAATCCTTCATGTTGAAAGCGAAAATTTGTTGCATTTTGCACAACATACTCACTTTGTACCATAGAACTGAAGCCACATAACAAGCCGTGAATAAATGATCCGCATCTTCTTCTTGTTCCCCACAAAGTTTACATGTCGCTGACCCTTGTAACAATCCCTGCCTCTTTAAACCGCCCAGTGTTGCTAATTGATTTTGAATTCCTCGCCATCCGAAAATGTTGACCTTCTTTGGCACCCCTTTATCCCAATCGTAGGGATAAAAAGGCACGGCGTATCTGGTTAATTCTGACCGAAGAGATGAAACGGAGAAAAGTCCGTCATTTGTCGGTGTCCACACCCAATTATCGGGGCCTGAAGTCAGACTAATCACTGTTAACATATCTGATAATTGTTGTAGTTCATCAAACTCTGTTGTTGAATTTGGACTCTGTCTCCATTCCTATTCCGTTAATCTAGCTTCCACTGTCGCCCGTTTATGTCTCTCTAGCCCATATAGATCCGAAAATCTATCCTTTAAAAGCCCTTCCCCAACCCACCAATCCAGCCAAAACCTTATATTTTTCCCATTCCCCACCACACCTTTAAATAATTGTCCAAATAAATATAAGGTATGAATACTTATATGTGAACTATATTTGTAGGCGCTGCCAAATCTTCCAAGTCTGCTTCGAGGTTCAGTGTGGGTGACATCCAGGAATACGTATCCTCTAGGTCTATTAAGAAGGAACTGGCTGCACGCCAAAGCATCCCTGAGACCAAAGGTGTCAGCACCAGGGGTAAAGGAACTAAAAGGAAGAAGCCTACTGAGCCCGCTGATGGCCTGCCTCTGATGGAACGTCAGGTTCAAGAATATGTCTCTGAGGTAAGGATTTCATATCCTTAAATTTACATTTCTTTTGAGGATATAGGATCCTGAATACTGAATTCTTTTATTGCAGAAATTCGCTGAAGTTCAGATCCTCATTGACCAACATGTGGCTGAAGCTGAACAAAAGAGTCTTGACCTCCAGGACATTGCAGTTGCCAAAGATAAAAAGATCTCCCAGCTGAAAAAAGAGAACAAGGCACTGCAAAAGGAGCTGCTTCTTGCTGAAATGACAGCCCAAAAGGAGAGGATAGAGGTCATAGAAGGGGCCAAACACTCTTCTGCTGTCGTGATGCTGAAGATCAAACTCCAGATGGCTAAGGAGGCTACTGATCCTGCCTTTGATAGGTCTGAATGGGACCTGGAGGGATGGACCAATAGGCTGGCTGAACTTGGAGACGATGAACAGCCTGAGGAGGTGTTGGTACTTGAAGCAGGAGGCAGTGGGGCTCATGATTCGGAGGATGCAGCGGCTGGAGGCAGTGGTCAAGGTGGTGATGAGAAGGTGGAGGATGCAGCGAAGGTTTAGGCTGCATAAATGGGCGATGATGGATAATTCTAGACGTGGCGGGAGCCCATTTTTTATGGTTTAATGGTTTTATTTGATACTGTTTTGGTTTCAAACAATTATGGTCTGTAATAATTTGAACAATAGTTGTAGGGTTAAGGATCACGGATCCTTGGAACAATAGAGGGGTAGCAAAGGTGGATGGGTCCTTCTGTTTGTGGAGGATGATGCCTTTGATGCCCCTCATCTTTTGATTTCCTGCACTCGATGAACCTTGTGAATATGGACACCCTTTGCCTACCCAAGCGGATGGGCCACGTATTGCTGGTAGATGTTTGGGTAGGCAATTTTAACAACCTTTTAAAGGGTTAGCTTTGATAAATAAATAAAACTTTTAACTTTTGCCTATTTTGGTGTTGTTCATTTTGTGTATACTTACTTATCAATTGTTGTTGCATAGTTTTAGAATTTACAAGTTATTGATGAGAGTATAAAAATCAGTTTATATCAAACAATTTAGGATATGATCAAGGATCAAATATCCTTTAATCAAAAAGTTTGAAAAGTGAGATGATTTCAGGATCATATATCATGTTGTCAAAGAATAAAGGTAACAATGATAAACCAAGAATAAAGTTAAAGTAAATAACGATCATACCAGAGAATCCAAGTTAGGATCCTATATCCTTAACACTTACAATTGTGACAATTAAAAGATAAAACCTTGTAGAAAAATAGGATCCAAGATCTTCGACTGCTTGGCTATGGAAACCTGCAATATAATATAACTTCGGACTAAGCCAATTTGGAAAAGAAGATGTTAGTATCTGGGGACAAGCCCAACAATCTAGGGATAAGCCCAATAAACTGGGGACAAGCCCAAAAGATCTTGTGTAAACTAGAGTATGGCCCAAACTGGTGACTATCCAAACTTAGTGACATGAAGATGCCAAAACCTTAGCTAACGTGAAAGCGTTAGAAACCTTAGGAATGGATGTATAGTACGTCTACTGATATTCGCTAATTTACACATGTTTTAGTCCCCCGTTTTACCCCCATTTTATGCGTTTTCGGCCGTAAAACCGTCATTCGGATACTTAATATTGTATACTTTTGTTTACAGGCCTAAAACAGCATACCAGACAAGATGATAGCGAAAACAAGGACTTTCCGGACAAAATGACAAAGCTGCGAAGTTTCTGTTAGAAAACTGACCTGGGCGATTGGAACGGTCGTTCCACCTGATGCACGGTCGTGCATATCCGACAAGTGCAGTCCAACCCGGCAATGAACGAGGGTGCGACTAGGCGTGCAAGGTAATCAAGGCAATCCCGGTGACGCACGTACGTGCCTTATGAAGAACGGTCGTGCGGATCCGATGATCAGCCAAAACCCCGGAAGTGAACGACCAGTGCGGCAGTCCGTGCAACAAGATCCCGGAATGGAACGGTCGTGCCATATGAAGAACGACCGTGCGAGTCCGAAGACCGGTCAAGATCTGTGACGTCATGCGGTATGGTGCACCATACCTCCAATAATGCATTAAAGTGAACGGTCGTGCAACAGGACGCACGACCGTGCGAAACCGAAAAAATATAAAAAACTTGCAGAAACATTCTGCTCCAAAAATCTGGAAACTCTGGACATTTTGGGAGCAATTCTGGCAATTTTCAGGCTCCGGAGGCTTCTGCTTTCACCCGGATTCAAGCCACATTGTGCCGATTAGCTTCGTTATCTTCCAGATTCTTAATCTAGTGCTTGTTTATGGTTTGGTTTTCTAATCTTTCCAGAATTTTGTTAATCTTTCAAACATTTAGATTAATATTTATGTATTATTGTAGCCTTTGGGCAAAAACACAACAATCCCTTGCTTGATTATAACCATTAGTGTGTTAATCTATGTTTGTAATGACATTTTGAAGTATTTTCTATGTTAATCTTTGATGATTAGTTTGCAACCTTGTTATTGATATTGATTTATTGATTATAAGTAATTGTGTTGGATGATTGGTATTTGGTTAGTTAAGATAGTTGAAAAATGAAGCTTAATTAATCTTGTATTAGTAAACTTTAAACTTGGTTAACTAGTTTAGCTTGGTTTAAATGTGGGCATCATGATACTAGAAATGGTTAGTGATTTAATAAAATGTAATTATTGTTAATCAAGAAAGCTTGTCGTCACGTAAGGACTCTAACGGGTTAAATGGTGTCGTTATAAATTTGTGCCATGATTTATTAGCTTAGTTAGTAGTTTAGGCCAAAATTACTATCTTGGTGAATTATTGTGCAAGATTTGTAAAATGAACTTGGTTGTGATTTAATCTAGTTTATGCTTCTCTCGGTGGTTGCATTGTGTTTATCGGTGTCTCTTTCCTTGATTAAGTGCGGTTAGAAAACTCCTAACGGATGACTAACTTATTTTTAAGAGATTTTCATAGACATTTATCAATTGCACGTTAAAGAACAATTTTAGGTGGTTAAAGTGTGTTTATCGTTTTAGCTTTCCGAATGATTGTCATGTTAGGATTCCCGAAAGGGATACTAATTGTCTTAAAATTGGAGAATTGATCGAATGCTTCTAGTGCCAAAACCGACTTAGTTGACATGCTTTGGTTGTGTATTAAGTAAGGCTATTTATCTATTTATATTTTTAGTCTACTATGTTTTATATGTATTTGCTTATGCTTACTTTAGTTTAATTAAAATCAAACAAACTTATGTTTTTACCGGTAGTTTAGTGACAAAGGTCTAGTATTATTTCTCCACCCATTTCCTTGGATCGATACTTGGTTCTTACCGATACTTTATTACATATATGACGGGGTACACTTGCCTCTTTCGTGTGTGTTTTGATGTAAAAGTAATAATCATTTTTATAAATTTAAAACCAAATCGTGTGTAATTTCATTGTAAAAATATGTGTAGTCGCGCACACGTCAAGTTTTTGGCGCCGCTGCCGGGGAAATGGCGAGTTTTAGGACCGACCCGAGTCATTGTGTTATCGGCGTATATACTTGTTAATATTTGTGAATATTTTCGTGATTATTTATTTGTTTATTTATTTGTTAATATTTCTTGGTTTTAATTCGATTTATTCGTTTTTGTTAATATTTTGTACACTTGTAATTTTTTATTCTTTTTATTTATTCAATCCGGATTTATTTATTCATTTATCCTTTGAGTTTTCGGCCTCGAGAAATCATTTTTATACTAGCCGAATCGATTATTTTCATTGTGTTGATTTTTATAAAATTTCGGGCCAATTTTCGGATTTTTATAAAATTTTCAGCCAATTTTTAATAATATTATGTTTCTATTCAGCTGGAAAAAAAAACAGCATTATTTTATTAATAAAATATTCATTGTGTCAAATTTTCGTTTGCAGGTTAATGTTCTCGACCCCCGCTCCAGAAGTTGTTGAACCGTCAGACGAGCCGGAACGTGATCTGAGGAGACGTCTACGCGCGAGAGGTCGGGCGGTTGGGCTACTGCTCGCAAGTGGTGAGCCGGAGCCGGTGGTACCTGCTGAAGCCGAGGGCTCAGGAGGAGACAGAATCATGGCGGATGATGATCGACCTTTGAATGAGACGAATCAGCCCGGAAGAGAGGGCCTGGAGCCCAGTATTATTAGACCTACTATTGATGCACCTTCTTTTGAAATTAAATCTAGTATTATTAACATGGTGCAGAATTCGGTGCAGTTCGACGGGCGTGAGCATGAGGATCCCGGGAGACATATTGCTGCTTTTCTCGCAGTTTGTTCCACGTTCAGGATTACAGGTGTTTCGAAGGATGCAATTCGGTTGAGGTTGTTTCAGTTCTCGTTGCGTGATAAAGCTAGAGCTTGGCTTATGTCACTTCCAGCCGGGTCCATCAGGACCTGGAATCAGTTGGCGGAGCAGTTTATGCAGAAATATTTTCCACCTGAGAAAACCAACAAGCTACGGAACCGAATTGTTTCCTTTCGCCAGGACGAGGGCGAGTCGTTGCATGCGGCTTCGGAGAGATTCAAGGATTTGTTGATAGATGTGCCACATCATGGCTTCTCCAAGAGACAGCTGGTCTTAACGTTCTATCAGGGGCTCAGTTACAACACACAGGAGCGATTAGACGTGAACGCAGGAGGCGATCTAGGAACTAAGACGCCGACGGAAGCGTATGATATCATAGAAAAAGCTGCGTTGAAATCCAGCTCGCATCGCGAAGGAGATAGAGGCCGGGCAACATCATCATCATCAGCACCTCGCGCAGGAGTTCACGCTGTGGACGATTACACAGCCATTACTGCACAAATCTCGGCTCTTGCAATGAAATTCGATAAATCCCAGATGATCGCGCAAGTTGGCCCTGGGTGTGACCAGTGCGGAGTTGCACATGTGCCAGGTACGTGTGAGCAGGGTGTTATGTTTACAGGACACGAGGAGGTGAACTACATGGGCAATCAAATCAGGCCCCAAAATAACCCCTACAGCAACACGTATAATCCAGGGTGGAGGAATCACCCAAACTTTGGGTGGAAATCGGGTTCTGGGAACCAAAACGCACAAGGATATGCTCAACATGCTCCTGCACCACAGCAATCTCAAGGTCAATCCTTCCAGCCACAGTATCATAATCAAGGCTCAAGAAGCGGCTCACAGCCATACGCCTCTCAAAGCAACGCAAAGCTCGAGGAAATGATGGCACAACTGCTGAACAACTCCAACAGTGCTAATCAAATTTCTGAAAAACGATATCAGCAGCATGAGGAGCGGTTCTTGGTCAACGAAGGAGAAATGCGGAGTCAAAAGGCTTCCATTCAGACCATCGAGAATCAAGTGGGCTAGTTGGCAAAAATGATGTCGGAGAGACCCCCAGGTGGTCTTCCAGGCAATACGGAGCAGAATCCGAAGGGGCGTGGTAATGGCCAGCACATGTAAAGTGTGGGGACAGGAGTCTTGCTATCGACTCGCCGACAAAAATTTAGCATGGAGTCTTGCTATCGACTCGCCGACAAAAATTTAGCATTGAGCTCCAAACCCCGCACACATCATAAGTGTGGGGAGGAGAGAGTCTACGCTACTGACTCGCCGACAAAAATGTAGCAAGAGCGTATTTTTTTCTTTAGGGGTAGTATCGTCTTTTTAGGTGTTTTTCTAGTTTTAGCGTAATTTAGCTATGTTAGGTAGTTTACGTTAATTTGTTTAGTTTTCATACGTGCCGGGCGAAGGTTTTATGTTGCAATATTGTTTAAACAGTTGGCGTGTTGAAAAAATGGCGAAAAACGGCCGAAACAGTTGCTGGAAATGGCTTCTGCGGAAAATCCTGATCTGCAGCTGTTGCACGGACGTTCCACGTGTCACACGACCGTGCATTTCCGGGCAGGCTTGCACGACGAGTCGCACCCCCGGTGCATCTCCGAGAACAGATGGCTGGTTTGAAAAATGTAGGTGACGCACGACCGTGCGAGCTGTCGCACGACCGTGCGAGAGGCAGGGGTAATTTGGTCTTTTGCACATTATAATAACCCCCATCTGCTTCTTTTCCCTTCATTCGCGAACCATAATCATCTGCGGCCGTTCCAGAGCGATATCTCTTCAAATCGCACGGTTTTTCGCACGGATTCACACCCAACTTCGCACGGTACGTTCCTTCATGTAGATTTTCTGTTTTTCCGCTTTCTAGGTTAGTTTCATCCGATTCTTCAAGGCTTTTTAGGGTTCTCTTCATAAATACAAACGAAACCCTAACCCTTGTTCGAATTGTGCGTATCGTGAACATCCGGTGGTTTTTCTGGCCCCTGTTTGTGTAAAAATTTGTAGATTTTCGGAGAAATCAGACTGTTCAAAGTTAAGGGGTCGGATTCTGCAAAAACGTTGTTGCACGGTCGTTCCTTGGATGGAACGGTCGTGCCATTCCGGCTGTTCACGATGTTTGATGTTGGTCTCGGTGATGCACGGTTGTGCCGTTGGTCGCACGCCGTGCAGTTCCGACAGATTTGGGCAATTGGTGCTTGTTCTTGGCGACGCACGACCATGCGTCTCGTCGCACGTCCGTGCCACATGCCCAGATCAGATTCACAGAATCTTCATAATTGGCTGCTCGGCTGTTTTTGATTCAGATTTTTCCTGTTTCCATCTTTCTAATGTTACTCCTCATGCAGATGGACCACCATTTTCTGCAATTTGATCCCGAAGATCCGCGAGAAGCTCTTTGTATCCCAAGGCGTGATGCCTTATGGGCAAGGCGAGGGCAATTCGGAGTCCCTAGGTGGCTGGATTGGGAAGTTATGGGGGAGCTAAATCAGAGTGACAGACTTGATGGCATGCTCACGTTCCCACTCGCGCGTTTAATATCTATCAACCGACCCGTCTATCGTGAGTTAACGATAGAGTTCTTTTCCACATATGCCTACGAAAAACCAATTGCTCATAGAAGGCCAAAATTCCGATACAAGGATCGGATAACCTTCAGGTTGGGTAGACAATGGCATACTTGGACGGTTGGTCGATTGGGTAGGAAGCTCGGGATTTACACGAGGGAAGACATGGATACCGAAGTCTTCACAGATCAGTTCACTTTTCCATCTGATGCAGAGCGGAACCACTTTTGGGCTGAAAATGCTGTCGGTGACCCTTATGACATGAGAATGTCTAAGGCTTCAAGATTGAGGGATCCTTTGGTTCGGGTGATGCATCATGTGTTTAGCCACACAATTTGCGGGCGCATGGACAGTCTTGGGAACTGTCCAACACCAGATTTGATTTTTCTCTATGCGCTGGTTGAGGGAGTTCATATCAACCTAGCCGCAAGAATGGCTGAATACTTTGTGAAGTGCTCGGGGCGGAAGCCCAACAGTCAGATCCACGACGGTCAATATGTGACCGAAATTGCTTATAATCTGAATTTGATGACTGACAAGGTACTTCAGGGTCTCACTCTGATAACCGAGGGTGTTTATGTTGACATTAGGTCACTGAAGGTGATGGGAGTGATTGATGAGTTGCCTCACGGGGATAGATTGAGGGGTCTGAACAACGAGGTCTGGGACCCGTTGCCTCCAGCTGTGGAGGAAAATGAGGATGAGGAGATGCATGATCAGGAGCATCAGGAGCCGCAACACCAGCACCAGCCACATACACCACCACATTCACCGCAGCACCATGATTACCATCAGCACCAGGACTGGCCTGAGTTCTATCAGCAGTTCCAACAGATGCGAGTGACTCAGGAGCAGCATGGGACTTACATAGACCAGATTAGGACTAGCCAGGACCAGATCCGGGCTAGTCAGGATCAGCTCAGGGCTACTCAGGATCAGCTTAGGGCCAACCAGGATAGTTTATATCAGGGGGTGAGTGCTGGGTTTTCATACTTATTCGGGGAGATGCATCATGCTTATCTCGACTACTTTCAGCATCCCCCACAGTTCCCACCGTGGAACCCACCTGGTTATGGCGATACGGGCCCATCTGGCATAAGAGACGATGCTGGTGATGACGAGTAGGAGGCGGTGGAGTGATAGTTTGTGGTTTTTATTATTTCCGTACTTTATTTTATTTCGGGTGTTCATTTTGACTATTATTTCAAACACCCCGGTTATGTATGCTTTATTTTCTAACTCTTTACTTTAGTGTTTTATGTTATGTCTTTGTTTGGATTTCTAGTATCTCTATTTATGTACATTATGGTTTATTTGTGTTTTTTCTGTTTCTGTTATGTTTTGGTGCACATGTGACATACTTGCAGGTTTTGACTATCAAATCTTGGACCAGAGCACGTGACAGATACAGCTTCGGAAGTCTCGTTGCATCAACATCATCTTGAGGGGAGTACTATTATCCTTTTCTCTATATTTCGGGTCTCGCATTGGGGACAATGCGAAGTTCAAGTGTGGGGAGGGGGTTAACTTTGTTAACTTTGTTTGTCCTCATTATAAAAAAAAAACCAGAAAATCAGAAAAATCATTCAAAAATATTTGTATTGTGTATATATTTTAGTAAATAAACCGGTTGGTTGTGTTTTAGAAAGCTTCGGACTTGATAAAAACTCGACAAGCAAAATTAATTTTGAAAAAGGAAACCGGAAAGCGTGACAAACAAAGAAAGACTTGCATGATAGTATTCACACTTTTACCCATTCCTTCCGTTACGTGAGCATATTTGAGCCTTGATATTGTTATATATTTGTTCATTTCGGAGTAGGAGTGAGCCGGATGTTATGTGTAATTTAGAACTTGTCACTAGTATGCTTGTTAAGACCATGAACGTGCGGATTTATGTAGAAGTGATAGAGGCACTTAGATTACCCCTTTGTTGTAAACCTTGTTCTTTGTGTTGTGCTTCCCACCTTACATTACCCTTTACGATTAACCATGTCGAGCCTTCCCGTTTACCTTTGTTTACCCATATTATCGCCCACTTAACCAAATTTAGCCTTTTTATGTTTTAAACCTTTTTGTGTTAAAACTCGGTCAAAATAATCGTTTAACTAGCGTTGGTTATTGTTTATTGTATATCTATCTTAAAAAAAAAAACAGAAAATAAAACACCCTAAAATAGGGTGAAGTTGATAAAAAATCGAGCAATTTTGAATGCTTAAATGTTAAAATCTCGTTGATGAGCTCGATTGCGCAATAGTAGCCTTTTTAATGCGTTTGTATGTATAGTTGTATTGTTTGTTGCTAGTTAAACGCTAAAACCGAGTTTTGACCATTTTCGCCACTTTAAATATCCATTTCCATACCCTTCGCCCAAGCCTAACGTTACAACCCGTAAAGACCTCTTGATTTACACTTTTTCGCATGTTAGTTGGTGGAGACGAGATCTTATGACAAGCTTATGATATTACACATTTCATTGAAGAGGCATTGAGTGTTTACACGTACACATTTTATGTATGTTTCATAAATAAAACCGAGTGTGTGTGAACATTGTGAGTTGTGTGAAGATTAACATGTTGAGTCAATTGAAAGTGAGTCAAGACTTTTTGGTTATCGCCATATATTTGCATATGCTTGTTGGGATTGAGTCTTTTGATGTTGTCTTTCGAAGAACCGGCTAACCGTTTATAGTAGTTTTCAATAAAATAGTGTGTAAATTATCGTTCTTGTTTGATTCTATCTTTTATTGCATTTTAGTTTAGCTTGCTTGAGGACAAGCAAGGTTCAAGTGTGGGGAGATTTGATATTCACTAATTTACACATGTTTTAGTCCCCTGTTTTACCCCCATTTTATGCGTTTTCGGCCGTAAAACCGTCATTCGGATACTTAATATTGTATACTTTTGTTTACAGGCCTAAAACAGCATACCAGACAAGATGATAGCGAAAACGAGGACTTTCCGGACAAAACGACAAAGCTGCGAAGTTTCTGTTAGAAAACTGACCTGGGCGATTGGAACGGTCGTTCCACCTGATGCACGGTCGTGCATATCCGACAAGTGCAGTCCAACCCGGCAATGAACGACGGTGCGACTAGGCGTGCAAGGCAATCAAGGCAATCCCGGTGACGCACGGACGTGCCTTATGAAGAACGGTCGTGCGGATCCGATGATCAGCCAAAACCCCGGAAGTGAACGACCAGTGCGGCAGTCCGTGCAACAAGATCCCGGAATGGAACGGTCGTGCCATATGAAGAATGACCGTGCGAGTCCGAAGACCGGTCAAGATCTGTGACGTCATGCGGTATGGTGCACCATACCTCCAATAATGCATTAAAGTGAACGGTCGTGCAACAGGACGCACGACCGTGCGAAACCGAAAAAATATAAAAAACTTGCAGAAACATTCTGCTCGAAAAATCTGGAAACTCTGGACATTTTGGGAGCAATTCTGGCGATTTTCAGGCTCCGGAGGCTTCTGCTTTCACCCGGATTCAAGCCACATTGTGCCGATTAGCTTCATTATCTTCCAGATTCTTAATCTAGTGCTTGTTTATGGTTTGGTTTTCTAATCTTTCCAGAATTTTGTTAATCTTTCAAGCATTTAGATTAATATTTATGTATTATTGTAGCGTTTGGGCAAAAACACAACAATCCCTTGCTTGATTATAACCATTAGTGTGTTAATCTATGTTTGTAATGACATTTTGAAGTATTTTCTATGTTAATCTTTGATGATTAGTTTGCAACCTTGTTATTGATATTGATTTCTTGATTATAAGTAATTGTGTTGGATGATTGGTATTTGGTTAGTTAAGATAGTTGAAAAATGAAGCTTACTTAATCTTGTATTAGTAAACTTTAAACTTGGTTAACTAGTTTAGCTTGGTTTAAATGTGGGCATCATGATACTAGAAATGGTTAGTGATTTAATAAAATGTAATTATTGTTAATCAAGAAAGCTTGCCGTCACGTAAGGACTCTAATGGGTTAAATGGTGTCGTTATAAATTCTTGCCATGATTTATTAGCTTAGTTAGTAGTTTAGGCCAAAATTACTATCTTGGTGAATTATTGTGCAAGATTTGTAAAATGAACTTGGTTGTGATTTAATCTAGTTTATGCTTGTCTCGGTGGTTGCATTGTGTTTATCGGTGTCTCTTTCCTTGATTAAGTGCGGTTAGAAAACTCCTAACGGATGACTAACTTATTTTTAAGAGATTTTCATAGACATTTATCAATTGCACGTTAAAGAACAATTTTAGGTGGTTAAAGTGTGTTTATCGTTTTAGCTTTCCGAATGATTGTCATGTTAGGATTCCCAAAAGGGATACTAATTGTCTTAAAATGGGAGAATTGATCGAATGCTTCTAGTGCCAAAACCGACTTAGTTGACATGCTTTGGTTGTGTATTAAGCAAGGCTATTTATCTATTTATATTTTTAGTCTACTATGTTTTATATGTATTTGCTTATGCTTACTTTAGTTTAATTAAAATCAAACAAACTTATGTTTTTACCGGTAGTTTAGTGACAAAGGTCTAGTATTATTTCTCCACCCATTTCCTTGGATCGATACTTGGTTCTTACCGATACTTTATTACATATATGACGGGGTACACTTGCCTCTTTCGTGTGTGTTTTGATGTAAAAGTAATAATCACTTTTATAAATGTAAAACCAAATCGTGTGTAATTTCATTGTAAAAATTTGTGTAGTCGCGCACACGTCATCTACCATTATACTTAGGATCCTAAATACAGCCTGTACAATGAAATTTTCAGCCCCTAAAGCGGGTACTGGTTCCATTGCCTTTAACTGCACTAGGATAATCGTGCGCAACTGGCGAAGGTGTAAGAACCTGATTCGTAGAAGGTAATAGATACCTTAAACTGGGGACAAGCCCAAAAACTGGGGATAAACCCAAAGAGTTAGGAGATTTCAGTGGATACTTGATCCTTTATCAAAGATGTGCCAACTTCTGCAAAACTCAGAATTTAGTGAAAAAGGATAGAGGATCCTGGATCCTTCTCCTTGTAATCAAATAAATTAAAGGATTAGATAAATAATAATCAAATCATTACCAGAATAAGGATCATATATCCTCTAAGGATCCTTCGCATGTAACAGATGTTAGGGGTGGATTTCTAAATGACCCGTGATCCTTAATTGTTATCCTCTTTAGTGATCCTTACTTCTGTGACAGATAGTGATCCTCAGAAGAGCTTCAGGATCAGGATCATGGATCACCTTAAGGATCCTCATACTAACAATTGTTCGCTTGTGTTTCGTATTGTTTTGCAGGAGTAACAAGTCGGACTTAGTCTTAGCGACATTCCTGGAGAATATTCCCAAACTATCCCGCACGTGCTTGGCTAAAAATGGACGTTGTGGAGAACGTGGGGGCTTGGCACAAAAGTTGGATAGTTAGTTAGAGTAGATTATTTCTATTTTAAAAGGGGTAACGAGCTAGTAGAAAAACACTTAGTCATTTTGCAGCTACACACACTCATATACTCGCACACTTGAAGCTCTCGAAGAACATTCATTCGTTTTCACTCACTTATACACATTTCACGATAGTGATCCTTGTACCTAGCTCGTTACTATCCGAAGTTGTAAACATTTATTCATTTATTTGAGCTTGGTGATCGGTAGTTTCTATCACCCGGGGTTTTTTGTGCCGGAGATCAACTCTTGATCAAGGGCTTTTTCCCCATATACATCCTTGTGTCATTTGTTCAAATTACATTGAAGTGATCCTTGTCATTGATATACATAATTAGCATCATACCCCGTAACAAAGAGTTTGGTTGCAATATCCTCAACAGATTTTTTGACCAAAACAGTTTGGCGCCCACCGTGGGGCAATTGGTGCTTCGTCCTTAGAAAAATACGCATTTCTGTGCTTATTTCGGTTCACTACAACCAAGCAAATGGCTTCCTCAGCGAAGAATGCTTCAAATTTGATGCCCTCATTCACTTCTTCACAAGGCATCCCTCCTTTGCCTCCACCACCTTCTGGATCCCAGAAGAATACCGAGAATGCTGCGAAGAAACCAACTCCCATTTTCTCAAAACCTCCAACTTCTTCTGCTTCTTACACTCCCACTACTAGTGACATGTTTACTTTGATTTTGCAGATGAAGGATCAGATACGGCAACAGGATAAGACCAATGAGAGGATTCTCAAAGAAATTGGAGATCTCAAGAAACAAAAGACAACGGCAGAGGATCATTCCCCACTGGTGCCGAAATCCCTGAATTTTGATACTCCAGTGATTACTTCTCAGCCATCAGTGGTCCCAAAAGTTCAATATGTGGGTGGACCAAAAGGAGTGCACTATGGAACAACAACAATGTCCCAGGCATCAGGTTCATATTTCCAGCCAGCGGGATCCTATCCTCAGCATATGGGATCCCTCACGAATTCAGGAGGATATTCAGGAATGCAGCAGATTCAAGGATCCTCCTTCGTTCCAGGATCATCCCAGGTTCAAGGATCCTCCTTCGTTCCAGGATCATCCCAGGTTCAAGGATCCTCCTTCGTTCCAGGATCATCCCAGGTTCAAGGATCCTCCTTCGTTCCAGGATCATCCCAGGTTCAAGGATCCTCCTTTGTTCCAGGATCATCCCAGGTTCAAGGATCCTCCTTCGTTCCAGGATCATCCCAGGTTCAAGGATCCTCCTTCGTTCCAGGATTGTCCCAGTTTCAAGGATCCTTCCAGATGCCAGGATCCTTGAGGAGTTTGCAAACAGGAAGTTCAGATGTCCATCAGGGAGATTTCATTCCAATGCAGACCAATGCTTCTACTGGTCCCTCGATCATTCCAGAGCCCCAACAATATGGATTAACATCCATTCTTCCTAACTTGAATCCAATGGGAGGTAACAATTTTAATAATTCTCATACTACTAACCATGGTCTTATGCAGGATCCAGGTATTAATCATGCCATGGCCAGAGAGTTGCAAAAGCTAAAGGATATGATATCAAGTGTTCCGGGAGTAGTCAAACCTATCCCAGAGATTGCAGATGGGAGCCACAAGATATCTTGTTTTGCACCACCAATCTGTGATGCTGAGATACCTAAGAGGTTCCATGTGCCTACAATGAAACTATATGATGGCTCGACGGATCCTGAAGAACACATAGCACAATACAGGGAGAGGATGGAGATCAATCCAATCCCAGAAAGGTTAAAGGAAGCATGCCTGTGCAAAGGATTCGGATCCACTCTTACTGGATCAGCTCTCAAATGGCTGCTAAGTCTTCCTCCCTATTCTATTACCTCATTTGCTAACCTAGTTAACTTGTTTAATAATCAGTTTTCTTGTAGTAGAAAATTTGAACGATTAACTAGTGATTTATATAGGATAACCCAGGGTCATAATGAATCATTAAGGGATTACATTACCAAATTCAGTAAAGAATCCTTAGACATTCCCAACTTAGATATAGCCACGGCTGTTGAGGCCTTTAAAATGGGACTGCTTAGGGATTCGTCTTTCTATGATGACCTTGTTATGACACCATGCAGGAACTTAGATGAGGTAAGAACCCGAGCACTTAGATTCATTCGGCTAGAGGATGACAAGAGGATCCAGGAGAGGTTAGCAGGATCCTCAAAGCAGGATAAGCAAGGATCCTCATTCAAGAACAACAAATTCAGATCCTACAACAGATCTGATAATCAGAACGTGCACTCTGTTGATCAAGAAGAGGATGATGAGGATTATCCTCCAATTTCTGAATATTGTTTTAGTGTTGATAACAATGAACTAATCCTTGCTATGCAGAACCTAGGTGATAAAGCTAGATGGCCGAGAAAGAATGATAGGCCAGCTGCA
The DNA here is from genome assembly GCA_030545235.1 of Helianthus tuberosus. Taxonomy (NCBI): domain Eukaryota; kingdom Viridiplantae; phylum Streptophyta; class Magnoliopsida; order Asterales; family Asteraceae; genus Helianthus; species Helianthus tuberosus. The sequence goes on from CM060444.1 coordinate 155,298,561, forward strand.
ACTAAGGATAAATCAAAGTGGTGTGCATATCATGAAGATTTTGGGCACCTCACAGAAGAATGCATTGCATTAAGAAAGGAAATTGGATACTTGTTGAGCAAGGGGCATCTAAAAGAATTGTTGGGAAGAAAAAAGTCAAGAACTCAGGATCCTGAAAGGATCCCTGAGAAGGCTCCAGCCCCTCCAGCAGATGCACAAGTGATAAACTTTATTTCTGGAGGATCCGACATTTGTGGCACATCCTTCTCAGCAGCTAAAAGGCATGCAAAGGAAACTAAAATGGATAATGGAGAAAGACCAGTTCGAACATCAAGTGTCTCCGAAGGAAAAGTCATAACCTTTGATGAAGAGGATCGTGTTGATATCCAGGATCCTCATCACGGTGGTTTAGTTATTACTCTTTTCATATCTAACCATTTTGTCCGCAGGATCCTTATAGACGGAGGAAGTTCAGTGAACATTATCCAGCTTGATGTTCTAAAGAAGATGGGTATCCCTGAATCAGAGATCATACCAAGATCCTCCGTGCTCGTGGGATTTAGTGGCGAAAATAAGAACACCCTGGGGGACATTAAACTCCCAATATATATTGAAGGCTTACACTCTTATCAAAAATTTTGTGTTATTGACTGTTTATCTTGTTGTAATGTTATCCTTGGCAGGCCTTGGATACACGATATGAAAGCAGTCCCATCTACTTACCATCAATGTGTGAAGCTCCCTAGTCCTTGGGGAATAGTGAAGATTGATAGTGATCAGCAGGAGGCTAAGAATTGCTACACTTCATCGATGAAACCAGCCTCGAAGTCAAGGGAGCAATAGCAATCAAGGAATCCTCCAAGGGATGTCTTGGAGGACAGAGAGCAGGATGTGGTAGAAATCCTCATGGATCCTGATGATCCTGAATCCAAAATCTATATCGGATCAGGGATCCTTGGCGAAATGAAAGAAGACCTCGTATCCTTCCTCAAAAGGAGAAAGACTACCTTTGCATGGAAACACGAAGATATGACTGGTATATCCAAAGATGTAATCACTCACAAACTCGGCATTGACAGATCCTTCAAACCAATCCATCAAAGGAGAAGAAAGTTTGCACCGGAAAGGAATGCCATTATCCAAGAAGAGGTAGAGAAATTGCTCCGGGCAGGTATGATTAGAGAGGTCAAGTATCCAAGATGGTTGGCCAATGTGGTTGTTGTTCAAAAGAAAAACGGAAAGTGGAGGGTATGTGTCGATTTTACCGATTTAAATAAGGCATGTTCCAAGGATCCTTTCCCTTTACCCCACATTGACTCCATGGTGGATGCAACTGCGGGTCATGAACTGTTAACTTTTATGGATGCATCATCTGGATTCCAACAAATCCAAATGGAGCCATCCGACCAAGAGGATACCGCCTTCATGACTCCAACTGGTATATACTGCTATATTGCTATGCCGTTCGGATTAAGAAATGCAGGTGCAACATATCAAAGGCTGGTGAATATGATGTTCAAGGACCAGATTGGACAAACTATGGAGGTTTACATAGATGATATGGTGGTAAAATCCTTAAAAGCTGAGGATCACCTAAGAGACTTGGAGGAAGCATTCGATATCCTTGACAAATATAACATGAAACTTAATCCTTCAAAATGTCACTTTGGTGTTAAAGCAGGTAAATTCTTAGGATATATGGTGACAAAGAGAGGCATTGAAGCTAGCCCGGAACAAATTAAAGCAATAGTGAACATCAAATCTCCGGCAAATGCTAAGGATGTTCAAAGGCTAACAGGCAGGATAGCAGCCTTGAACAGATTTATATCCAAATCCTCCGAGAAGTGTAAAGAATTCTATGATATCCTAAGGAAGAACAAGAAATTTGAGTGGACGGAGAAGCATGAAAATGCTTTAAGAGCACTCAAAGATTACCTATCCTCAGCCCCAGCTTTGATGAAACCAGAAAAAGGTGATGTGTTATCCTTGTATCTTGCAGTATCCTCAAAAGCAGTAAGTGCGGTCCTTGTTAAGGATCATGAAGGTACACAACATCCTGTCTATTATGTAAGTAAAAGTTTACTTGATGCCGAATCTAGGTATTCACACCTTGAAAAGCTTATTCTTGCATTAATTATGGCATCTACTAAGTTAAGACATTATTTTGAAACTCATGTTATCATTGTTAAAACTAATTTTCCAATTAAGAATGTCCTCAGGAAACCAGAGATGTCAGGAAGGATGGCTACGTGGGCAGTGAAGCTGAGTGCATATGATATAAGATATGAGCCTAGGACAGCCATCAAATCCCAAGCATTAGCTGACTTTGTGGCTGATTTCAGTAGTGATTTACAAGAAGAAGCTGAGCTAGAAGTCCAGCAGCTAGAAGAAACCAAGGATCCTTAGATACTCTATACTGATGGATCCTCAAATGTCAAAGGCACAGGGCTTGGAATACTACTAAAATCGCCACAGGGGGACATAATACCCCACTCTATAGCTTGTGAGTTCCAAACCACTAACAATGAGGCTGAATATGAAGCCTTAATTGCTGGTTTGCAAATTGCTAAGCATATGGGAATCAGGTATCTTGAGGTACACGTAGATTCTTTGTTACTTACAAACCACTTTAATGGATCCTATGCTGTTAAAGGTGAAAAGCTAACCAAATATTTGGAGATAGTCAAACGTTTGGCACTCTCTTTTGTTTCCTTTAGTTTGTCATAGGTACCAAGGGAAGAAAATACAGAAGCTGATGCATTGGCTAATTTAGGATCATCCTTGAAGATCCCGGAGGATATCAAGATCCCTATTATCCATATCCTGACCCCAGCTATTGAGGATCATGTGGCTATGGAGATAGGGAATGATTCTGCAATGATCCCTAGTGAGGATACTCGATCCCATTCAGGATCAGGATCATGGATCTCACCAATTATGAGATACTTACAACATGGAGAGATTCCTACAGGAGAAAACCCTAGGGCTTTCAAATCTAAGGTATCTCAATTCACAATTTTAAATAATATGTTGTATAGACGATCTCTTGCAGGACCATACTTGAGATGTATTGAGGATCCTGAAATCCAAGAAGTTTTAAAAGACTTCCATGAAGGAGATTGTGGAAACCACACTGGGGGCAGGGCATTATTCTCAAGGATCCTGAGGACAGGATACTACTGGCCAACCATGAAGAGAGATGCTGTGGAGTATGCTAAAAGATGTGATCCTTGTCAGAGGCACAGCAATATCCTTCATCAACCAGCTGAATTATTACATCCTATATCCTCCTCTTGGCCATTTATGAGATGGGGTATGGATATAGTTGGTAAGCTCCCTAAGGCACCTGGGGGAAAAGTATTCATGCTAGCTATGACTGATTACTTCTCCAAGTGGATAGAGGCTGAAGCTTTTGCCCAAGTCAGAGAAAAGGAAGTTATATCCTTCATTAAAAGAAATATTATAACTAGATTTGGAATTCCTTCTGAGATTATATGTGATAATGGTTCCCAATTTATTGGGGGCAGAACCACTAACTTTTGTGACAGCTAGGGGATTAAGATGATAACATCAACACCAGTCCACCCACAAGCTAATGGTCAGGCAGAGTCATCCAACAAGATCATCATCAACAATTTGAAGAAGAAGCTTGGATCCAAGAAAGGGAAATGGGCAGAAGAACTACCCTATGTGCTTTGGGCTGACAGGACAACCCCTAAGAATGCTACTGGTCAAACACCATTCTCTTTGGTGTTTGGGGCAGAATCGGTGATCCCAACAGAAATGGTGGTTCCAACTGCTAGAACAAGTACTCGTGATCCTGAGGAAAATAATGAAAACTTGGCTCAAGACCTGGATACTATTGAAGAAATCAGGGATATGGCTAGGATAAGGATGGCCAGTTATCAGCAAAGGATGGCTGGTGCTTACAACAAAAATGTCAGGATCAGGAGGTTTCAAGTTGGAGATATGGTATTAAGGAAAGCATTTCAGAATACCACCAATCCTGCTGATGGAAAATTGGCTCCAAAATGGGAAGGCCCTTATTTGATTGAAGCTGAAGCAGGAAATGGGGCATATAGATTGCTAACTATGGAAGGTGATTTGCTACCAAGAGCTTGGAATGCTGTCCACTTGAAGAAATATTTCATGTGAGTAGGATCCTCATGACACAGATGATCCTCACGAAAGGGATATCCTTAAAGGATCCTCAAAGTATCGGTGATCCTTACTTAGGTAATATCCTAAACTTAAACTATTTCATTTCTTTATTTTCTCATATAAGGATAAGGATCATGTATCCTTTATCCATCTCTCACGTGAGTTTAAGTTTTGAAAGTCCAGGTATCCTTTGCATAACATTGGTTATCTGCAGAAGCAATCCGTTCCTTGGGTTTAACCCCAGTTATTTGGGCTTGACCCCAGTTCCGCCTGTAGCGCACGATGATCCAGGTATAGTTCAAGGCATTGGGACCAGTACTCGTTTTAGGGGCTGATAATTCCATTGTTCTGGCTATGCTTAGGATCCTACGTATAATGGTAGACGTACCATACATCCGTTCCTAAGGTTTCTAACGTTTTCACGTTAGCTAAGGTTTTGGCATTTTCATGCCTGAGGATACCTCCTGTGAGTCTTGGGTTATTGTCTTAAAAGTTCTAGTTTCAGGGTCGAGTCCCCAGAAAGTAGCAAGTCTTTCCCTGTTTGCGGATGTTGTGATGAGATGTGAAACAGAAATGGCTGCATGACACAAGACAAAAAGGGTTAGTGATCCTATTACAAAAACATGACCATCTGGTGATCCTTCTCAGGATCCTCCGTCCTACCATTGGTGGACCACTCCCTTGGTAAATGTTCTCCATCAGGAATGGTATCCCTTCTTACAAAGAAGAAGCGGCGTTTCCAATCTTTATCGTTCTTGGTGACTTTAAGAAGAGGATGTTCTGCACCAGGTTTTCGTTTGAACAAATAACGGTGGGAACCGAAAGTAGTAAGATCATACAACTCCGCCAGTTCCGACATTCCTAAATCGATGCTCTCCTGCTCAATGATCCTCTCCAGGGTATACAGAACCCTCCAAATCATCGGCATGGCTTGAATGTAAGATATGCCGGTAAGGGAAAAGAAGGATTGTGTGAACTCCGGGAAAGGATAGGTATACCCTATAGCAAATGGAGTGACTGGAAAGGCAACCCATGTATCAGAAACGTAGTCACTCAGAACAGTAGGATCAAAGGGTTTGAAAAAGACATTCGCCGGAAAACGGTGACGAATGTTATCTACTTGTGCGTCGTTAAAGCAACATCTCTCGTGCACTGAATCCTTGATGATCTTTTGACTCTTTAAAGGGCTATCCTTCTTGTGATCCTTGCCCGGTGAGCTTCGGAGCAACATTCTCGAAGTGACGTAGATAAAGAAGAAAAACAGAGTAAGAGAGGAAGAAAGAGAAGAAGGAGATACCTGATTGATCTTCAACTGAGAATATAAAGGGAGTCTCTTTCGAATTTAAATGCATAATGATCCTATCTATATCTCTATTTATAATTATGATTCTGCAGGATTGTCACTTCCGTGACATCATCATCGCAACGGCTAGTTCTATTTTAACGGCTATATATCCGTTAGTTAGTTACGGATAAGATCAAGAAAATATAACTCGCTAATTTTACAAATTACTCCTTATATTTTGGGGGCAATTGTTAGGGGAGGATTTTCTAACAATTAGTGATCCTTATTCGTTATCCTAACTAGTGATCCTTACTTCTGTGACAGATGGTGATCCTCAGAAGAGCTTCAGGATCAGGATCATGGATCACTTTAAGGATCCTCGTACTAACGATTGTTTACTTATGTATTGTACTATCTCGCAGGTATAACGAGCTTGACCAAGTCTTGGCGACATTCCTGGAGAATATTCCTAAACTATTCTACACGTGCTTGACCCAAAAATAGACGTTATGGAGAACGTGGAGGCTTGGCACGAAAGTCGGATAGTTAGTTTAGGTGGTTATTTCTATTTTAAAAAGGGAGTAACGAGCTAGTAGAAAACACTTAGTCATTTTTCCAGTTACACACACTCATACAAGCTCTCAAACAAGCTCTCGTTCAAACACTTAGCAATTTCATACACTTTTTACACATTCCACCATAGTGATCCTTGTACCTAGCTCGTTACTATCCGAAGTTGTAAACATTCATTCATTTATTTGAGCTTGGTGATCGGTAGTTTCCATCACCCGGGGTTTTTTGTGCCGGAGATCAACTTTTGATCAAGGGCTTTTTCCCCGTATAAACCCTTGTGTTGTTTGTGCAATTTTACACTAAAGTGATCCTCATCATTGTTACACATTTCAAGCATCATACCCCGTAATCTAGAGTTTGGTTGCAATATTCTCAACAGATTTTTTGACCAAAACACCTTAGAAGAAACTGCTAAATATAAGGATAATATATCCTCTTTTTCTGGTTTCATTAAGGCTGGAGCTGATGATAGGTAATCCTAAAGGGCCTTGAGAGCATTCTCATGCTTTTTAGTCCACTCAAATTTTTTGTTCTTTCTCAGGATGTCATAAAATTCCTTGCATTTCTCTGATGAATTTGAGAAGAACCTGTTCAAGGCTGCGATCCTTCCTGTCAATCTTTGCACATCCTTGGCATTGGCAGGAGACTTGATGTTCACAATCGCCTTGATTTGCTCTGGACTTACCTCTATCCCTCTTTTCGTCACCATATAACCTAGGAACTTGCCAGCTTTTACACCAAAGTGGCACTTGGAAGGATTCAATTTCATGTTGAATTTATCAAGGATATCAAATGCTTCTTCCAAATCTCTAAGGTGATCCTCAACTCTCTTGGACTTAACCACCATGTCATCAATATAGACTTCCATTGTGTGTCCAATTTGTTCTTTAAACATCATATTTACTAGCCTTTGGTATGTAGCACCTGCATTTCTTTGTTCAAAGGGCATAGCAGTATAACAATAGATACCAGTAGGGGTCATAAAGGTTGTATCCTCTTGATCAGATTGTTCCATCTGAATTTGCTGAAATCCAGATGAAGCATCCATAAAAGTTAACAACTCATGACCCACAGTAGCATCCACCATGGAGTCAATGTGGGGTAATGGGAAAGGATCCTTGGGACATGCCTTATTTAAATCAGTAAAATCGACACATACCCTCCACTTTCCATTTTTTTTTTTGAACAACAACCACATTGGCTAGCCACCTTGGATACTTTACCTCTCTAATTATACCTGCTCTGAGCAGTTTATCTACATCCTCTTGAATGATGGCATTCCTTTCAGGTGCAAACTTCCTCCTCTTCTGATGTATGGGTTTGAATGACCTGTCAATGCCAAGTTTATGAGTAATAATATCTTTAGAAATACCTGTCATGTCCTCATACTTCCAGGAAAAGGTAGCTTTTCTCCTCTTTAGGAAGGATACCAGATCCTGTTCAATGTTATCAAGGATCCCGGATCCTATAAAAACTTTGGATTCAGGATCCTGAGGATCCATCAGGATATCTTTCACATCTTGTTCTCTTACCTCCAGAACATCTCTTGGAGGATACTTTAATTGCTATTGCTTCCTAGGTCTTGAGGCTGACTTCATTGATGAAGTATAACAATTTTTGTCTTCTTGTTGGTCACTTTCTATCTTCACCACACCCCATGGAGTAGGGAGTTTCACACACTGATGATATATAGATGGAACTGCTTTCATATCATGTATCCATGGCCTGCCAAGGATAACATTGCAACAGGATAAGCAATTAATGACACAAAATTTTTGAAAAGAATTAACTCCCTCTATGTAAATGGGAAGTTTAATGTCCCCCAATGTGTTCTTGGTTTCTCCACTGAATCCTACAAGAACTGATGATCTTGGGATAATTTCTGATTCAGGGATGTTCATCTTCTTGAGGACATCAAGTTGAATGATGTTCACTGAGCTTCCTCCCTCTATGAGAATCCTGCGAACAAAATGGTTAGAAATAAATAATGTAATAACAAGACCATCATGGTGAGGATCCTGAATATCTACGCGGTCGTCCTCATCAAAGGATAAGAGTTTATCATGTGTAAGGATTGAGGTTCGAATGGGTCTATCCCCATTTTCCATCTTTGTCTCTTTAGCATACCTCTTGGCTGCTGAAAAGGAAGAGCCACATATATCTGATCCACCGGAGATGAAGTTGATACTCTGGGCATCAGCTGGAGGAGCAGGAGCCCTTTCTGGAGTCTTTTCAGGATCCGGGATCCTTGACTTTTTTCTTTCAAATAGCTCCTTCAAATGTCCTTTACTTAACAAGTAACAAATCTCTTTCCTGAGTGCTATGCATTCATCAGTGAGATGACCGAAATCTTCATGATAGGCACACCATTTGGATTTATCCTTTGTAGCAGCTGGCTTATCATTCTTTCTGGGCCATCTAGCTTTTTCACCTAAATTCTGCATGGCAAGGATTAGTTCATTGTTATCAACAGCAAAGCAATATTCAGAAATGGGTGGATAATCTTCATCATCCTCTTCTTGCTCCACATCATGCACATTTTGATTATCAGACTTGTTGTATGATTTGGATTTGTTGTTCCTGAAATAGGATGCTTTTCCTGTTTTGAGGATCCTGACAGTCTCTCTTCGATCCTTTTATCATCCTCTAAACGGATGAATCTAAGGGCCCTGGTTCTTACTTCATCAAGATTTCTGCAAGGGGTCATGACAAGATCATCATAGAATTGTGAATCCTTAAGTAAACCCATTTTGAAAGCTTCTACAGCTGTAGCAATATCCAAATTAGGAACCTCTAAGGATTCTCTACTGAATTTGGTTATGTAATCTCTAAGTGATTCATTTTGACCTTGTGTTACCCTATATAGATCACTAGTTAATCGTTAAAATCTCCTACTACATGAAAATTGGCTATTAAACAAATTAACTATATTAGCAAATGAAGTAATAGAGTAAGGGGGAAGACTTAGCATCCATTTAAGAGTTGATCTTGTCAGTGTGGATCCGAAACCCTTGCATAGACATGCTTGTTTCAACATTTCAGGAATGGGATTGATCTCCATTCTTTCCCTGTATTGAGCTACATGCTCTTCTGGATCAGTTGTGCCATCGTAGAGCTTCATGTTTGGTGTTTGGAACCTCTTTGGTATCTCCGCATCACAAATGGGTGGTGCAAAACGAGATATTCAATGACTCCCATCCGGAATCTCAGGAATGGGTTTAACCACTCCTAGGACACTGGATATCATATCCTTGAGTTTTTGTAACTCCCTAGCCATAGCTTGGTTGATTCCTGTCTCTTGAACAAAGCCATGGTTAGCATTATAAGAAGTATTTAAAGTGTTACCTCCTGATGGATTCGAGGTTGGGATTCCTGATGTGAATCCATATTGATGTGATTCTGGCATGATTGAGGGACCAGATGAAGCAATAGTTTGCATAGGTATTAAGTCTCCCAAGTGAATCTCTGAGCTTCTGGGTTGTACACTCCTTAAGGATCCATGATCCTGAAAGATGTTGGATCTGGTATACATCGGAGCTGAAGGTCTTGGAGGATACTCCATGGATCCATGAACCTGAGATGAGGATCCTTGAGCCTGAGATGAGGATCCTTGATACTGAGAGTAGGATCCTTGAACTGACTGCGTCCCCATGTATCCTCCCGAACTAGAGAAGAATCCTTGATGCTGGAAAGAGGATCCTTGAGGCTGAAGAGAGGATCCTAAATGCTGGAAGTAGGATCCTTGAGCCTGTGTCATTGCCGATGATCCATAGTGCATACTTGATGATCTTCCCTGATGCTGGACACCTGATGCTGTGGAATGCTGGACAGTTGTGGCTGGAGTATCGAAATTCCATGATCTCGGCACCAATGGAGAGTGATCCTCCGCTGATCTCTTCAATTTCTTGATTTCATCAATTTCTCGAAGGATCCTGTCATTAGTTTTGTCCTGTTGCTGCATGTAATCCTTCATCTGCAAAATCAAAGAATAAAGATCATTGTTAGTAGGACTAGAAGAAACAACAGTAGTTGCTTTTGTGAAAACGGGGGTTGGCTTCTTCGCAACATTCTCAGCATTTTTCTGGGATCCAGAAGGGACAGGAGGCAAAGGTGGAATGCCCTGTGAAGAGGTAATCGCCGGCATGGAGCTTGAAGTGTTCTTTGCATGAGAAGTCATGTGGTTGAAGGTTATGAACAGAAATTGATGAAATGAACAAAATTTTTCAAGAATGAAGCATCGATTGCCCCACGGTGGGCGCCAAACTGTTTTGGTCAAAAATCACACAAGGATAATGCAACCAAATTTGATTTTGTGAGGTATGATGCTTGGCTAAATGATCAAATGTATGAACAACAAATATATGAAATGAGTGGTGAACACAAGGATTTATACAAGGAAAAGGCCCTTGATCATTGAATGATCTCCGGCATAAAAAACCTTGGGTGATGGAAACTACCCATCACCAACTATATTAAACAAAGAAGGTTTACAAATCGGGATGATAACAAGCTTGGTACAAGGATCACTAGTGTGCAAAAGTGTTTAATCGCAGAGAGTTCTTGAGATTTCGAGTAGTGTAGTTGTGTTGCTAATAATATCTAAATCAAGCTTGTACCCCATTTAAAAATAGAAATTAACTAGCCTAACTAACTATCCGCAAATGATGCAAGCCCCCCACGATCACCATAACGGTCGAAGAGTTCAAGCACGTGCAGAACCACCAACCATATTCCACTAGAATCTCGGTTGGACCATGTCCTATTCGAATACACCTGCAAAACAAGTTCAAAAATGATGGAAACAATTGTTAGTGTTAGGATAATAATGAGGATCCTGGATCCTTAGTCTTGCAACATCTTCTGAGGATCCTTAATTCAAACTGAACCGAGGATCCGTGATCTAAATTGTACTTGAGGATCCGTGATCCATAAGCTGTGAAATTCTATCCCTAACACATACGTTCTATTGCATCAGTGATTTTGGCTTTTGATACCAAAGTTTTCAGAGATATGGTATCTAGTGCAGAACAATCTGATGACTAACAACACCATAAAAACTAAGAATAATTATACATATTATACATATTAAGACAAATTGATGATGAATAGTGTCTTTCAATCTTTAAATAATTATTTTATTTTTTTAATAATATTTAGTTTGATATATATATATATATAGGAACAGTATCAGGAGAAAACGGTTCAAAGGGTCAGAACGGTGAGAATGATTCTCAGCCACAAGATCTTAGTGGTTTGTGGCTGAGATTGATGCGGTGACATTTTTGTAAATACTAGGGGTCTTAGAGCTACCAGGAGGGTAAAATAGGAAGATCCAAACAAAGGTGCACATGCTAATCACATGTCATTTCCCCCGATCATATTTAAACGCTAATAACTTTTTTATACGTGATTATGTTTTCATAAAAATCACACCATAAAACTCAACGTTTTTTTTATCTTTCCAAGAAGTATACTATTGATATACTTTTCGAAAAAAATAAACTGAGTTTTTTATCGCGTTTTTCTAAACTGTGTGGTTTATGGCGTTTTAGACTAGGTATTTTCATGGCGTTTTTCTGAACTATGTGTTTTTATGGCGTTTTAAATAGATATTTTCATGGCGGTTTTTTTTTTCTAAACTGAGTGTTTTATGGCGTTTTCAACTGAGTTTTTCATGGCGTTTTTCTGAACTAGGTGTTTTGTGGCGTTTTTAACTGGGTATTTTCATGGCGTTTTTTCTTAATTGGATGTTTTTATGGCGTTTTATTTGAACACCCAGTTCATGTGGGTGAGTTTTTTTGACAATATTACCCTTAGTTTAATTTAGCATCAATGTCACATGTCAACGCCAAAATCGTTCTCACCGTTCTCACACTTTTCACCGTTTTCCCTAAATCTTGACCCTATATATATATATATATAAAATTAAAACAAAGTTTTCATTTTTCATGGTGTTTTTCTGAACTATGTGTTTTTATGGCGTTTTAAATAGATATTTTCATGGCGTTTTTTTTTTTTCTAAACTGAGTGTTTTATGGCGTTTTCAACTGAGTTTTTCATTGCGTTTTTCTGAACTAGGTGTTTTGTGGCGTTTTTAACTGGTTATTTTCATGTCGTTTTTTCTTAATTGGATGTTTTTATGGCGTTTTATTTGAACACCCAGTTCATGTGGGTGAGTTTTTTTGACAATATTACCCTTAGTTTAATTTAGCATCAATGTCACATGTCAACGCCAAAATCGTTCTCACCGTTCTCACACTTTTCACCGTTTTCCCTAAATCTTGACCCTATATATATATATAAAATTAAAACAAAGTTTTCATAGATAATAATTTTGATTTTTAAAATATATATATATATATATATATAATTACAAATTCCTGATGAACAATAATTATGATAAATAAAAAGTTGTTATAGAGTTGTTAGTGGTGTCTTAATTCTTTATCTTTTTTTTAAATTTCAATTGTTCAATTCTTAAAATATTTTTATTTAAACTAAATATGTTTATTTTAGTTTGTTATAATCTTTTGATTAAACTAAAAGATTTTTTTATCACATATATTATTTATTTATATATTAAAGTAGAGGGAGCATGAAAACAAATAGCTTTTTTAAAGTATTGTTCATTTAATATATTTTTTTAATAATTTGCGCACATTAACTTTTTTTAAAAATAATCTAAATACACATCTATGTACTTTTTTCCAACATTCCGATATAAATCTTATTGAAAATGGATACCATGCTGCTACCATGTCGAAAATAAAACTGACTCAACAACATAAGTGATAGCAATCATATTTATGGTTTTTGGTAAATGTTATTGAAAGTAGGCACCGTGTTGCTACTGTACCGAACGTAAAACCAAACGAACAACTTCGGTATTTGTTACCCGTATTTATATTTTTGTTTTTAGTTTCAATAAACTGATATTGTGTCGCTACTGTACTTTATTGTACCATATTGAGCCGGACCAAACAACATCGGTATTGGCACCATGTTTGTTTTATGGTTTACGGTCAATGTAGAGCAGATGTTGATTCCTATACCGAATGCATGGATTGTGTCGGTACGAAAACAAATCGAATCAATACCGATCGAGATCCCGCCGCGAAGCGCGGGGGAAATCAACTAGTTATACATATTAAAACACACTTGCCATGAACAGTACCCAAATATTATTATAATATTATATATACTTTTAATTATTTCATTATTTTATTACTTAATTGATTCACCTAATTTAGGTCAAATCAAATTACGATTTTGTCCCCGTTTTAAAATTACGATTTTGTCATCAGTTTAAAATTACGTTTTTACCTCAAGTTCAAAATAAAATTATGCTTTTGCCCCAGTTAAAAATTACAATTTTGTCCTCGGTTCAAAATTACGATTTGCCTCGTTTAAATTTACAGTTTCGCCATTAGTTTTGTTTTGTTCCTCCCAACTAAATTACCATTTTGCCCTCAATTTAAACTTTCATTTTTGTCATCGTTTTTGTTTGCTTTCCCAGTAAAATTACGATTTTGCCCCCAGTGTATAACTACAGACACAAGATTGGGGAATAGTGTCAGGAAGCTGCCTGCCACTCCCCGATTGGCCCAACCAATTTACGATTTTATCCTCGCTTTAAAATTACGATTTTGCCATCAGCTTAAAATTATTTTTTTACCCCACAGTTCAAAATAAAATTATGCTTTTGCCCCCCAACTAAAAATTACCATTTTGCCCTCCATTCAAAATTATGATTTTGACCCGTTTAAATTTATAGTTTTGCCATTAGTTTTGTTTGTTCCTCACCCAGTCAAATTACAATTTTGCCCTCAATCTAAATTTACATTTTTGTCATTGTTTTCCTTTGCTTTCCCAGTCAAATTACGATTTTAACCCTAGTGTAAAATTACAATCATGCCATCACTTTAGTTTTTTTTTTGACAAAACTACAGTGGTGCTTTGTTTTAATTGTTTGACTCGGTGTAATTTTTATTTTTCCCCCCGTTTAAAATTATTGTTTTTCTATCGTTTTTGTTTTTCTTAAGCAAAAGTATGATAGTGTTTTTATTTAATTAGTTGACTCAATGTAATTTTTTTTTTTAAATTGTGTTATGAGTAGTATGTACAAGTAATCGAAACACAGACGGACATGTTATGAGAGAGAAATATTCGGCTTAGTGCCCCGCAACGCGGGCGGAGCAAAATCTAGTAATAATAATAATATATTTAGGGACTGGGCCTCCATTGATGATCCAAAGCAGGAAATCAATGTATTTTAACATTTTACTATCTTAGGCAATTCAATTTGATTTAAAATTTAAACACCTAAAGTCAAGTCAACTGATAACAACTTTACATTTTAGACTTATTAATGAGATGACCAGATGAAAACGTTGGTGGGGGCCCGGTGGACCGGTGTGTTCATTTTTTTTCTTTTGACAAATTAGTCAAAAGTAGCCATAATTATTAAGAAGAAAGAAAAAGAAAAATAAAACTCTTAATTTCACTGGCTCTTAAATAAGAATAATACTTACATAGACTTTAGTTTTTTTTTTAACGGCAAACAATACTTTTATTCTACACCAAATTTTACATCACCAACATGTTCAAATAGTTAGGCCCTGTTTGTTTGGCACTTAATAGCCTCTTATTACTTCATGGTCTGACTGGGTCAGATTCAGATTGTTTGTTTCATGCCTCTTAACACTTACCCAATCTCTTATTACCCTCTGACCGGGTCATACATGGAAACAAGTCTGACTGGAACTGACTGGAACTTGTTACATGTATACCCTTATGTCCTGCCACATCTCTTCTTCCACATGTGCATCTTCTTCCCCTCCTCTTCTTCCACCGTCGACCTCCTCCACTCCAAACCTCCACACAGCCGCCCTCTTGCCCGATACAAAGCCTCCCTCAACATCACGTTCTCATCTTTCTCCTCCACAGCCGCGTCTCCCCTCCACTCCTCCTCCACAGCCGCCGTCTCCTCCACTGCTCCGCCACATCACAGCCGCCTCCTCCTCTGCTCCTCCACATCACCCCTCAACAAGTTACCCGAAACTGAAGAGAAACGGCACTTACCGGAGCCTGTCGGAGGTTTGTCGGAGCAACCGTTCACTCCTGTGGCTCCGCCACTGTGCCGTTTGCATCCCACCGGAACCCCTGTACACCTGCATCTAGCACGAAAACAACAAGCTCAGCCGCCGGCGACGTCTTCGGGTTTACGGTAAAACAACAAGCTCACTGATCTCTCTCTCTTCTTCCTGCGTCGAACCCGCTGGCCGATGTAGTGGTGGTGGTGACGGTGGAGTTGCAGTGGCGACGGTGGTGAAGCGGTGGTGGGTGTTGTGGAGGTGCAACGGTGTTGGTGACGGTGACGGTGTAGTGGTGGTGTTGATTGTGGAGGAATGGGGATGGAGCTAGATGGTATTGGTAGAGAGAGAGAGAGTTCTGGAGGATGAGGAAAGTTGTAATCATCAAATGTTTGAGCACGACACACTTCAATTGTTTAAGAGCACCCGATAAAGTAGATATTTCATGATACTGTATGGGATATGATATTAGATTTAATAATAATATGGTTTTTTTAATTATAAGGGGTAAAAATGTCATTTTACACAGTCATTCAGATGTGCAACCAAACAGCAATTTACTGGTTCAGCACTTACTGGTTCAGAGCCTCTTACCCATTCAGACCTCTTATTCATTCAGCACTTATTAATTCAGATGTTCCCAAACAGCCCCTTAGTAAGAAACTAGCCAACTACCTGAAAAAACCTCACCAAAATTACATATAATTAAAACATAAAAGCAGTCATTTCCTAACCAACGTCAAATTTTAACCACTTATTCCACTCCAGGTTTGATTTTTCCCCCTGCATTTGATCCATGAGAAGGATGTTGCCTGCATCTCTCCAAATATTGCCTCTAAATTCACCCTTTTTCGGCTGAAAATGAGTTTGTTTCTCGCCTTCCAAATGGTCCAACACGCTGTCAAAATTATTGTTTTTATGAAGCTTCTTTTCCAGACATCAATTGTTTTGTTTGTAGAGTTCCAGTAAATCCTTCATGTTGAAAGCGAAAATTTGTTGTATTTTGCACAACATACTCACTTTGTACCATAGAACTGAAGCCACATAACAAGCCGTTAATAAATGATCTGCATCTTCTTCTTGTTCCCCACAAAGTTTACATGTCGCTGACCCTTGTAACAATCCCTGCCTCTTTAAACCGCCCAGTGTTGCTAATCGATTTTGAATTCCTCGCCATCCGAAAATGTTGTCCTTCTTTGGCACCCCTTTATCCCAATTGTAGGGATAAAAAGGCACAGCGTATCTGGTTAATTCTGACCGAAGAGATGAAACGGAGAAAAGTCCGTCATTTGCCAGTGTCCACACCCACTTATCGGGGCCTGAAGTCAGACTAATCACTGTTAACATATCTGATAATTGTTGTAGTTCATCAAACTCTGTTGTTGAATTTGGACTCTGTCTCCATTCCCATTCCGTTAATCTAGCTTCCACTGTCGCCCGTTTATGTCTCTCTAGCCCATATAGATCTGAAAATCTATCCTTTAAAAGCCCTTCCCCAACCCACCAATCCAGCCAAAACCTTATATTTTTCCCATTCCCCACCACACCTTTAAATAATTGTCCAATATTCAGATTGTATGAACCAATTACGTTACCCACTTTTACTATCCCGTTCCAGGTTCCAGCAATACCTTCTTTAACAGGTAAATATGATGTGGAGTGCATGTGAGCATGAATTGCCGTTATTGTTTTTCCCCATAAGCTCTCTTTCTCGTGTTTGAACCGCCACCACCATTTTGAGATTAAGCTGATATTCATGTCTTTTAGAGACCCCAACCCAAGGCCACCATTTTCAGTGGGACCAATTACCTTTTCCCAACAAACCCACGCCATTTTTGATTTTTCATCATTACCCCTCCAAAAGAACTTACGACGGAGTGCCTCAAGCTTGTCCAAAACACCTTGCGGTGCCTTGAACAATGAAAAGAAGTACAAAGGGGGACTATCCAATGTCGCTTTCAAAAGTGTTAGTCTTCCCCCGATCGAAAGCGTTTTTTATTTCCATAAAGACAATCGCTTTTTGAAGCTATCGACAACCCCCTTCCAATGTCTTATTTGATTCATATTTACCCCCACATTTATCCCGAGATACTTACACGGGAACCTCCCAACTTTACAGTTCATTGTTAATGCCATTTGTGTTATGGCCTCTTCACTCACCCCAATCCCAAAAATGTTTGGTTTTTATAGCTAATTTTAAGCACCAAAATGTAATAAAAGTACCCCATTAGTCTGACTATATTACTAATCGTATTACCCTCCCAATCACCCATAAAAACCACATCATCCGCGTACATCATGTATGTTATCTTTGGCCCATTATTTGGTAAAGAAAAACCCTTTGTCATACCCAACATCAACGCTTTTGACATAAAACCGATTAGTTCCTCCATTGCAATTATAAAATAAAAGGTGATAATGGGTCACCCTGGCGTACCCCCTATAACATTGGAATTCAAGAGTCGGGGATCCGTTTATTAATACCGACGCCCGAGAAGATGCCAAGATGCCCCTTACCCACTTCCTCCATCTACCTGGAAACCCTATTTGTTCAAGAACCTTTTCTATAAACTCCCAATTAATCGTATCATACGCCTTTTCAATGTCGATTTTTAAAATGAATGCTTTCTTTTTTGATTTTTTCGCCCAAGATATAACCTCGTTTAATATAAGAGGGCCGTCTAAAATGTTTGTTTGACAAAAAACCTGATTGAACCTCAGACACAACCGACCCTACCACCCCTTTAATCCTATTGGCAAGAATCTTGGAGATAATCTTTGAGATACTACCAATAAGACTAATTGGTCTATAATCATTAAAGGAAATAGGATCTGTACCTTTTGGAATTAATGACAAGAAAGACGATCCGCGTCCTCGATTGATTACTCCATCTTCGTAGAACGCCTCCATTATTTTCACCAAATCTACTTTGAAAATCTCCCAAAAATGTTTTATAAAACCAAAATTGAAGCCATCTGGCCCCAGGTCTCGATCACTATCACATTCTCAGATCGCATTTTTATTTCATTAAGGGTGAATGGTTCAACTATACCGCTCGCCTCTTCATTCGATAACAGTTTTAGGTTTGGCACAAGAAAGTTGGGTCTTTGTTTCATCGATTCCCGAAACTTGAAAGCAAAGAACCTCCGAGCTTCCATTTTTATTTTTTTTCCAGATCTGTTACCCAAACTCCCTTAATATCCACCCCATTTATTCGTTTATCCATATTATTTTTTATAAATAAGTCCGTGAAAAAACACAGAATTTTCATCCCCCTCCACCGGCCATTTTATTCTCGATTTTTGTTTTAAATCACTTGCCCTAGCTACAAGAATGTCATGTAATTGTTTTTTTCTTTCTAACCATAATTGTTTTTCAGCTTCACTTAAAAGTCTATGTTCCATTGTATCCTCAAGGTCCCCAATTTTTTACTCCAAGTGTTTACCCACCGCATTATCCTTTTCCCGATATTCACCCAAACCCTTAAATCTTTCTTTATCGGCTTCAATTTTTCAGCCAAAACAACATCCGATGGCCCATTTATGTTCATCGATTGAATTGCTTGCGACACCATGAGTTATAGAATCTAAAAGGTATGGAACTAAAATAACTTACAGTGGTTGACAAAGTAATAGGATTGTTATCCGATTCACACCTTGGCAATGCCATCACCGACGCATCCGGCCATCGATTCCAAAAGGTAGACGAGACCAAAAATCTGTCCAATTTACTAAGTTTGTCACCCGAACCTGAGACCCTTGTGAATTTCCTACCACCCATCGGATATTCCAACAACCCATTGCCCTCTATGAATTCATTAAATGCCTCTGTACACCCAACATTAAAATACGTGTTAAACCGCTCCTCCGGGCACCGGACTGCGTTAAAATCACCCATAACAACCCATAAATCCTCCATAGACCCGAACTGATCCGAGATTGCTCTCCATAACTCTCTTTTATGCGGTAATGTCTGTGGTGGATACACATTTATAAATGAATCACCTCCCCCCTGTAGTTTCCCCGATAATAGCAGGAAGTTTTGATTTCGTACAACTCCTGTTTTTGAGAAGAAAAAAAACAGGATCCCAACAACATAATAGTCCGCCCGACCTCCCGTCTGAGTTAACCCAGTCATATTCCACTACACCCCTCCCCCATAATCTATTAACCGGAATTTTGGCCCATCTTTAGAAAGTGTTTCTTGAACTGCCACAAAATTTGTTTTTTGTGACCGAATTAATTCTCCCAAAGCTATTATCTTGTGTTCTGCCTTCACCCCGCAGATGTTAACCGATATAATCTTCATTGGTTAACATCTTGTTCACCTTTAGCTTGTACCAATTGTTCCATGTCTTTTTCCAATCCGGACAGAAAGATCCCAACCGCATCCCCAACATCAATAGTTTTCTGAACCTCGGTGTTAACCGAATTCACCCTATCACCCTCAGCCCCTTCTTCCGTTGTAGGAGTGCTATCATCAACTATGCTCCCCTCCCTTCCCACCGCTGAGGAATTTAGGATAGGAGAGGGAAAACAGAAATCAAAAGACGAACCTGGATTTTCAGTGTCATGACTGGTCTTTGATAAGCTTCTTCCTCTGTAAGCCCGCTTAGGAAAACTGAAATCATGTTGTTGACGGCAGCTCCTCTGATCGGTGTTATTGAAGATTTGTGAGAAAAATGGATAAGGCTTTGGGGGTGAACCATTTAGATCAATATCCACTGAAAACCCAGCTTCCCTCCAGATCCTTTTTCTTAGATGTAGGCCCATCCAAACACTCGCTAGCAGGCCTCTCCTCACGACCAGAATCTTTTGGGTCAGGCCCAGTTGAGATAACAGTTGGGATATCATCTATTTTATCTTTCTGAGGGTAGAAAGCTGTTAGTGTGTAAGTTTTTTTTAACGGCTAATATTATTTCTTTACACCAATAACCCTTCATTATTTCTCTTCCCCAGCCAGGTTTAACCTAAGACCTCCTCCTTAAGAGGCATGTGCCTCTATCAAGTGAGCTACCCCACATTAGCTATTAGTGTGTAAGTGAGTGTATTAATTCTAAGTCCATCCGTAGTAGGGCCTGATGTAGCACCCTCCCACCACATAGCGCCCTATAGCGCCTTCGTACACCGCCCCAAGGGGCGCCATACCCCTCTAACTTGCTTCCCCTGCGAAAATTTTCACGGCGCCATACCCCTACACCATTTGTTTTTCTCTCACACACTTATATATACACACACACATATATATATATATACATGCATAATTGAAGGGGTATAACCCCACTACACACTCCAGTTATATAACCCCTCATAACCCCCCCCCCCTTCTTACCGGGGCAGAATTGGAGGGGGGTCAAGAGGGTCAGCTAACTCTCCGATCACTGGAATTTATTGAATTTATTTATATAAAATCGGAGTTTTAAAAAAACAAACATAAAATGGACCCCCCTAATTATAACATGTAAAGAAAATAAGCTTATGATGACCCCGACTAAAGAGTTCTGGTTTCGCCACAACTTTCTTACACAACTGCCACATGTCATATATGAAGGTTTAGGCCTTGGTTAACACACAAACAAAAGGCACACTTGCAACGAGTTTCTGTATATTGAACTTCAAAACAGATTTACAAGTGCTAGGAAAAAAAACATAAACTGGGAATATAAATAACCCCACATCAGGGCCGTCTTAACCCTTTAGGAGGCCTAAAGCGAATACAAGAATTGGGGCCTTTTTGGAAAAAAAATAATAACGTATAGTCAGTTGGCTAACGCTATAACTGACCAAATAAATTGGAGGGTTGGGCGGGTAACATGTATTAAAATTTCTACTTTTATAGTTTCCTTATACGAATAAAGATCTTGATCAATTCAAGTAGTTACCTAGCCAAATGCAATTAGATCATAGTTTCTTTACTGGATATATAACTCAATTTTTTTATCAAAGGCCTCATTTGGATTACTGCATATATAATTAAAGAATTGATTTATTAGATACTAGGTTAATGCCCGCGCGATGCGCGGCTTCATGCAAAACCATATTATTTAGTTTGAAACATAATATTTTGTACAAACGCAAACATTGGATGAAAACAACAAAAAACTATTCAAATGCCGGAAATACACGGGTTACTCAAGGTAAATTATATAATATTTAACAGTGTTGAAATGATAACGTAATTAAATTGTGCGTATACTTTAATTTGGTTCTCATGTGTCTTTAAACACATGGGATTGCCACTAAAAGAGTAGCCATTATCAAAACATGTCCAAATTTCAAAAATACAAAGAAACATGTTATTAGTTAAAAATTAATTAATTATTACTTAAATTTGTTTTTTTTTTCTATTATTCGATGGAATATTGCTTTAAGAACACATTAGAAAATAAGTTTTGATCATTTATTTCTTTAAAACAATAAAAAAGAGAAACCACATATATGTTGCTCAGTAATATACAAACATGTAGTATGCAATAACAAATGAATTACTTTCCCAAGTGGCTAAAAGGTAGCAGAGTCATACACCAAACAAAAACGAAAAAAAGAAGAATACAATTGCTAGTCAAAAGACACAGCCACCGCCCGCCCTATACACTGCCCAGGTTTTCCAAATTGGTCCATTTATCCAACACAAGCCCAATAATTTTGGCTCTTTTGACAGCCCACCAGTAGGATTCAGCCTTAATCTTTTCCATTACCAGCTGCACTGAAGAAGCCTTAATGCCCGCGTAATACGCGGCCTTCAACCAAAACTATGTTGTTTACTTTGAAATATAATATTTTGTACAAACGCATACATTGGAAGAAAAAAAAACTATTCAAATGCTGGTAAAAACTTCCTTCTAGACTACATTTGTTCGCCTACTAAATGTTGGGAAGACTTGTCCATTAACAGTACGAATCTCTTCAAAAGACTCAGGACTTTCTACCACACGGAACAGTATTTTGTTTTTTTGATTTTGTTCGCATACTATCGAGACAAATCTTGCGCATTTTTCTTCTCTGAGCAGCAAGTATTTCTAAAATGTTCATATTATTAATTTTATATAAAATAATACTAATTCATATATCAAGTTAAAATAAAAAAAAAAAGTGTATCAATTATTTTCACTCGTAAAACGTTACGTTAACATATGACATACCGTTTGACTTACAAGCTAATGGAACTGCATCATTTGTACCTAACAATGTACGTATATAAAAAACATGTAAGTAGAAGACATCATACACGATCTTTAAATAATAAAAAATAATTAAAAATGTACGATACCGATAGATGATTCAGGTGTCGTCCTGAATGATATACCTAAAATAGTGGATCAAAATAAATTAACATATTAGAAATACATTTAAATTGTAGAAAAAAAATTAATATAAATTTCTATAAGACGACTTATAAGAAGTAACATTTTACCATTGGTGATATTTAACAATGGTGTTCTTCTAAGTGTACCTACATAATTATTTGGTAACATAACGGCATAAATAGATAATTAATATCGGATGCTATAAATTTAACTGTTAACGAAAAACAAAATCTATTCAAACAACTTACTGTTAGATCTAGATGATTCTCCAACTTAACCATTATCAATCAACGGTGTATTTTCTAATCTTCTCTTATTTGCCATTTGCTATATTAGAAAAACAAAACAAATATAATGATTAATTTAAATAATACAAAAAAAAAAAAATTAAGAATGATGACATAGCCGTTGTTTAGCTACACCATCACATCAATATCTTCTTCCAAGCACAAAGATCATTACCATCTAACTTTCTATATCTTCAACACATTTACAAACATAATAATCTTCTTCATCGGCTAGGGTTTTCAAAAAAGTTTCTTACACCAAACTTCGGAGAGAATCAGAGGGTGTCGAACATACGTTGTTGCTTAATTTGAAGATACAAAGGTAAGATTCTTATAATCGATTATACTAAACATTTAGTAATTTTTGAATGATAAAAATCAGTTAAATCGATATGTAAGTGAAATTCTGATGTAGGAAGAACAGGGAAACAGGTTGAAACAAAAAATCAGTAGTATTTATAGATTGCATGTTTAGAATATCAAAGATTTTATGTGTTTATGAAGTTTTTAGGTGCTCTAATTTAGAAAAAGCATATAGAAAGTAATGGTTAAAATTATTAATCTTTTCGCTAAAATTAGGTAAACAATATAAGATTAATAAGTTACATAATAGATTTATGCAACAAATAAGTTAATACTGAATGTGTAAAAAAAACTTAATTTTCTGTAGAAATCATCCTAACATATTATTTGCTCGACAATTTTGTTGAAATCCTTTGTAAGTAACTAACGTTGATATATGAAATATTCATAAGATTAAAAAGTTTGGCTTATAGTCAGAAAAGATGTTTGGGTGCAATATGCTAAACTTATGTGTTCTTGATGTTTTAAACTAATTTTACAATAACAACATTAACCACAAATATTATGAATCTAAAATAATATATGTCATACATTGCAGTTTAGAAGATGGTTTTATCGCTTGTTCAACTAATGGATGAACCTAAAGATCTTTCGTTGGTATGTATACTTTCCGTTTCTAGTTTGATTGACTTAAACGTTGTAAACATATGACTTATTTAAATATTTTTTTATGTATAATATAACAATGTTAATATAGGAAGTACCTGTTGAATTTGTTAAAAAAAATGGGGAGAAGATTGGCAACATATGAACATAGAAGTTCATCATGAAGACGGTAGACATTGGAGTGTGACTTAGACATATGAATAAGCTACCAGTCTTAACAGATGGTTGGAGGGCTGTTGTTAATAATCTTAATTTGTCAAAAAACACTTGGCTGCTCTTTAGAAGCATAGGAGACAAACAGTTGAAGGTTTATCCTTTCGTAAACGATGTGTGTGGTGAAAGCTACATAACAATGAACAACTACACAAAGTTGGGACTTACGGTAAGCGTATTGTTTCGTAATTAATGAACTGTCAAAGATTGTAAAGAGTTGATTTGGAATACATAACTTAGTAATTATATTTTTATAACATATTTTAAATTCTTTTTTTTTAAATTGATTATAATATCAACACTCACCAGCGATTTTTTGTCGTTCTTCCAAACACGGGCAGCGAATCCGTACACCATCTCGCTTCCAAAGTTGTCGTCTTTGACAACCCCAAATTGTATATCAAAACAGGTACGTGTAACAAATATAGGTAACAAACGACAGTCAATTATTACAACCAAATATAGGTAACAATCTTTACCATGTAACAAAACTACATCAAATAAGATATCAAACCATATCCAAAAAGTATTCAGTTATTACATATTTAAATCAAGTAACAAACAAACATAGATATTAAATAAAATAAGAACGGCTGATTATAACATAAGTTTTGCCAAAATATAAACCATCAAAAAGCTTCACCGGACTTTCGGATACAGATTCACACTTAAATGTCAACAAACTAAACAAAACAGCCAAGTTACAACTAACCGCCTCAAAATCTACTACTCCTAATTTAGCACTAACAGAACTCAACATTACATACACTCCATCAGCAACTCATTCATATGAACAACAGTAACATCTGCCTAATGTACTCGGTAAAATATATCCATCGAACCTCAAAATCGAAATCGACTATTACAGACCCTATAAAAGAAAATGAACAAAGAAATTAAACCCCTAATCGGCTATGAACAACAGTAACATCAACAAATCAGAATACATGAACAAAGAAATTAAAACCCTAAAACACAAAAAAAAAAACCGTCCAACATCAAAATCGACTATCACATACCCTAAAAAAGAAACTGTACAAAGGAATTAACAGGACCTTTCAATAAGAATTAATAATAGTTTAACAAATAATAAGCTAGTCCACTTCTAGAAGAAAATTGTGTACCTTCTAACTCAGAGGCGGACATTCTTATGTAAATATCTTGATATACATCATACTCTCTAGTGTCCAAAAGCTCATCAAGCCACAACAGACATCCACTTCCCATTCCCACAATTTAAAACCTGTACAAGAACAGTTCCTTTTACAGGCCATCTCACATTCTCCAAGGGTCATGCTCACATTATACCATGCCCGTCGTGTGTCAGGTATCTTCACTCCTACAATTTTCAGAAAACCATCCTCATTTCCGTTTGCATTCCCATTCCCACAATTTAAAGGATTTTTGCGTATACACCCACTCACCCAATCAGACACCTCCCATTCTTCTGGATTTCTTGGTTCAAAACCTTGCATACAAGAACAAGGTGGATGCTTGTTAATGCTACAGATTCCATACGGACCACAGAGTGAAAACCGATCACAATTATCCACTTCAGATTCTGCGTACACAATCCAGTCTTGGATCCGCTCAATCCAATGCAAAAGCAGTGTCTTGCCATCCCATGTCAAAACTATCCTCTGAACAACTGAACTTGTAAGTTCATATTTATGATAGATTTCCTTCTCGTTCACGACAAACTCGGTTGAGTAAATCTGATTTTCCTTATCAAGAGGAAAGCCGCTAAACCCAAGACCGTTCCACGGTCCAAGTCTTCCTAGTAAAACTTGACCTTTCAATCTCAAATTTTGTGGATACCCATTCGTGTAGTATATATCACTATACACACCTACAGAAGGATCATCGGGACTCTTCCAAGATGTCAAGGACCTCTGCAGCCCTGTTACCAAGTCCTTCCCGAATTTCATTCCTGGTAGAAATGTGTCACCACACCAGGATAGTCAAAACTTTGCCAAATCATTTTATTTCTATTCCACACAACAAGATTTCCGGTATCTAAAAGCTGCACCACCACCATATTATCACTCATCACGGTTACGGTTGAATTTGATGACCAAACCATCGGGTTTCCGCTACTACGAATCACCAGGTTTCCCAGTCTGGTAAGTTTGAGCATGCCTGATGTATCTGCAATTGGGGTCTCCCTGTTAGCAACCCATACAACAGTTCCATATGATATCTTCTTGTACCATATCCCCAGGTACCGGTTCTTAGACTTCCCGGGACTAAAAAAGCCCAATTCGAACATTTCGCCTATCGAAACAAGGGTGGCTTTACCATCTTTGATTTCTTGATTTGCAAATATGGTATCTACTGCAGAACAACCTGATGGCAGCATGATCAAAGCAAGAAAGAATAATATATGTACGGACTGGTACTCCATTGATGATCCAGCATGATTGGAATGGAAGCAATAATAACATTCCACTCTCTATAGTCAACTGAATGGCGGTCTTCGTTAGGTATGTGACCATATTTTCCACAACATACATTCTAGAATTAATAACAACTTTACATTTACGCTTTCCTGGATTTCCATCCATATGCTTTGGTCAAACTCTCTGTTTCAATTGGGAACTCTAGATGGATCTTGTGTCGGGTAAAAAAGAGGGTGCGAATTTCTGTGATGACTTAAAAATACGACACAAATCTAATACGAAATTTATGGGTTAGCGTTTAGTCTAAATGGGTTCGTGTTAATTTCAGGTTGAACCCGTGAACCTGTTTAGCTAAACAGGTAGAGTTTGGGTCAACCTAGTTGGGTTGATGGGTTGATCCATCTAGCCCATTTATATTACATTATATTTTTTACAATATGTTTTATGTTATAAATTAAATTGGATTTCTATTTTATGATTTATATTATATTATATTTTTTACAATATGTTTTTATGTTATAAATTAAACTGGGTTTCTATTTTATGCCATGAGTATAAGTTGAAAAGAGAAATTGATGTATGATTTTATATTTAAAT
This sequence comes from Helianthus tuberosus, assembly GCA_030545235.1. Taxonomy (NCBI): domain Eukaryota; kingdom Viridiplantae; phylum Streptophyta; class Magnoliopsida; order Asterales; family Asteraceae; genus Helianthus; species Helianthus tuberosus. Next base: position 155,325,423 of record CM060444.1, read on the forward strand.
GTAACTAGGTTAGAACCCCGTGTATTACACGGGTTGAATAAATGTAATTTTATATACTAAATAAAAAAGACTATGTATTTTGAAAAACTCATTTATTATACGTGTTGAGTATATATAATTTTATATATTAAATAATAAAAAGTTATATCTTTAAGAACCTGGTTTATTGTGCGGGTTGAATAAATGTAATTTTATATACCAAACAATAAAAAAGTTATATTTAAAAAAAAACTATGTGTATTCACGGATGAAAGAAATGTAATTTTATATACTAAATAATAAAAAAAAGTTATATTTAAAAAAAAACTCCGTGTATCGTACGGATTGAATAAATCTAATTTTATATAATAAAAAATGTTATATCTTTAAAAACACTGTGTATTACACGGGTTTATCTATTGTTAAAAAAATCTTTCTAAATCAAAATGATTTTTTTTATTTCTTTTAAATTAGGTTAATACTATTTTAAATTTTTGGTTTGATTAATAAGTTGTTTAATATAATTTCTTATAGTTAACAAGAATAACATTAACAATAAATAATATGCATGTTTATCCACTGTTAAGTGAAACAATGCTTTTGAGTTTAGATAGATCAGAAGATCCAAGTTCGATCCCAAATGTAAGGGCTGTTGAATTTCGGGGGGAAATCGAAGATCATGGGCTGTAGAGGGGGGCAACACCCAACCGTTCCCACTGCTGCCTCCTCACTTCTCTCGCGTTGGTGACTGTTGGTGGTTGTTGTTGTGGTGGTGGTGGTGATTGTGGTGGTGTTTTGTGATGAGTTAAGGGTTGTAGGGGTTAGGTTTAGGTTTAGGTGGTGGAGGTGGAGGTGGGTGTAGGTGGAGCTAGAGGTGGAGGTGGGTGGCTATGATGCCGGTTGTTTTGTAGAAAACAAAAGAGTTTGTTGGCCTCACACTTTTAATATAATAATATGAGTGTGTGTAATATTTGTTTTTTTTTTATTTTTTTAAAGAGAGGGGTAAATAAGTAATTTCATATGGAGTTAACGGTGGAAACTAACAGAGTTAAATTTATACCAATAATTTAGAGTTGATAAGATTTATATTAATTTAATTAATATTTACTAATTTAAATTAAATAATAATTATCTACAATTAAGAATGGTCTAAAATAATAACAAATGCTCTTACATTGGTTTCTTTTATTATATAATAAGTATAAATCATCAATTTCAATTAATTCTAATCGGTTAGGAGAAAGATAAGGACGGTTGATGGTTTCATCGGCATCGCAGGTGAAGAGGCGAGAATATCAACTGCTTTTAATTCTTATATAAATCAATAAGTATATAGATAGATTCACTCCATCATTTACACATTAATCTAAATACGTATTTTTTAAATAAAACCTATGTTTCTAAAAAAACGAACATTTTATCAATATATATTTTACCTTTATAAATCTTTATCTATTTTCTTCCATTTTAACCAAAAAAGAGAAGATATCTTTAAACCTTTTTCAAATAACAAACGTTTTAAATTTTTTTTTTCAAATAATTTTAAATTTTTACTTTAATAATTATCTACAATTAGGATGGTCTAGAATAATGACAAGTGTCCCTACATTGTTTCTTTTATTATATAGTATAGATTGTATTATATGTATCTGTGTTTTTTGTAGTAAATTTTAGTTTTGATATATTAATTTGCGGAAAAATATTAAAAAAATATTTTTTGGGTTAAATAGGTCATGTTCGGGTAAACCCGCGAATATTCGGGTCGTGTTCGGGTTCACATCTATGACGCGATTTTCGGGTTCGGGGCGTGTTCAGGGTTGTCTAAAATTTCCGGGATCGGGTCGGGTTGAACCCATGAACACGACCCGTTTAGCACCCTTATGTACAGGGTTGTTCCTATGTTTTTGGAGACCCTAAGCGAACTAAGAAGTGGATGCCCTTTTGTAAGATTATCCTTTAAATATATATAGTAATAAAACCTTCTCCTTTACCCGGGCTTGGGATCGACAATTATAAACTAAAAAAGTTTAAAGCAGGCGAAGCTAAAAAATTTACGTTATGTAAGGCCGATATAGTAACATATTAAAAATTTTACTTTATGCAAGTCCGATACGGTAACATGCAGATAGAGGGATCATTATATGGTTACACATATAATGACCATTTTATGCAGAATCCGGGCCCTTTTTTAGTTTTTTTAGTTCGTATTTTCGATTTCTATTTGGCATGAAAATTATTAAGATTAACTTATATAACATTTAATATATTTATATAGTTGATGGTTTTCTTAACCAAATAAATCTAATTATCTAAAACATAAATCAAATCAAAGTTAGTTAAGAATTTCTTATTGAATAAAGTTAAGTAGACAATATTTAGTTATTAATTAGAATCAAACGTTTCTATGTACTTTGAGGAGGAGAACTAACAAAAACATGGATTAACAAGTTATCAAATTTTATTAGTAGAATCAAAACTATATATATATATATATATATATATATATAGGGTGAGGTTCTAGAGTGAACACTAGTGTATTTGCGAACTGAGTGAACAAATCCTAGCCATTGATCTACACACGTGTATGGCCAAGATCTCATCATCAAATCGTAAAATACACTAGGGTGTTTCAACATCAAATCCTAGCCATTGATCTACACACGTGTATGGCCAGGATTAGTTCACTCAGTTCGCAAGCTACACTAGTGTTCACTCTTGAACCTAATCGTGTGTGTGTATATATATATATATATATATGCTTAATAAATCAGAGAGCATCCTTGGAACTTGTATTCTAGGTTAACTAACAAAAAGATAAAATTAAAGCGGGTGAAAAAGGATGGCTTGAGGGGCTCGAACCTGGCTTTCCACGAAACCACTATAATTGTATTACCATCATACCACGCTGTCGTAACCCCCGATCCCTGCCTCAGGAGGCGGGCGGCCGCGACCTACTCAGAGATGGTGGTATCAGTGTTTATCATTAATTGGCAGCGGAAATTTCACCAGGACCATAGTTAGGAAATATTTTATCAGAGTAAAAAACCGTATTTTCTAATAATAAATATATTGGGATAAAACCCAAGTTTCCATTACAAACGTGTTTTTAGGGGTAAACCCTAATTTATTGAAAGAAAACATCTTCTTTATTTAGATAACTTTTTATAGCCACTTTTCCAAGCCTTCAGTGCTGTCCAGCTAACTTCTATTTGGTTTTCACATTTTGTTACCTGAAACGCGTTTAAAAACATTTTGTCAGTGGGAAATACTGGTGAGTGAATCCCAATTTAATCAAAACAGGTTTTATCAGTTTACAGCATTGAGGGCGATCTCGCAATTACATTTGTTTATTTTTCCACTTTAATTACTACCCACGGTACTGTCAACCCGACTTGTGGTCATGTTACTACTCATAGTGTAGTAACAAATTTTGTATACAAAACCCCAACATACCGACGATAATTGTAGAATTATAAATACTCAATCATTGTGAAATATAATTTAAAACATTGAGGCTTTGTAAAACAGTTTGCAAAAAGAAGGATTGCTCACATTGCTATCTTAGGTAATGTGAGATTTGGAGATCACGGGTCTTCAATGAATATTATTAGGGAGCATAAACAAAAGTAGGCTGGAGAGGTTCTGGTGTAAGTCTAATTTTGAAGAGGCTATAGTCGACCCGGAAGGCAGGTCAGGAGGGATCATCTCCATGTGGCACCATTGATAGTTTGTTGTCTCCAACATCGTCTCGCGCTGACACTTAATTCTGAGAAAATTGGACCGGTTCCTCGTTAGCATTGATTTCATTAATAAGTGTTCGGGAGTGTCTCTGAAAATCCTTTCGAGATACCTCTCCAATCACAATACCTTGTGATGTCCATGGTTGGGGACAACTATGGGGCTAACGCTCTCGCTTATTAAATTCTTGGATGGAGAAAGATGGTTTCAACCAAATGGTATACCCGGTCAACAAGGCTAATTGGAAGGTTTGTTTGCGGGAGTCAAAATCGCTTCCATGTTCAAATTTTCATAGAAAATTAAAGATTAGAGGAGAGAGGTCATTCCTTCTCTTAATTATTTACACACTTGCATATATTATTGTTTATAGGTCTTGATCATGGGTTTTTTTTGCTTGTTCCCGAAACACTAAGGGTGGTGTTCCTGGGTTTCTTGCCCGACACTGAGTACCCGTTCTTCCACTTCGTCCCCCTATTTTTATTACCACATTTAGTCCAACAGTTTGCAAAGTAACTTGTTTTATCCTTGAAATGGACACCACTTAAACTTTTTTGTTAGATTATAAATGTTTTAACCTTGAAATGGACGTCAATTAAACTTTTTCAACAAATTATAAAAAAGAAATAATATCAAAATCCATCCTAACATTAAAAAAAATAAATTAAAAAACCTGATTCTCCACCACCCATTTTTAGCAAATGGAATTTCATTCTATGCCCAAAATACCCTTACCAAATTATAAACAATATATATAAGATTTAGATTAATTTCAGGAGCATTTTTTCTACTTATAAAAAAGTTAGCAAAAAGTATAAAGTCTAATAAATTATAATGCCAAAAATTAGAAACCAGTCTCTGAAACAATAAAAGAATTTAAATTGTTTTATCCTAATTGTATTACCACATTTAGTTCAACAGGTTGTTCAAGGTAACTTGTTTTATCCTTGAAATAGACACAAGTTAACTTTTTTTTATTAAATTATAAATGTTTTATACTTGGACACCGTTTAAACTTTTTCGTCAAATTATAAAAAGAAATAATATCAAAATCCATCTTAACATTAAAAAAAAATTTTAAAAACCTAATTCTCCATGGCCCCACTTTTAGCAAATAGGATTTCATCCGTATACTCAAAATACCCTTACCAAATGATAAACAATATATATATATATATATATATATATATATATAAGCTTTAAATATATATACAAGCTTTAAATTAATTTCAGGGGTATTTTTTATACTTATAAAAAAGTTAGCAAAAATATAAAGTTTAATGAATTATAATGTCGGGTAGGGTTATTGTAAAAAGGGTGTGTTTTGTGAGAAGTGTAGGAAGGAATCTACACCCTTTGATCTATAATCTAATGGTTGAGATTATAATGGCAAAATTGTAAATAGTGTTTACCATTAAAATAATTAATTTTCTATATTAAGGGTATAAAGGTAATTTAACATCTTTAAATTTAAAAACCCACTTGCAATGCACATGCAAGTTCACCCCGTCTTTTTTAAACGTCAATAACTTTTTATACGTAACTTAAAAAAAATTACACCATAATAATTCGAGTGTTTTTTTATCTTTAATATAAGTACCATATTGCTATACTTATATATAGAAAAAAAATTATATTTCGATCGTATGTCTTAGTCCATGGTGTTTTGTCTATGTTGTTATAATTGTATAGTGATTCAAAACGTTGTTTTTTATAGTAAAACACCATAAACTTATATACGACACCATAACATTGCAAATACCATTTACATTAAATCTTGTTTTCTATGGTGTTTTATTTTACAAAAAACCATAATCTGTTTTGAATTCCTAAAATAAAACATCATAAAAAAAAGACTGAAATATTGAATGTAAATGGTATTTACAATGTTATGGAGTCTTATATACGTTCATGGTGTCTTACTGTAAAACACAACGCCTTGAATCACTATACAATTAAAACAATATAAAGAAATCACCATGGACTAAAACATCCGATTGAAATGTATTTTTCTCTATATAAGTATAGAAATATGGTGCTTATATTAAAGATAAAAAACTATTGGGATTGAACCCTACAGAGGAACAGTTGATTAAAGCCAAAACTGGATCAGATCAGTGGATCCAGAATAAGCAGATGTTTGTATTCAATCTTTCCCCTTGAATGTGGCCCTAACATCTGATGACCTCCATCCATTGTTCGTCTACAACAACTGCTAAAGACTGTAAAAGACTGTTGAAGACTAAAGCACTAATGCTCAATCTACTGTCATGGTTCAAGTACTGCTGAAGACACAAAGCACTGCTGGGAGTATAACAGTGGAATGAGAAGCAGTAGTTAGTTTATCTCTTTGTATTGTATTGTATTGTAATCAGTGGTTAGATAACAGTGTTTGTATAGATCAGTGGTTGTAGGTTGTTAGGAGGTTAGATGTCACTTTCATGGTGACGTCAGCAAAGATGCTTCAGTGGTTTGTTCAGTACTATAAATAGAACAGTACCTTGTACTGTTCTATCAGCTCTTTCTTCACAACTCATTCTGTACGAACAACCATCTATGAGCTCAGGCTGAGGGGGAGATTGTATTACATGCATGCAAGTGTAATTGAATCATTGTAATAAATATAATCATTCAATTCTCTGTTAAACATATGTGTTGAAAGAAATTCTTCCATTTGATTGTGTGTTGAAAGTTTGTTTCATTTAGTTTCCGCTGCAATTGTTTATCATTCATCTTCATTAATCTCAAACAAACCCAATCATAAGAAACTCAGATCCTAACAATTGGTATCAGAGCTTGGACAGTCAAACTTGATCTAACAATCATTTTGACGTAAATAGTTCAGCTCAAAATCATTGATACTGTTAAATTGTTCGTTTCGTTGAAAAACAGAGTAAGGTTTAATCATGAACAAAGTTGATTAATCAGTGCCTGTAAAACAACCAGAATGATGTCACAATCACAAGATATGAACAATAGCATTGGTTCTCTCTTCAAACCACCTATGTTGAAGACAAATGAGTACAACATCTGGCAGCAAAGGATGTGTCACATCCTAGCTCAATAGAATACCGGATGTTGGAAGTCGGTTATCTTTGGACCACATGTTCCAATGGTGCCGAGTGCTGAGGATCCAAAGAAGTTCAAACCTAAGAAAGTTGAGAACCATACTGAACAGGATTTTCAGAAAATTGAACTGGATGCCAAGGCATTTAGCATCGTTGCATCTGCACTTCCCAATGAGATTTATGCTGGGCTGTTACACTGTAACAGTACCAAGGAATTGTGGGATGCACTTAAGGAACAATTTGGGGGAACTGAAGAAGTAACTGAAAACAACAGGGAAATTTTGAACCAACAGTATGAAACCTTTTGTCACATTAAGGGTGAAACATTAACACAACAGTTTGAGCGATTTAGTTGTCTCATAAGTGAACTTAAACTTGTTAATACTGAATTTCCAAAATCAACTGTTAACAGCAGGTTTTTAAGGTCACTTCCTGAAAAATGGGACACAATTGCTTTTGTAACCAGAAATTCTGTTGAGTTCAAAGATCTAACCCTGACCCAACTTCATGGTAGACTTCTGACCTATGAAAGGGATTTAAATCAGAAAAAAGAAATTACAAGAGTTTGGAAAAGTTGCTGATGACTATTCATTTGGCAGCACAGCTATTTTGGGTCAAGAAAAATCTGGTAGTAGTAAGGATCAGAGTAATGATCATTATATTGACATAATAGCTGGTGGAGCCTTTAACAACTCTGATTCTTACTCAAACAACTATGCTTTCACAGCTAGTTGTTAAAACCAGAATTCTGACAATCTGTGCTTTGAACTCAATGATTTGCAGCATTTTGATCCAACTGACTTAGAAGAAATGGACATTTTGCACCAACTTGCACTGCTGAGTGTTAGAACCAACAAGTTTTACAAAAGGACAGGGAGAAAATTTCCAGGGTTACATGGGAACCTAAAAGTAGGGCTGGATAAATCAAAGATTAAATGCTATAAGTGTAATAGGTTAGGTCATTTTGCTAGGGAATGCAGGAGTCAAACCATTGGTCCAATTATTACACATCCTAGCTCAAACCCTAGACCACAAAATAACCAAAACACTGTGCACTATGCCCAATATGCCCCTGCTGCTCATGTAAACACTGCTTACTATGCACACCCTGCAACCCCTGTTCCTGTGCATTATGTTCAAACCACTGTCCCTCAGATACAGTATGTCCAAGCCCCTGCTCCTCAGGTTCAGGTGCAATAAGCTGCACCTCAACAAACTGCACCAGCAGTGGTTCAACCAGATCAACAAAGCTTTTTCACCCAAGGGTTGGTTGACTAGAGCAGTTTACCTGAAGAGTTAGGAGATGAAAACTTTGCACTCTATGCTCAAAGTAATGTTTCTGGTAATGATATCTGTTTTGTAGCATTGGAGACCATACAAGAAGGGCTGGAAGCTGAAGAAGGACAGTCAAGTGATGAAACAGTGGACAAAATTGCTGAAGCAGTGGTTACTGCTGTTGCTGATGAAATACTGCTGGGAGAAAGTTCAAAACCCCTGTTGGAACCACTGTCTGACCCCTGGTCTGAAGAAGAAGAAAAGAAGAAAGAAGGTGAAAAAGAAGAGAAAGCTCAAGAAGAAAATGATCATACCTGTGATTGTGCCATGATGGCTGCAACTAAGGTATAACCCCAGGTTCTTAAAAACCTTTGTTCAGACAAATGCATCATAGCATTTGCAAACATTAAGGAGGTGAGTGAAAACCTTAGACATAGGTTATTAACTTCTGAAGTTCAATTTGAAAAGTCTTTAAAAGAACTGAAAAACAAATTAAGTGAAAAAGAAAATGAAATTTGCAGCATCAAACAAGAGCATAGCATAACCAAGGACCAACTCCAGACCATGATAGAAAAATATCAAGTCTGCAAAAAGGAGTTGGAATCCACCCAAATCACTTGTGAAAAATGGGTGGAATCCTGCAAAGGTTATGAGGTTATGCTAGAGAAACAGATCAAAAGCAATGTAAAATTTGGTGTAGGTTTTAGAAAACATGACCAAGTTGAAAACACTGCTGCAAATGAATCTGGTTTTGTTGAAATCATTCCCACAAACAAGGATGGCCAAGAGGTTAAAATAACTGATAAACTTGGTAACAAGATCACTTTGGAAAGATCTGTGGGGTCCTCAACTTTTGAGGAGATTGAGAAGTACCAATTCTGTGGCAACTCGAACTCTCAAGGTCAGTCTCGTAATTCTAATTCCTCATTATTTCTCTTTCGCATTCTTGTTACGATGATATTGTTAAACGTAAACGTATTGGGTTTAGGCTTGAGTGTGAAATTGGGCCATCCTTGTGTCTAGAATTGTGGTGATTGGGCCGCGCACGTTTAAAGCCCAAACCCGAGCACACACATTGATTCCTTGGCCCATTGCACATGAGACCAAACCCGAGCGCACACACACACTTATTACTATGATAACCGTACATGGTTAGCTAAAGCCCAAATAATAATAGGGAATTTGGGCCGGCCACTGTTGAGATGATATATACACGTACACATCTAAAGAATTGTACATGGTTTTCATAAGTTAGCATTCACATTATCACAAACCTCACACCCCCACTTTTAAATTTACAGCAACCACCACCACCCCCGTTTCAGCCGGAGCATAACTACCGATCGCCGGTAAGGCCCCTCTCCTTCATCTGTAACTCTTTAAATTAACGCATTCATCACGGTTTCTCGTCATGGTTTCGGTTAGATTTGTGAATCTATGTTTACGTGACATCATGCTTAACTGTTTATGTGTTTGTAAAACTGAATTAGTGGGTGTATTATGTATGCGTGTGTGTATATACATGTATATATATATATATATATATATATATATATAACTAACAGTAGACTTGAAGATTTTGAAAGTATGTATGTGGTGTTACGCATGAACGTGATCGTTGAATGTGTATCGTTACGACTGCCGAAACTTGCTAATCTGAATATATATGTAAGCATAGCCATAGATTACACGAAGGTGTGTGGACACGAACTGAGATGACGATGTCGGATATATATATGGGCGAGCTGTAAATGCATATGTGCTTATGAATAACTGATTACATGCAACTGTTAATGGCAAGTATGAACACATGCTTGATTTTATGAGCACAATTCATTTGAGCTAACTGTTTAATCGGCATATGAGCCAACTGTTTAATCGGTGTTACTAGATGGCGTGTATAGAATGTAATATGTTGCTTTGTGAATAAAGAACATGTGAACAAGGTAGATGATTAAAGTATTATGTGATCGGCCATGTGATGAAACAGTTAGAATGTTACGTGAAATCGAGTGATTGATAATTATGATGATTATGTTATGGGCCGATTTGCATGTTAAAGGGTTGTGTTGCTTATACATAATAGTGAGTTATGTTGGTATGACATGAATCAATGATCTAGGGTTTAGATAATGAAGGCTGGTCAAGTAGGTATAATCTTGGTTGGGTCAAAGAACGGTGAGCATAAATCAAGAAATTGGTGACATATTAACTGTTTTGGGCTAATGGGTAATCGGCTATCATACGAAATAAGTGGGTTGTACATTCTGGTGGGCTGGGCCTGATGGGCCACTTATCCTTTTTGTATTTAGGATGCTTGAAGTTGTAAAGTGAACTTGGGCCGAAGGGTTATAGTGAATTACACCAATCCTAAGTGAATCCTTAACATGTTTTGTTTACATACTTGTGTGTTGAAAGACTAAATATTGGACGTTCTGCATGCATGAAATCATGAATCGAATCTACCTATTAACAGAATACATGCTAAGTGATTACTTGCTAATATTGGGTTGATGGATTAACTAGTATGATTTGAACTATATGTGTGTACTAAGTGCATCTTGGCTGTGTGATATATGCGCAATGAATACATAAATTGATTGTACGTGAAATATGTAGACTATGTGCACCAAAGACTGATTGTTGTCGGTAACTATTCTAGGACGTGTTTGAATAGTTGATAAACGAGTACCTAATATTACCGAGCAAACCAAAGGTGAGTTCATTTCTCTTGAGCATGCGTCCCAGTGGTTGGGACAGTCATTGGGTATCCCTGAGAGGGATAGGTTTTTGGGTAAATCATGGGTATTCCTGAGAGGAATATGTCTTGTGGGTAAAATCTGGAATGTTGGATAACATACTCGTCCTATCACCATTAAAGTCCCTCCTTGTTGTTTGGTTACCTGAGAGGTAACAAGGTATTAGTTGGTAGCGCTACTTAGGTTTGGCACCCTCACCCCGTACCGGAGAGGACGGGTGTGAACTAATGACCTAGTCATGACCAATGATTTGATAGGAGCATTGGGGAAAGGGCAAAATAAATCAGGAGCCGTCTTGTATCCGAGGTATTATCAACATTGTAATCAATGAACGGAACTAAACACTTGGTAACTAACGATTTCGTAAAACTATGAACTCACCAGCGATGTCTGATACACGTGTGTGCATGCTCGCATGTTATTGATACGTGTGGATGTGGAGCTTGCTGTCTGGGATGCTGGAGTGGTCATGGGTCGAGATACATGGAATTTGAAACGAGACTAGTAGATTACATACACTTGGGTTTTGGTTAAACTTTGTATTATGCTTCCGCTGAACACAACGGGTTATAAATAATGTTTTGTAATACTTATCTTAATGAATGAAAGCTTTTATTTAAAATCTTGTTATGAGTTCAATGTGATTAGTGGCTAGATCCTGGTACGTCACACGCCTCGCGGGGAATTCCGCATGTGGTATTTTTTTGGGGTGTGACAGTTTGGTATCAGAGCCACTGGTTATAGTGAACTTGGTTTTAAAAACGTTTTTATAAAACCAGACTATAACCGAACAGTTCTGAAAATGAGAATACGACCATGACACTCAGCTCCAGATTGCAAGGTTCGTCTTTCTTCACCTGTTGTATACATTGCATGGCTAGTGTACACTTGTTTATGATGTAGCATACGGACACACACTCGTCACTATAGCATAATTTCATGAATTGCTTGTTTACTTTATGATGCATAGTTGGTGTGTCGTAGTCCTTAGATTTCTGTGATCTTGTCATTTTGATAACCTCTGCTTGATATCTGAGTTTGGAGAACCATTTGACATGAGTTAGCAGGAAATGAGACGAGCATGCAAATCACAATATTATTATGGGTGCACACATAATAATAACGTGGGGTGCATGTGAGTCCCAGTGAGGCTTAACGAGTGAAAAAGGGGTTATGTTCAGTTATTTAATCAGTAAGAAACCTAACAAACCAATAGGAGTCCTAGCAATGATTGCCTCCTACATGAACGTGATCTTCTCACTCCTCTCTGAATCCTTATGAATCTCGATGCTATCGAGTATTACCTGAACACCCGCCTGAACGCCAAGCAAACTAGGTAGAATGTTAGGTGCTTGTACGAACGTCCCTGAATTGGATGTCGCAGTGTCGAATGATTGGTCGATACCTTTCTCACACCTCTTCATTGGTTGGAACTCAGTACATTGACGCCTTAAATTCCATGAGCGCAATCACTTCTGCAACACTCTAGCAACGTACTGGGTATTACTCGATCAACTTGCAAGATCGAGGGACAAGAGGATGAGCGAAGTACTTTACCGGCCCCAGTATTTGGACAACCCTGATTACCGGCAACGAACACCAGCGGATTGATTTCCATCGAATCCTTAACCCTAGTTAGCAACTTATGGGAGTCAACTCTTACGAATCAATCGAGACATGAAATATGACAATTGACTATAGAGTGGAATGTGTAACTTCCCGCATCGTGAGCAGTGCCATAGCACGTGACATGGAATGCGAAAAGATGGACCCTGGTGGTGAAAGGTCACAGGACCCCGTTTCAAGCAGCGACATTAGAGGCAATAGTCATGGAAACATCAAGGTACTTGTAATAGTAGCTTACAGTATGGAAACGAAGGTGTCTACGGCATGAGTTGGCCGTTGATAATTCAAGACGACAGCAACCAAGGGGATGACGACAGTACTGGGATTCCTTGTAATGAAAACAACAACTCTGGAAATGATGATTCATGGAAGGGCATTTAGGATTGGCATGGGCGACGCTAGGATTATAGCAACACGGTGGCCTGCACGCACTTGGTAACTAAACGCCTCGTTCCTGTTCTGTTTAACCCTGATGCTTCTTGAAACCAACCTGTTGTGGAATCGACTGATGGCAAGTCAATTGAAACCTCATATGTTCGTGGGAATGCAAACTCGACCTTGTGGGATAAGTGTTCGATATCGACCTTCCTTCTACTATCCTTGATGGTTTGACGCAGTAGTTAGTGTGGATTGGTTATCCAGATATCGCGAAGATACACCCGGTAAGGAGAAAATTTTGCGTATCCCTCTCCCTAGTGGAGAATCGTCGCCTGACCTAAGGTGTCAGAGTAGTGTAAAGATTAGCATCATTTCAGCAATGAAGGCCCAGAAGTGTCTACGGAGGGATTACCCTGCTACGTTAACAACCGTTACTGACGTAAAACAAAGGAAAAGAGGATCGAGGATCCACCAATCGTTCGAGATTTCTCTCAGTGTGCTATTCGAGGAACTTTCAGGTTTACTTCCACAACTGTTAGTCAGAATCTCAGTTGATCTCACGCTAGAGGCAGCTCTGAATACTTGTACTCTTACCGTCTTGCACCAAGAGGGTTGCAAGAATTGTCTACTCAACGACGGGAACTGTTGGACATGAGTTTTGCCGAACCTGGTTATTCGCTCTGGGGACCCGCGATTATATCCGTGAAGATAAGCCTTTTCGTATATGCACTGATTATCAAGAACTCAACAAGGTGACAGTCAAGAACCGTTTGCCTCGACCATGGATTGACAACCTGTCGACTAGTTGCAAGGGTCAAGCTCCTATTCGAAGATTGATTAACAAACGAACTAACATCAGATGGAAGTCCAAGGGGAGGATGTTCCTAAAACGGCATATCGAACGCAATGCGGCCATTGCCAGAAGACACAGGAAGAATTATTCCATGACCTTTTGGGATAAATAATACACCAGCAGCTTTATGGATCACATGAATCGACCGTGTTTATTGAGGATGTCTTGAATCATTTCCAGGAGAAAGGAACACCATGAACAGCACCTGTATTTTCGTCCTAGAGTTCCTAGGGGAGGAGCAACTCCGCGCGAAGTCTTGTAAAATGTGACTTCTGGATTCGAGAAGTACATTTTTGGTCATGTAATCAACAAAGTGGAGAAGTACACGTGGATCTCGCTAAGATCCATTTCATTAGAACTGATCGACACCAAAGAGTCCTTCAGGGATAAAGCATTTCCTTGGTTTCGCTAGATTCTATCGCAGATCTATCATGGGATTTTCGAAGATTGCGCCGCTGTAACCTCTTTAGCACAGCGGGGTGCTGTGAATTCTTGGGAGACAAAACAGGAGAACATCTTTTCAGCTTTTGAAATCCAACTCTACAGTGCACTAAGAAGCATCTTTACCCGAGGGTGCGGGTGATCTGGTGGTATACCATGACGGTCTGAATCAGAGTCTCATTTACACACCGATGCAACACGAGAGGGTGATGGCTTACGTGGTGGATTAACAGGAAGAATTGCACGACTCATAACCTTGGGTGGAAGCTATGATCTCGGATTTGAGCTGGAGGCATTACTTGGATGGTACCAAATGCACTACTTAGACCGATCACAAGGGCCTCCCGTGTACCCTTGCTTTGAAAAGAGCTAAACATGTGATGGCATCATTAGATGGAACTCTCGAGCGATTACAACTATGGAACCTAAACACGTATGAGCATGCAGCTCACCATCGACTCTAGCCTAACCGATCAGATTCGCCCTGATCAAACCGAAGCACTGAAGGAAGAGAATTTTTGAGTTGGGTCCATGCGGGGCATGGAGGAGCAACTTTTGGCAAGTTGGACGATATTCGCTACTTCATGGAACAAATACAGATCCCACTATACAGTAACCGTAGGGAACTTGCGTTGAGCAAAGCACACCAGCCTCGATATTCTAGTCGTCCGGGTTTTGATGAGAGTTATTAGGATCTATAAATCTTGCACTGGTAATCGGGAATGAAGGCCCACCTAGCTATGTGTGTGAATGATGTTTGACTTGTGGGGAAGTCAAGGTGAAGTATCAGCAACCAGAAACACCCATATGGACATGAGGACAGGCTGTCATGGATTTTGTCGCTAGTCTACTTACAACTCGAAACGGAAACAATATCACCTGGGTGATCGTTGATTGTCTCACGTAACCATCACACTTTATTGCACTCAAAGAAACTGACGAGTCATCACAGCTTGTGAATATTCCTCTGAGAGAGACGGCTTTTAGGCACAAGGTTCTAACTCCTGTTACCTCTGATTTTGATCCATGCTTAATGTATGATAGGCAACACGCAACACTCTTGACTCATGTCTAGACATGAGCGTTACTTATCACCATAAGACAAATAGTCCGAGTAAACGAACCCCCCGACACTCGAAGACATGCTGCAGGAATGTGTGCGATTGACTTAGTGAAAATTGGAAGGACATCTCTGTTTGGGGCATTGTACGGATGATAATGCCAATATTCTTGTTTGGCTAAGGTGAGTGACAACCTAATCGCAAGTCCAGGACTTGTGCTCTAAACTCTTGGGAAGATTGTTTAGATCGGGAATCGCGTGTCGATAACGCGTGACCGCCAGGGAAAACTGATAAGCTTAGGAGACGCTGGGAGTTCACTGTAGGCGAACGTATCACAATTGAAAGTCTCACCCTGGGAGGGTGAGTTGCGGTTTGAGAAACACGGTAAGTTTAATCCACGCTATGTTGGGCCATTCAAAATTTTGTAACGTATTGGCAAAGTGGCGTACAAGCTCGAGTTACCATCGAGTTGGGTAACGTTCATAATGTTTTCATGTTTCGCAACTAAAGAAGTGGTTGTCCGATGAAACAATTGTTGTACCACTCCAAGAACTGAAAATCGATGACAAATTGCAGTTTGTCAAAGAACCCATCGAAATTGTGGATCGGGAAGTTAAGGTTCGTAAGCATAGTCGTATTCCAATTGTGAGAGTTCGTTGGAACTCAAAGCGTGGACCGGAGTCCACAGGGGAACGCAAAAATCAGATGAAACTCAAGTACCCTCACATATTCCCAACTGACTAATCTAAATCTGATACAACTGGCGAATTTCGGGGCGAAATTCCCTTTCAAGTTGGGGATGATGTAGCACCTGCAGAAGATCCGCACTTATTTAACATTTCACCATTTTGGATTGCTTGTCAAATTTCGGGACGAAATTTCTTTCAAGTTGGGGATGATGTGACAACTCGAACTCTCAAGGTTAGTCTCATAATTCTAATTCCTCATTGTTTCTCTTTCGCATTCTTGTTACGACGATATTGTTAAACGTAAACGTATTGGGTTTAGGCTTGAGTGTGAAATTGAGCCATCCTTGTGTCTAGAATTGTGGTGATTGGGCCGCGCACGTTTAAAGACCAAACCCGAGCACACACATTGATTCCTCGGCCCATTGCACATGAGACCAAACCCGAGCGCACACACACTCTTATTACTATGATAATCGTACATGGTTAGCTAAAGCCCAAATAATAATAGGGAATTTGGGCCGGCCACTGTTGAGATGATATATACACGCACACACCTAAAGAATTGTACGTGGTTTTCATAAGTTAGCATTCACATTATCACAAACCCTAACACCCCCACTTTTAAATTTACGGCAAC
The DNA here is from genome assembly GCA_030545235.1 of Helianthus tuberosus. Lineage (NCBI taxonomy): Eukaryota > Viridiplantae > Streptophyta > Magnoliopsida > Asterales > Asteraceae > Helianthus > Helianthus tuberosus. Next base: position 155,341,924 of record CM060444.1, read on the forward strand.
CACCACCACCCCCGTTTCAGCCGGAGCACAACTACCGATCGCCGGTAAGGCCCCTCTCCTTTAACTGTACCTCTTTAAATTAACCCATTCATCGCGGTTTCTCATCATGGTTTCGGTTTGACTTGTGAATCTATGTTTACGTGACATCATGCTTAACTGTTTATGTGTTTGCAAATCTGAATTAGTGGGTGTATTATGTATGCGTGTGTGTATATACATGTATATATATATATATATATAGGGAAAGGTTAACATACAAAAAGCCTTATCGTACATCACATACGTGACAAGCACAACCGTCGGATCAGGGTATAATCACGCATGGAACATATAATCACGCATGGGAACACATAATCACGCATGGGATCAGTTTTTTTTTTTTATAATAACGCATGGAATCCAAAATCACGCACGTTATTTTGCTCAAAATTGTAATTACGCATGTTATACACTTGGTCGCATACGATAATGTACGATAAGGCCTTTTGTACATTATACTTTCTCTATTTATATATATATATATATATATAAAACTAACAGTAGACTTGAAGATTTTGAAAGTATGTATGTGGTGTTACGCATGAACGTGATCGTTGAACGTGTATCATTACGACTGCTGAAACTTGCTAATCTGAATATATATGTAAGCGTTGTCGTAGATTACACGAAGGTGTGTGGACACGAACCGAGATGACGATGTCGGATATATATAAGGGCGATCTGTAAATGCATATGTGCTTATGAATAACTGATTACATGCAACTTATAATGGCAAGTATGAACACATGCTTGATTTTATTAGCACAATTCATTTGAGCTAACTGTTTAATCGACATATGAGCCTACTGTTTAATCGGTGTTACTAGATGGCGTGTATAGAATGTAATATGTTGATTTGTGAATAAAGAACATGTGAACAAGGTATATGATTAAAGTATTATGTGATCGGCCATGTGATGAAACAGTTAGAATGTTACGTGAAATCGATTGATTGATAATTATGATGATTATGTTATGGGCCGATTTTCATGTTAAAGGGTTGTGTTGCTTATACATAATAGTGAGTTATGTTGGTATGACATGAATCAATGATCTAGGGTTTAGATCAGTGTTGTAAAAGTCGGATTACTCGGCCGAGTACTCGGCGAGTACTCGGTCCTCGGACCCCCTCCGAGGCGACTTCCTCCTAGGCGGTCTCAATTAGTCGGCCTCGGGATTACTCGGGTGTACTCGGTGCCTAGTCGGCGCCTAGTCGGACGTAGTCGGTCTAGGCGGTCAACGTGGTTTGTTGACTTTTAATCGGTCAAACTCGGTCAAAATCGGCCTACTCGGCCTTGTACTCAGACTAGTCGGACTTGTATTCAGAATATTTGACCTTTAAACATGTTTCATTTTAAATTATACTCAGTTGACATGAATTATGCTTATTTTAACACATATATAATATATAACAATTAATTTTCTTTATATTTACCATGTCCGCGTACTCCCCGAGTACTCTCCGAGTACTCCGATTACTCCCAACTCCCCAGTCGGCCGACTAGGGACCGCCTAGCGACTTTTACAACACTGGTTTAGATAATGAAGGCTGGCGAGTAGGTATAATCTTGGTTGGGTCAAAGAACGGTGAGCATAAATCAAGAAATTGGTGACATATTAACTGTTTTGGGCTAATGGGTAATCGGCTATCATACGAAATAAGTGGGCTGTACATTCTGGTGGGCTGGGCCTGATGGGCCACTTATCCTTTTTGTATTTAGGATGCTTGAAGTTGTAAAGTGAACTTGGGCCGAAGGGTTATAGTGAACTACACCAATCCTAAGTGAATCCTTAACTTGTTTTGTTTACATACTTGTGTGTTGGAAGACTAAATATTGGAGTTGATCAAACTCTTTATAGAAGCATGATTGGGTCTTTATTGTACCTGACTGCATCTAGGCCAGACATCATGTTTGCAACATGTGTTTGTGCAAGATCCCAATCAGCCCTTAGAAAGTCTAACCTTATTGTTGTAAAAAGGATATTCAGATACCTAAAAGGTGCTCCCACACTTGGTATCTGGTATCCAGCTGATGGAAATATCAAGCTTTCAGGTTTCTCAGATAGTGACTTTGCTGGATGTGACAAAACAAGGAAGTCCACATCAGGAGGGTGCCAATTCCTAGGCAGTTGCTTAGTGTCTTGGCAAAGCAAAAAGTAAGCAGTTGTTTCAACATCCACTGCTGAGGCAGAGTATATAGCTGCTGCAAACTGTACAACCCAACTGTTATAGCTTCAAAATCAATTGCTGGATTTTGATATCACTGCCTTAAAGACACCTCTCATGTTGGACAGTCAGGCAGCAGAAAATATCATCAAAAATCCAGTATCCCATTCAACCACCAAGCACATGGATATCAGACATCACTTTGTGAGGGATTGCTATGAAAAAAGTTTGATTTCTCTGCATCATGTTCCAACTAAAGATCAGCTGGCAGATGTGCTAACAAAAGCATTAGACACATCCACCTTTGAAAGCTTGATCTCTAGGATTGGCATGTTGAACATGGAATAACAAGCAAAATCTTGTTTTTCTATGAATAAAAGCATTAAAATGTTTTCAGAAAATTAAAATTCCATCCTTAAAAATAGTTAAAAATGAAAATTTTCATTAATCCTTAAAAGTCTGCCATAACCACTATTTTGGTTCAAACATCTGTTCTGATGATTATTGTCCACTGCTGAAAGTCAACCACTGTTCCCTCATTTCCTTGTTAATCACTGTTGATCAAAATCAGTGTTTTAACCCACTAATGGCTATTCATTGATAGCTAAAAATCAGCCACTGTTTTCATTTGACCTTTCAGCAAACCACTGATACTTGTTCCATTAGTGGTTTCCTAAACAACTGTCTTCCATTAATCATCAGTGGTTGTCACGTGGACAGTACTTATCCGTCAGATCTTTTGTAACCGCTGCCACGTCAGCATTCACTTTTTCCCTTTATAAAACCCTGATCAAAACCCCAAACAGGGTTTTCACTGTCAAATCGAATTCAAAATTCCTTTCTCAAAGCAGTTACCATCCATTTCTCTCAAATCCTTCACCATCTTCTTCCTCTCACTATCACACTCAAATTGCCATGGCTCTTCCATACAAAACTCCCCACAACTACCTGTGCATCCTTGAAAAACCAAGTGATAGCACAACCTTTAACTCCATCATTGATACCCTTTCAACCACAAAGTACAAAACTTTGTTGACTTGCAGTGCCCCTATCTTCCTGGAAACTCAACACGAATTCTGGAAAAATGCTAAACTTGATATTAAGGACAAAAAGCCCTTAGCAATAAATTCATCAATCTGGGGTATTGCTGTTACCATCACACCACAAACTCTGTCGGAGGTCTTTGAACTCAATGATATTCAAGGTAAAAACTCCTTTCCTAAAACAGAGTATCAAACTGATTTTCTTGAGAGAGGGTATGAAGAGGAAATGAAAAAGGACACTTTACAAAAAGGTAGTTTTCCTCCTGCCATGAGGTTTTTATTTCATACCCTCCTCATGTGTGTGTGTCTAATAAAACAACTGCTTTCAATGAGATACCATTGAAGATTCAATATCTGGGTTATGCAATTTTGAATGAAGAAAATTTTAACTACTCCTAGGAAATCTTCAATGACATGGTTAAGAATATTAATAATATTAAAGATAATAAGAAACCATTTTTCTTGTTTCCAAGGTTTCTAAGTTTTTATTTTCAAAAGAAATTTTCCAAGGATAATGCACATGTGCTTATCCAAGGAAATCCTTGTCAAATAAACAGCCATTCTTCTGAAACTTTTACTAGGCTGTCAAAACCTTCTAAAACACAAACAGAGGAGCCTGAGCAGAATTTAGCAGCTACAACTGCTCCTCAGGTCCCTACTGTTGAGCCCACTACTCAAGGTGATCACAGCAGCAAAACAACTGCTGTGAAACCCACACCTAAAACCACCAAAAGACCAAAACAGAAAAAATTACAAAAGCCCCCCAAACCTACAAAAAAGGTAACTCTGGAAGATAAGATCCCAGAGCAACTACCAGTGACAACACAAAAGTCACCAATAACCACTGCTGCTACTTCCTCACAGCAGTTGGAAGAAAGATCTCAACCTGAGCCTCAAACTCCTCATGCTTCTTCTAAAAAAGAACATGTTGTATAAACAGGGACACCACGTTATGATGCTATGGAATCACTTGATTCCATCATCCACAGCCCAGCTCCCGGGGCAAATTCTCTTTCTACACCCATACTCACAGCCCAAATTCCACCACAAATATTACCCTTGTTGGATGCACTTGATATAGCTCAGACAGAAATCAGTTCTTCTCAACCACCTATCACTGAGAATAAGCCTCAACAAGTGACTGAGTCTGAGCTCCCTATCATTGCTAACCCACCAACAACTGAGGAGGTTACACCCCTTGAGTTACATGTAACTCTTGGTGGTAGTTCAAGTGGAGCAGCTACTACAAGTGTTGAACCCACTGGTTCACACTTGGACAGTAGTTTCATAAGTGAGACTCCCTTGAAGGCGATTTCTTCTTTGGGAACCTGAGTGTTTCCAGTATTCACTGGTACACTTAAAAGGGTTACCCCTACTGAAGGAAGAAGTCCCTAGTACCAAGAACAGGGGGCATCAGTGGATGACTTTTGGGATACTTTTCCTAAGTCAACTGCTGATACAACCACTGTCAGTGGGAAATCAGACGATCCCATTAAGTTGGGTGATGGTTTAAAGTATAGAGAATTGACGGAGAGGGTTGACAAGATTGACACAACTGTTGCAGAAATCAAAACTATGATGCAACAGTTGTTACAAGCACAAAAGGCACCACCCACTGCTGCACCAGCTCAAACATCTGCTCCTTCATCTGCTCCTACTCCCACTGAGCTATGGAACTTATTTCAACCTTTGCTTCACAAACAAAGAGAATATGCTGATCAACAACATGAAGTTCAAATTCAGAAGATAAGAAATTTAATGGAAGCTAGGTTCAAGGATACACAAGCAGACATCAAGGCAATCAAGGCCCATTTGCTGCAAACCACTGGCACTGCTCCTCCCTCAATAATTTGTGTTCATAATCCTCCAAATGATGCCAAAAAGGGGGAGAAAGTTAAAAAGAAAAAGGGATATGAAGATGGTCTGTACATTGAACCAGATGCAAAATCTAACTTGGCTGCAGATATCCCTAGGCCAGATGGTTCTAAAAAGGTTGATGTAACCTTAAATGCTTTGGCTGATGAAAAAGAAAGGCTGAAAAAGGATATGGAGACAAAGGGTAAAACAAGGTTTGAGCAGGAGAAGAAAGGTTTATGGAGATGGAAGAACAGGGTACTTCTGAGCCCAAGGATGAGCAGGAAAATCCTAAGCCTAAAAGAAGACAGCCCACTAGAAAAGTGAGGCAACCCAAATCAACACCTTGTAGAATCACAAAACATACTCCCCAAACTCCCAAAAACTCCTCTCATCAAACCTCCAAACCAATAGATGTTAAAACACCTGTTGTATCAACAACTGTTGGTACTTCAGTGGTTTCAACAGATGTTAACCCAACAACTGCCACACCAAAAACATCATCACCTCCACAAAAGCCACCTGCCAAAAAGCAGAAGACATCAGATGACGCATCATCTGTTGTAATGACAACAGTGGTTGAAACACCAGTTGTTTCAACAACTGTTAGTCAGCCATCCATTACTCAAATCACCACCACTTAACCCACCAAAACACCACCAACCTCTCCTAAACCCAAAAGGAGAAGGATAATATTGGAAGATGATTCTCCACCACCTCCAACATCTTCACAACCACTGACCCTTGCTACCATTCCAAACCCTGTTCCACTCTCTTCAGTACAAGCTTTAAATCCAAACACTGCCATTGTTTCTGCAGCAGTCCAATATCCATTAGATCTTCTAGCAGTTAGAGAGGAGATAAAATCCTTCTACTATGAAGATGATCCTGTAAAAAGGAACCTGCCATCTCTTCAAGGGTATCCTAGGCCTAACAACATAGAAGAATATTTGAAGTTAAAGGCTCAACAAGCAGAGGATATCTCTAAAAGAAATACAGAAGGAAAATCTGACAAAGAAATTCAAAGATACTTTCAATATCTGCTCACACAAGTCAGAACTTTGGAGCAGTTTTCAAAAGATTTGTGTCAGAAACTTTCAGAAAGAGATGATGGAAGCCTGAGAAAAGACTATATTGATCACATCATGGCCTTCAAGATATACAAGGCAGAAAGAGCTCAATACAGAGAATGGACCATGAGTGAGCTTAAAGAGGAGTTAGAAAGAGTGCAAAAGATGAACAATAACAAAGTAAAACACACTCCTCCTGTTTGGTTAAAGTACAAGAAAAATGTACCTGAAAGGGCTTTAAAGCTGAAGAGAATGAAAGAAGAGCTTATTGCTGCTAATTATGGGTCAAGGAATCAGGTTAGCAGGTGGAAAGAAGATAAAGTCTTAACCACTTACAAGAGGTTGGAAGAGTTGAGAAAGAAAGATCCCAAGGTTCCTTAAAAGCCTGACTATCCTGAAGCAGTGGTTCCGGCTAAACCACAAAAGCTACAAATCAGGAAATCCACTGCTCCACCTGCTGCCATCCTTTATCAAAGAAGGAAACAAAAGCAGATGGATGCAAAAACAGTAGAAGATATAGCAAAAGGGGATTTCATTATAAAAATGGTCCTTCAGCAGATGATAGCAGAAAATCCTGAATTGGCAAAAGCTTCAAACACTACTCAACCAGTCATTACCAGGCCTCCATCTCCAAACTCATCATCAATAAAAACTCTCCCAAGAAACCCACTGGATTCAAAAATACTAAAGTGGAAATCTGACAAACAGACCCACGTATTGACTTTGCTCAAATCCAGTGGTGAAGTGAAGCAAATATAAAGGGAACAAGCATTGGGCCTGGGTGTTAAAGATCTGCAAGATCTCCTTGAGCTTACACTGTGCAGGGATGAGGATGACACAGATTCCTTGGACTTTGAATTACAATTCAAAGGTCAAGTCAGGGAATTGTTGATGAGGCAATAAAGATCCAAGAATATTGAAGAGTTTTGCCATCATATGTTCCAGGGGGAGATTGTTGGGATTGAACCCTACAGAGGAACAGTTGATTAAAGCCAAAACTGGATCAGATTAGTGGATCCAGAATAAGCAGATGTTTGTATTTAATCTTTCCCCTTGGAAGTGGCCCTAACATCTGATGACCTCCATCCACTGTTCGTCTACAACAACTGCTGATCTTCAACAACTACTAAAGACTGTTGAAGACTAAAGCACTGATGCTCAATCTACTGTCATGGTTCAAGTACTGCTGAAGACACAAAGCACTGCTGGGAGTATAACAGTGGAATGAGAAACAGTAGTTAGTTTATCTCTTTGTATTGTATTGTAATCAGTGGTTAGATAGCAGTGCGTGTATAGATCAGTGGTTGTAGGTTGTTAGGAGGTTAGATGTCACTTTCATGGTGACGTCAGCAAAGATGCTTCAGTGGTTTGTTCGGTACTATAAATAGAACAGTACCCTGTACTGTTCTATCAGCTCTTTCTTCACAACTCATTATGTACGAACAACCATCTGTGAGCTCAGGCCGAGGGGGAGATTGTATTACATGCATGCAAGTGTAATTGAATCATTGTAATAAATATAATCATTCGATTCTCTGTTAAACATGTGTGTTGAAAGCAATTCTTCCATTTGATTGTGTGTTGAAAGTTTGTTTCATTTAGTTTCCGCCGCAATTGTTTATCATTCATCTTCATTAATCTCAAACAAACACAATGATCCTAACAAAAGCATTCGTTATTATGGTTTAATTTTCTTTTAAAAAAACTTATGTATAAAAAGTTATTGACGTTTAAAAAAGACCGAGGGGGGGGGGACTTTCATGTGCATTGCATCTGGGTTTTTGAATTTTATCTTTAATTAGGTTTTTTTTAATTAAATTATTTAATTGCCCTTATCTTAATACATTAAATAATGACATGTGTCCTCATCATGTTCTTTCTTATCCTTCTCACAAATTTTATCTTTTTTTACAGGATCCTAAATCTTATAATGTCAAAAACTGGAAACTGGTCTCTCAAACAATAAAAGAATTTAAAATTACAAATTGTTATTTTGGTTAAACCAAATGGATGAGAATCATGTTTAATTGTGTGGGACCCACTTAATATTAAAAAAATGTATTAACACATTTAGTCCAACAATTTGTTCAAAGTAACTTGTTTTATCCTTGAAATGGACACTAGATAAACTTTTTTGTTAAATTATAAATGTTTTATCCTTGGACACCGGTTAAACTTTTTTTGTCAAATTATAAAAAGAAATAATATCAAAATCCATCTTAACATTAAAAGAAATACATTAAAAAACCTAATTCTCTATGGGCCCCATAGCAAATGGGATTTCATCGTGTGCACAAAATACCCTTACCAAATGATAAACAATATATATAAGCTTTAAATTAACTAGGTTTATCACTGTCGCCGTGTTGCGGCGAACTTCTTTTGTTATTTAGTCTGTTTTTACATATTTTTTGAAATCACTACGAGCTCGTTGTGCACGGAAGCGCTGACAAGAATAAAAAGAAAATGTAGAAAAAAACAATAAAAGATAACCGAAATAAAATCAACCAAAAAAATGTATGGTAATAATGTTGTTTGTATGAAACCGTGGTCAGAGAAATTGTATTGGGTCCCGGTACCGAATTTCCCAAACCGAAATATCTTAAGTACCAGGCATTCCTTGTACGGTTCACTATCGGTTTTTATCTTCATATACTGGTACCAAAACCGGTATTTTCGGTGCCAGTACCGATTCGGTATCGGTGGGCACCGTGCTCATCCGTACCCCTAAAACTAAAAAAAATAAACCATTAAAAGTTGAAGAAAATCAACAAAAAAAAAAAGTTGTACGATACCGTCGTTGTCCGTATGGTACCCGTGATCAGGGATGAGCAAATGGTACTGGGTAGCAGTACCGAATTCCCAAACTAAAAGATTTTCAATATCAATTTGGTACCGACTAATGGCGTTTTCTGTACTCGGCAGGTGCCGATTTTTAACTTCATCTACCGATACCAAACAGGACCGGATCGGTATTTCGATACCACTACCGGTTCAATACCGGTTGACACCAAGCTTATGCCAACCTGTGATACAAAAAAAATCATTAAAGTTAAAAAAATATGAAAATGTATTCAACTTAACCAGTTCGATACCGGTTGACACCAAACCTATCCCAACCCGTGATACTAAAAAAATCATTAAAGTTAAGAAAAAAATATAAAAATGTATTAAATTAAAAAGTAAAGAAAATAATTATTCAATAACATTAAAATAATAAAGGTATTAAAAACTATATATAATATTATAATATTATAATATTAAAGTTATTATTCATTAGTTTCTATTATTAATATATAATATAATATATAATATATATATATATATATAATAAAGTTACTATTCATTAGTTTATATTATTAATATATAATATATATATTCTATTATTAATATATATAGTTTCTATTATTAATATATATATATATATATATATGGTCAGGATTTAGAGAGAACGGTGAAAAGTGTGAGAACGGTAAGAATGATTTTAGAGTTGACAGGTGGCATTGATGCTAAATTACACTAAGGGGTAATATTGTCAAAAGACCCACACACATGAACTGGGTGTTTAAATAAAACGCCATAAAAACACCAAATTCAGAAAAAAAAAAAAAAAAAAAGCCATGAAAATACCCAGTTAAAACGCCATAAAACACTCAGTTCAGAAAAAACGCCATGAAAAACTCAGTTTAAAACACCATAAAACACTTAGCTCAGAAAAACGCCATGAAAATACCTAGTTAAAACGCCATAAAAACATATAGTTCAGAAAAACGCCATAAAAATAACTAGTATAAAAGGCCATAAAACACCCAGTTCATAAAAACGCTATAAAACCCATTTAATTTTTTTTCGAAAAGTATATCAATAGTATATTCGTTGGAAAGATAAAAAAAACGTTGAGTTTTATGGTGTATTTTGTTTTAGAAAAATAATCACGTATAAAAAAGTTATTGGCGTTTAAATATGATGGGGGAAAATGTCATGTGATTAGCATGTGCACCCTTGTTTGGATCTTCAAATTTTACCCTTCCTGGTACTTATAAGGTTCCCATTATTTACAAAAATGCCACCGCATCATCTTAACCACAAATCACAAAGATCCTATGGCTAAAAATCGTTCTCACACTTCAAATCGTTCTCTCCTGATCCCATTCCTATATATATATATATGTGTGTGTGGGGGGGGGGGGTTCGGCTACAAAGTCCATTTTTCCTACAAAGTGTACAAAGTCATAAAACACCACCATTTCAGCCATAAAACACACTCAAAACCCACAAATAACAGAGTGAAGATCACTAAAACACAATATCCAAACCCTAACAATCCATAAAAATTTCAAACACACCATCCTATAAGTATGAATATAAAACACAACAGGATAATCAACATAAAACACACTAATGTTAGTCATTCGATAATCAAAGCCTTATCATCCAAAACACAACACACAACCCATAAATATGACGTTTTAGCAATCTTCACTTTGTTATTTGGGAGGTTTTGAGTATTTTTATGGTTGACATTATGGTGTTTTATGACTTTTTACACTTTGTAGGAAAAATGGACTTTGTAGCCAACTCCCACCCATATATATATATATATATATATATATATATATATATATATAGGGAGCCGCTAAAATGAAAACCACCCCCAGTTGTAAGAACCGTGAGAACCTCTCTCCACCAATCATATTCAACCAACAAAAGGGGTAATTTGGTCATTTACCTCATATGTCAAATCTCTCTTTCTCTCTCTGTCAGCATTTAATATCACCAGCTTTTCATCCATCTCACCTCTCTCATCTATCTCTTGAATTTTAAATATCTTCAAATCATCTCTCTCTTAAATATCCTTTACCCCCAAATCTCTTTCTCTCTCTAACAAAACCCACCGGCCGACTACCTCCACCCATTTGCCACCCCCGTCAGGATCCACCACCAGCCACCCCAAATTTCTCGATTTTGTCATGTTGGCTCAATCAGGGGGTCATTTTGAGTGCTGTTTCTTCACCCCCACTTTCTCGATTCCAAAGTAATCGCCGGCCACCCCCAACTGTGGTGGCGGCTCGTGATGCCGGTGGCCCCAAACAGAGGTGGAAGGCGGTGGTGGGGCGGTGGTTTGGTGGGAGTTCGGCAGAGGCGGAAGGCGGTGGTGGTTTGTGGGGAGACCGGTGGGGGTTTTGGGGTAGAGATCGGTGATGGCGGTGGTAACTGTTTGTAGATCTGAACTTCTGGACCTTTTTGTCACCCCTTGTTGATTTTATCTACTTCAATCATGTTTTTTGGTAACTGTTTTTGCTGCAGGTTTGATTCTGTTGAATCTGGGTTTGAATCTTGTGGGTTTGACTTTCTTGATGGTTTGTTTTATCTGCTTCAATCTTGGGTTTGATTCTGTTGAATGTTTAAATCGGTTGAATGATGTTCATGTTCCTTTTGAATGTTTAAATCGGTTTTAATGATGTTCATGTTCCTTCTAGGTTTGAATGATGTTCATGTTCCTTCTGGGTTTGAATGATGTTCATGTTCCTTTTGAATGTTTAAATCGGTTGAATCTGGTGCCTTATTGAATCGGTGGTGATGATGCAAAAAAAAAAAAAACGGACGATGGCGCGACAAGGATGGTGGAGGGTAGGTTTTTGAACCCGCAACCCCATTTTGCAGCATCTGATTATCGGAAAATCTGAGCCAAAACTTCGTTTTTTTTTCAAGAATCCACTCGTTCTTTTTGATTTTTGTTTGTTGGGTTTTTATATTTTTTTTGAGGCGTCGATGATGATAGCAAACTATCTGAGACACCTACCGAGTAACGATTTTCTGGGTGCGTTCGTTTTTGCAAAAAAAAGTTTTTGTAAAAAAAAAAGTTAAATCGTAAACTTTTTAACGTAAAACGTAAAAAGTTTTACGTAAAACGTAGAACGTAAAAAGTTTTACGTAAAACGTAAAAAACGTTAACGTAAAAAACCTGAATTTAAAAATGTTAACGTAAAAAACGTTAACGTAAAAAACCGGCGCGTAAAACGTAAAAAACTGGCGCGTAAAACGTAGAAAACGTTAACGTAAAAACGGCGCATTGAAAAAACGACGCGTGAAAAAGCCGGGCGTAAAAACGGCGCGTTAAAAAATGAGGCGTGAAAAAGCTGGGCGTAAAAACGTAAAACGTAAAAATCTGTAAAAAAATCTGAATTTGAAAATGCTTAATAAAAAACTATGTTTAAAAAATTAAAAACTAATATAATAATACAAAAAAGTAATAAAAAACAATAAAGACAAAAAGACAAAATAGAGTAATTTTACTAAAATACCCTTTTGGATTAAAATATTAAAGACATAATAAGACAAAAAATACTTAATATTATTTTTAAATACTTTTAATCTTATCTCTCCGCGCGATGCGGCGGTACGCTATCACGGACATTCAATTGGTTCCGGTTAGGTTCGTTATAATAGTGGTATGATACATATACTCGGTATAGAAATCAACGCATGTTTTACATCAATTGAAATCAGAACAAATAAACACCGGTAACGACAAGGATGTTGTCCAAATGGCATCAATCAGTTCAGATCGTCATGGTACTGGTAATGACATTCGTTTATCATCGCAGACAGAGTTGTATAATAAAAATTATCGAAACTGGAAATCATAAAAATGAATACAGGTACATGTAATAATGTTGTTCGGTAGGATACGTCAGTTTACCAAAAGTAAAAAGAGTAAAAGTAAGTACTAGTACCAATACCAATACCGATGTTCGTTCGTTTCGGTTGGGTTGGGTTGACTACTGTTGCGGCACAAAATTCATTACCAAACATAAACCATACAAATGAGTACAGGTATAGGTACCGATGTTATTCGGTATGGTATAGTAGCGATACGATGCCAATTTATCGAAACAAAAACAATATAAATAAATACCGGCTCGATCGGTTTAAGTTCTTTTTGGTATGATAGCGATACAATTAAATGTAAATAATAATATGTATAATAAAACTTATTGTATTATTAAAAATAAAAATACGAAAAAAACTATATCTATACTATTATAAAAAGGAGAAGTGATGTAAAAGATGGTAATTTTGTCACGCGTATCAATTTTAAAGCAATATGTACAACAAAGATAAAGCAGGCAAATCGAGACAATCTCCATATTTTAAGACGCTAGATGGGGTAATTCAGACAATTCCTTCTTCTCTTTCATGAACACTCAATTCCTTAAACCTCCTATTGAATGTTGCGGCCGATCGTTTTCATCCGACCCCTGATAAGAAAAGTGTTACAATGAAAAGAGATGCTTTATATGCAGTTCCACAGAAGGGAAGGGAAGGGAGGCGGAGCCGATGTGTCCAGCAACGGCGGTGAAGCGAGCTAGGGCTTCTAACGACAACAATTCACTTTTGTAATTTTGGGTTTTGGTGATCTTCTATTCTGCTCGCAAGCAACCTGGATTGAACATCTACTCTGTTTGATGACAATTAGGGTTTGGAGTATGCGATTCAGATGGAAAATGCCTCCATGTAAGTTCACACGAAATTAGGTAAGTGTTGTTTGAGCTCTTGATTTCCATTATATTTCTTCGAATTGAATTCGAATTTAGATTTACAAGCCATTGATAGTTGGTATGTGTGTGCTTACTGAATGTACAATAATCCTGGTATATTAAGATGCTTTGATTATACGATTGGACTACCTTTGCTTGAAGATGAAATGCGGAGGGTTGAAAGAGTGAATGTAAGCCTTATTGTTAATTATTTTCTTACATTTTGCTGGAAATGTTCTTGATTGTATTATCTTTGTAACTTTGTTTAAAATGTTATATGCTTACAGCAACACAGGAGTCTAGATTGAAACTATATGCCTACTGACAGGGTACGTACATACTGCAAGTAAATGGTTTTGATTTTACCTAATGGTTATCAGATCTGTCAGCAACCTAACTGAATCTTCCATGCTTGAGCTTTTCATACTTTCGGCAATATTTCCTGTACGTTTTCTATACGATGTGTTCTCGATCGAGTAGTTTTCAAAAGTTTGTTTATCAGATTGTTTACCTTCAGTAGATGCTTGGAGGGATCAGTGGCTTGCCAACAAGAAAGCAATTGCTAAGAGAAACGTCTACATGCTCTTAAAAGAGAGGTATCTGTTTTCATTGCGGTCGTAACCCCAACTCAAATCCTCCTCCAACTGTCTTAGAGGTATAATATTTCAGATTTGTTATCTTTTAGTTTTGAAATTTGATTATATAAAACCCTAGATGTTTTGTGTTAATTGATGTTTGTTTCGATCCAAGTTCGGGTTTTTATTTGGGGGTTTATGTTAGTTTGAAGCTTTAGTGTGATTGATTAAGAAAGTAATAGATAAGATGATCAAATTGGGAATTTCTTGTGGAATAAAGGGAGTAGAAGTGTTTTAAATTAGGTTAAAGAAATTTGTAAATTAGCAATTTTTTGTAACCATTTGATGTTGGATGACTTGATACTGATTACTTGATCTGCCGATAACTCGATAGTTATAAAAGGAATCTGTTTATCTGCCCCTTCACAGAACATGTTATTGTGACCTCAAGTCACATTAATTAAATAATTAGTTCCATAAGGATAGTCGAAACGCCCCTTAATGATTATGATTTCTGATTATTTTGGGTAAAATAATAAGACACTAAAAATTCAGAATAGGTGACCTCGATTAGGTTTTTTTTGTTGATTTTTGTTTCAATGTTAGTTGGTGTTGATTATCTTACAGAAGAGATCAACTTCATCCTCAATGGCACCACAACGCTTTCATGACGTTCGAGAAAGTGGCCGATCAGATGTTCCTACCATGCTCCATTTGCGCGTAGAGGTAACACGTTATTGATTATATGTATAAACGGAGATTTGTATGATTTATCGAGTTTAAGTTTAAGTTTGGTTCTGATTAATCACGATTATGGTATGAGTTTTGTGGATTATTTAGATCAAATCATCTATCGGTTTTTTGACCTAATTGTGAATTCAATTCACTTCACGGAAGTACAGGCTTTCACTAATTTTATAGTTGTTAATTCTTTTTTAATGATTATAAGTGTGTTAAATTTGATTACTAATATTGTCATATTAAATATTACTCTAATTTTGTGCATAAAACAATTAGGAGGTTTTATGCATTAAAATGCTCTGGGGCAACTCTCGACCCGCTTGTTTTTTCTATTTGACCCAATCATAAGTAAATGGGTTGAAATTGCCACCGCTGGTGCAATTATGAAAAATCTCATCTTAATATCTATGTTAATATTTTCTTTAAACTTGTTCGGCTAATTGTTAGAAAATGTTGAATGCAGTCTGTGGCGTTTACTGTTGTACCATTCTTTGCTATGGCAGCCGCGTGGTTCGTGTTCTTTGGGCTGTGCTTAGCAGTGATTTGCCTGTGCTATTGTTGCTGTGCATGAGAACCGTATGGCTATTCCAGACTAGCTTATGCCCTCTCTCTTATTCTCCTCATCCTCTTTACCATCCTTGTAATGTATATATATCTCTCTCTCTTTCTATACTACACACCGAGCCTTTCTTAATTATTAATAATCATGAAAAGTACCAATGTGAAATAAAAGAGATACTTGAAATGGAAATGAAAATTTTGGAAGCACTAAACTATTACCGTATTGTTTTTCATCCTTATCAGTCGTTGCCTCAGTATGTATTTCTTTTACAAGTGTATATCAATTAGTTTTTCCCCTGCATCTATATGTGTGACCATTATGGGTGCAAACGAGCCGAGTCGAGCCCAAGCTCGATCTCGGCCCGGTTTGAGCTTTGTTTTCAAAGCTCAAGTTCGGCTCGTTGGTAGTGTCTCAAGTTTCAGCTCGGCTCGTTTATTATCAATATTAATATATTAAATAAAAATAATATAAATAACATACTCATTTAGGTTTGCGAACTCGATAAGTGAAGCTCGGGCTCGTTTACCAAACAAGCTTATTTTTAGATTCGGGCTCGGCTCATAACCAAGTTTAAATAAGCTCGGCTCGGCTCGTTTGTAGTCAACGATGCCCAGGAGGGTACAAAAAGCACTTGAATGGAATAAAACCAACCAGAAAGTTAATTAAAATACTTTTGCAATTGTTATCTTTGAGAACTACTCCAAAAAGTTAATTCATTAGGTGTTTTGTCTACAAATCACATGATAATGTTCTTGAGTGTGTTACTGTCTTCGACAATAATTCAATTTGTGTACAATATACTTCAAAGAGGTATCATTTTTGACGCGTTAAGAACCTAATACGGAGTCCGTGGGTTTGGGTTTAGTATAAACAGGTTCGGGTCAGTTTCAGATCGTGTTTGGGTCGACCTGGTGAGTTTACGGGTGGGCCCTTTATTTTATTTTATTGTACTTTTTTTCGTAAAAAGTATTTATATATCGTAAGATCCATTTGAAATGTCTGATGCTGATTGTTTTACCATATTGGTCTTCCTGTTTTTGAGGAAAATAATCTTTATTGTTTCAATAAATTGATTGTTTGGTGAAGTTACTGTTTGATGAATTTATTGTTAGTTTTATTGGGGTATCAAGTTGATAATTTGAGTTTGTGTGTCATTTTTGTTGGTGAATACATTGGTTTCTTGTTTGTTTAATTGGTTTTAATGTAGAATACCTAACATACTGTTGGAGATGTGAATTTCCAAAGTGTATATTGTGGCATAACTTAACTTTATGGGGTATTTTATGCCAAAGTTTTAAAAACTAAAAGAGATGTGCATCATGTTTTGTAATTTAAACTTATTTGTGTTGTATACATTTGTGTTTTGGTTGTAAATTTATAGTTTTTGAGTGGTATAAAATTTCGGGTTGAGTTGTGTTTGTCAATTTGCGAAAACTCGTGTTGTGTTCGGGTTCATGTGATTGACACAATTCTTAGGTTTTTGCTGTATTTGGGTTCGATCCACCAACCCATGAACATGACCCAAATTACATCCCTACATTAACATACTGTTATATATACAACACAATGATGGATAGATTATCATTTGGAATTTATTTAATATCTTTTTTTTATTATTAACAGTGCATTCTTCTATTATCTGTATATATCTTCCTCTTGAGAGTTATGTAGTTCTTTTTTTAGTCCCACAGTGGTGGCAATTTTCACCGATATACTGTGATGCAAAATATGATTTATCTGTAAGTAGTAAAGTTAAAATTGTTATCTCAATAGGAAACCTTGAAAAGTTGCCAGCAGTGTATCTTTAATGCATAAGTTATCTTGAATCATTTTATTACTCTGTACTTTTTAACTAATCGTATGCAATCTTGTTTTTTGAAGCTTTGGGATATTGTTCATATTATGGTAAGAAGCTTGATCCAGAGCCGGGAAGGTGTCGAAGGACCAACGGCAAAAAATGGAGATGCGCGAAAGATGCCTATCCCGACTCCAAATACTGCGAACGCCACATGCATCGTGGCAGAAATCATTCAAGAAAGCCTGTGGAATCTCAATCTGCTTCTCAGTCATTATCAACACGTGTCACCGTTGTAAGCAGCACTGGTAGCGGTAATAGAAGTTACTAGAATCTTAGCAATGGAACCTTCCAGAATTCGCACTTGTACCCCACCTCGAATTCCGGGACTATCGATTTTGGGCGTAACTCATCCAATTTGGGCATCAAAAGTGTAACACCTCGAAAATTTACGTCCTATAATGTGTTGACACGTGTCATAGGGTTGAACGTGTGAAAGAATGTTCTTGAAGGACTAAAGTTGACAAACAGTGAAACTGTGTAAATATAAGGGTTCAAAGTGTCAACAATGAATAAATATATGTTACAATAACCCTACATGATGTTTAAAACCTTAAACGAATAGATCATGGATGATACGAAGCGAATTGTGAAAGAAAGTGAGAGATTACAAACTACAGGGGTTAAATGTGCCAACATGTTTAAGTTATACCTCTGAGTGACCGTTTGACAAACCCGAAGCTTTGTAACGATTAAATATGCTCACTAGAATGTACCACAAAAATTTCATGAAGTTCGTTATCGTATGAGCAAGTTGTGATAAAATTCGTGTGCAAGGGTTAGAACCGTCAACATTGAAATTTAGGGCTTTTCGGGTGATCACAAAGTTACCCGAGGACTTGACAAAGTGGGTATAAGTATTAAAGCCCCTATATAATAGTCTTGAAGCCTTAAAATGCAAGAAACATCATGAAAACGATGTTTTGGGGGACCAAGGACCTAAATGCAATAAAAGAAAAACAAAAATCAGGTTTACATGTCCCAGGCGGCCCGCTTGGGATATACTGAAATGGGACGCGGGCCGCGTCAGGCCTGCAGATGCGAAAATAACAGACAGCTGCCTGTTGATGCATGTAACCGACTCCAATCTCATTTTTTCGAAACCTTGGGCTGCCTAAGAAGGTTTCTAGCCTATAGGGCACTTGTGGATGATAATTCAACACCCCTAGACTTATGTGTTGATCATCTAAGAATGTATGAAGACTTATATCAAGACCCACATGTTACCACTTTGTTCATTCATCACTTCTGAGCATTTCCAGAGCATACAAGCAGGTCACAAGCATTCCACATCATTCATTAGTTGTGTGTAAGTATGCTTAACCCTTCTAAATTCATTCATACTTAGTTAAAAGCCTAGAAATCAAACCGTCGTAACTACGGTTTGACTTTGTGATAAATCACAATCGGTCCAGAGATTTGTCGAATCAAAAGTTGTTATAAGTTGGTATTTATATGGTTAATAAACCCCTAAAAGGGCACTCACTGATTCAAATACTAACTAGGTCGTTTGTCGAGTCAAAGGTTGTCCGAAAAAGTCAACAGAAACATTAATCGCATATTTAACGATACGGAAGGCGTGTAACCTGTTTTATCAGTCATACAACTTGAAAATAAGTATAATAACTTGTCTAAGCTTATTTGATTCGACAACTTTATGTTTTGAACCGATTCGGAACCGAGAGACGCAAAAGTTTGACTTTTGCTTTGACCTCAGTTCTGACCCGATTTATATAGATTTAGACATGCCTTAAAGTTCCATTAGGACCTATTTGCATGTGTGTATAAGCCTCTGCGTTTATACCACTCGAATCCCTAATCGTCCGATGTTTCCGTTAAACGCCTAAATATTGACCGTAATGCCCTTATGACCGTAGAACGAGATTTTAGAAAATGTAAAAGTGCAAAAGTCTTTACTACTGATTATTGAACATGTCTGCAAAATTTCACGTCAATCGGAAGTCTAGATTAGGAGTTATGTTTAATGGCGTATTTATAAACATGTTTATTAATTAAACGGCGCCATTAGCGTAAAACATATCTAAACTCAGTTTTGACACCAAATCTTTTACTCACTGATGTTAAATAATATTTTAAGATTTTTAAAGATTTTTAATTATTTTTAAACTGATCATAAGCTTGGATTAGCGCCTTAATTCGGTTAATACCGAAAATGCCCTTTTCGGCCATAAAATGAGTTTTACAAGTCCTTTTGATGCCAATCCAATTGCTACTGATTTTAAATAAAAATTGTAGTATTTTGAGCCTGTTAAACTGACCTGGAAACTCAGAATCGTATTTTAACCCGTACATCGCTTAAAACGACTTTATACGCGTATTTAACGCATAGTTTGGGTTTAAAACTATTTTAGTATATAATACTTATTACCAAAGGTTATAACCTGTTAAAATAAGTTATTTTACTGATCAACTCAGACCCGGATCACAGGTGTCTAATTAAATCCTTTTATAATCTTTAAAATGACCAAAATACCCCTACGGGGCTTATTAAGAGATTAAACTCGTTTTGGGCATCATGGGTGATATCCTACTGATATCACAACATAATTAAGGCGTGTTAACTTAGGAAACCTGTTTTGGACTCTTACGGATACCCGTTACGCTTCACGCGCGTTCGGTTCGGTTTATGTAACTAGTTTACATAAATTAGCCGAAACGGGTCAAACCTTATCAGTTTTATCTCAAAATCCAGAATGTGTATAATATACCCATATTAAGCAAGTCTTCAAACTTGTCGGGTCTAAATCACATTCTATCCGGTCTTCGCTTAATTATGCGTACGAACCGTATCTTTAAAACTAACCGGTCTAAGCGTGAGCTTAACTAAAGACCCGTTAGGATTCTAATAGGTTGTTATAAACCTTCGTTCCAGATTAGGAGAACCAGTAAAAGATACTTGCACTTGCTGATTTTGAATTATACTTGCTCAGGTAAATACTTTTAACTTATTTCCCTATACGGGCTTGGGGTACGGTATATAGAATACCGCTTGGTCCAGCATTGAATCTTTAATCGAATAGAGGTTAAATCATTGATATGCTCTGTTTTGAAATGTTTTGTTTGCTTAAAGCCTTTGGGGGGTTAATGGCCATGTCCCGGATATCCCTGGCATCATTTTACGAAATGGCCACGACCTTAGCACTCAGGTGTAGGCGTACACCTGTCAGTGTCTCATTATATAAAGTGGTGTGTCCATTGATCTTTAACCCGGTCTACGGATTGGGCTACTGAACGCATAAGAAACATGTAAATCGTTTACAAGTATTATATATTTACATAATTATCCCAAGTTATAAAATATTATTTGTGCCTTGTGCCTTAAATGCATTTTCTTAAACTCTTTTCAAAATGAGTCGGTTGATTGTATTTACCAGTGTAAACTGACGTATTTTTCTTAAAAAGGTTAAGTGCAGGTACTACGCGAAATAGGCTGGCTTGTCTCCTAGCATCCACATTAAGTCTCGCCAGCTTGGATGTCATAAACTGTTGAACTTTTGTTTCCTTTTTTTTTGGATCTACCTGTGGATTTATATTCGACTATTTGTGATACTTAATATTACAATATCGTTTGGTTGAATTAAATCTATACTTTGCTTCCGCTGTGCATTCAAATATTGTGTTGTTTGACTATTATGTTGCCAACCACGTCACGATACTCCCCTACCGGGCCCACCGGTAACACGTGGAAATTCGGGGTGTGACAGGTTGGTATCAGAGCCAACACTGAGTGAATTAAACACTAGCCTTTTGTGTTTAATCTCAGTTACACAATTGCACATTCCTAAATCTTCGAGTCTAGACAAAGAACTTAGGAATAATCCAAAATTTTTATTTAAATTTTGTCCTTTATATTTTTCTTTGTCATTACCTTTGTTATATTAACAGGTTAAGCAATGCCGCCAAGATTTAGACGAGGAGGAGATCGAGGAAAGGCGCCGATCAGCGCCCCTAACGACCATGAGGCAGGACCCTCACATCGACGAACTTCTTCTACTTCTACAAGGAATGACGAAACGAGGGAATTATGGAGGACATATGAAGAGTCTGCCAGACGATCTTTTTCGCATGCCTCAACACCTCCATATCATGACTCTTATGGGCCTCAATCCGAGAATGAACCCCACAACTCGCAGCATTCCTTAGGGGAACCTACTCCTGTCTTTCGGGGTCAGTTTAACCCAGCAGAGTACCTACCAGAACAAGTGGGCTTTAACCCACTAGGACCGGAGGATCACTTTTCTGGTGATCAAGATATGGACGAGGACACAGATCCCGTCGAGGCTTCAACCGGATCCTTGAACCATCCTTTTGTGATTTCAGATGGTTCGTCTTTTCACGGAACACCATACCAAGGGCCGGATAGTCACATGGCACGGTTCGAACGGTGTGAGTGGTATTATACACCATCTCACCATACACCATCTCACCATACACCGTCTCACCATACCCCGCAGCAACAACAGCAGCAACAAGATCCCTCTGGGGATCCACGTTTTGTGGCAGAAACGCCACCGCCTCCACCGCCGCCAGTTCATCTAGAGCCTCCAGAACCACCAAGACGTAGGAGGACTGGCGCACGGATATCAGCACGAGGAGTTGATTTTCGTCTCAACACTCCTCAACATTCTAGCGGCAGCCACTACCCGCCTATATATGAAGGCCCACATATGGGAGGACCTTCAGTTCCAGTTTCGGAGGTGAATTCGGCACCTATAGCACCGCCATCACCGGGTTTTGGCCACCAAATCCCTGCTTTTACTGCTCCGGCATCTTACAACCCTTACGGACCGCCATCATACCATAACTATAACTATGCCGAGGCCGACCCATACCTAGTGGCAGCAAACTACTATGCCCAAAACCCTGAGGGTCCATATGGAACCCCTTGGGGAATGGGACATCCAGCTCAAGGGTACCAAGTACCGGCTCAGCCGCCACCACAGTACCAGCCGCCACGGTTTTCTCCACCAGAACAGGAGAATCTCCGTCAAAGACTGGACAAGGTTGAGAAAGACCTCCAGAAGGAGCGTAGGAAAAATGAGGGATTCATGAGTGGTTTGGCAAGCTTGTTGAAGGGAAAGAAGAAACGGGATCGTTAAATCCCAATATATATTGTTGTATTTCCTTGTTTAAATCAAGTCCCTACGTGGACATTTATTTATGTGTGTATGTAGTCCCTGCGTGGACATCTATCTTTGTACTTAGTCCCTACGAGGACTTGTCTCTAGTAGTCCCTGCGTGGACATTTACTTTTGTAGACCGTCCCTGTGAAGACATGTATTATAGGTATAGCTCCTGCGTGGGCATCTGTTTCTGTGAAAAGTCCCGTTTAGGGCAAAAATGTACTAACTTTTAGTTTTAATGGAATGTAAATTATTAAATTTCATCTTTGCTATGTTATGCAAAAATTAACTTATATATGAAATAAATAAATCAAAATCATTCCTTTTAAAAATCTATCTGCCTATGTTATTTTATTAAGGAATCTTAAAAGTATAACCTAGCCTGCTTGTCATTTTAAGACCTGGCCCAGATGGTAAAACTTGTTAAAAAGATTCAAATCCCTGTTAACATCTGAAAACATGTTAGCACTCCTGGCAGACTTAATTCGTTAAAAACACACGTGTTATTATTATATATGGATCTTTTCAAAGAATCTAAACCCACATAAATGATCTCTGAATCATGGGTTAAATCATTAATAAAGATGATCAGTTCTTTTACCATCCATTGGTAATGGAATGCCTACGGGCCCTTCTCATTTTCATATGAGACAACAGACAGTATTAGTCTGTGACCCTGTCTGATAAAGGTAATGAACTTTGTTCAAACCTTCATGCTTTGATTCTCTGAAATCATAGCTTAAAAATCTAAATTGTCCCCGTGACTAGGCCTTATGTGTCAATAAAACTGTTATTATATTTAGGATAAATTATATTATAAATCCTAAATAAATGTGAGTAATAAATTAACCATATATGGTCTATGATTACCACGGTTAATAAAATTGCCATAAAAGACAATTATATAATAAACTCACCAATAAATTATTGTCGATATGTTACAGTTCAAGCTATATGGCAGACTCAAACGAAGTCAACAGTCACCCAGGGATAGTAAATGAAAATGCCCATGTAAACGTAGCGGGTGCAGAGTTGCAAGCTATGATAGACAATGCGGTTAATAGAGCTATGGATAGACAAAACCATGGATCAAGTGGTACCCATACGAGGACCCATTCTGCATCACACACTAGAACACCCTCCAGGACCACACTGCCCACAACAGTAATTCTCACCACTCCTCGAATCAAAGGAGTAATCCATCCCAACGAGTCGTACAGAACCAAGAACCTCGTAATAGGGGTTGCACCTATAAATACTTCGTGTCGTGCAAACCCAGAGACTTCAATGGAGAAAAAGGAGCTGTTGATTGCATGACGTGGATGGATGAAATGGATACTGTGGTGGATATTAGTGGTTGCCATAATAGGGATATTGTGAAGTTTGTCTCACAGTCTTTCAAAGGAGAAGCATTAGCTTGGTGGAGATCTTTGATCCAAGCTACTGGGAAAGTCCCGTTATACAACATCACCTGGGAACAGTTCATGGCTCTAATCAAGGAAAATTTCTGCCCTCAACACGAGGTTGAGAGAATTGAATCTGACTTCTTGGCGTTGGTCATGAGAAACCTTGACTGTCAGGCCTACCTGACCAGTTTCAACACTTTGTCAAGGCTGGTTCCATATTTGGTAACTCCGGAGCCTAAACGTATAGCTCGTTTTATCGGGGGTTTGGAACCGGAGATCAAAGCGAGTGTGAAGGCCTCCAGACCAACTACTTTTCGGTCAGTAACGGACATTTCATTGTCCCTTACCTTGGATGCCGTCAGGCAGAGGTCACAGAGGAAAACTGATACCGAGAAAAGGAAGCGTGAGGATGACAACTCACGACGTTCAGATAAGAAGCAGAAGGGAAACAATGACTCTAAGAAGGGGTCAGGTTTTAGGAAGGATGGTCAGCAGTCGGGTGAAAAACCCATATGTAAAATTTGCAAGAAGCACCATTTTGGAAAGTGCAGACTTGACTCAAAATCCCAATACCAGCCAAGGCCTTGTGGGATTTGCAAGTCTACGGAACATAAGACCCTAGAGTGCAAGAAGATAAAGGATGCAACGTGTTATAGTTGCAATGAAAAGGGGCATATCAAATCCAACTGCCCAAAATTTGCAAGGAAGAATGAAGAGGGGAAGAAGACCAATGCGAGGGTCTTCAGAATGGATGCTAAGGAAGCCGTCAAGGACGACAACGTGATAACAGGTACCTTTCTCGTAAATGATATTTATGCGAGAGTGTTATTTGATTCGGGCGCTGATAAGTCGTTCGTAGATAATAAGTTTTGTGAAGTGTTGAACTTACCTGTTAGAACTTTAAGTGTGAAGTATGAGGTAGAACTAGCAGATGGCACTTTAGAAACCGCCTCAACCATTTTAGATGGATGTTTCATATCCATTAAGAATCACTCTTTTCCTTTGTCTCTACTTCCTTTAAAACTAGCCGGTTTCGACTTAGTTCTGGGTATGGACTGGTTATCTGATAACCAGGCCCAGATAATTTGCAATAAGAAGAAAGTGATGATCAAGACTTCGTCTGGTGAATCACTTACTATCCAGGGAGATACCCAGTATGGGCTGCCCGAGAAAATGTCTATGCTCAAAGACTCTAAGTGTTTGAAGAAGGGCTGTGTCATCTACATGGCACAAGTGATTATTGATGAGCCGAAGCCCAGGATTGGGAATATTCCCGTCGTTTCTGAATATCCGGAAGTATTTCCTGAAGAGCTACCTGGTTTGCCTCCAGATAGGCAAGTAGAGTTCAGAATTGACATTATTCCTGGATCAGCACCTGTTGCAAGGGCGCCTTATAGGTTGGCACCAACAGAGATGAAAGAATTGAGAACGCAGCTAGATGATTTGCTAGCTAAAGGTTTTATCAAACCTAGCTCGTCTCCTTGGGGAGCACCAGTTTTATTCGTCAAGAAGAAGGATGGATCGATGCGTCTGTGCATCGACTACCGCGAGCTTAACAAGGTCACTATCAAGAATAGGTATCCTTTGCCCAGAATCGACGATCTGTTCGATCAACTTCAAGGGGCAAGCTTCTTCTCTAAGATTGACTTAAGGTCAGGCTATCATCAATTGAAGGTGAGAGATGAAGACGTACACAAGACTGCATTTAGGACTCGTTATGGTCATTACGAGTTCCTAGTGATGCCTTTTGGGCTCACTAATGCACCGGCCGCGTTCATGGATCTCATGAATCGCGTTTGCAAGCCGCACTTAGATAAATTCGTCATCGTTTTCATCGATGACATACTCATCTACTCAAAGAACCAAGCTGACCACGAGAAGCATCTTCACTGCATTTTGGAACTACTTCATAAAGAAAAGCTCTATGCCAAGTTCTCGAAGTGTGAATTCTGGCTTCGAGCAGTCCAATTTCTTGGGCATGTTGTTAGTGAGCATGGTATCCAAGTAGATCCCGCTAAGGTGGAAGCTGTCATGAATTGGCACGAGCCAAAGACGCCTACAGAAATACGTAGCTTCCTAGGTTTGGCAGGATACTATAGGCGATTCATAGAAAACTTTTCAAGGATTGCTGCACCCCTGACTTCGCTGACACGTAAGAAGATTAAGTTTGACTGGGGTCCTAAGCAGCAGGAATCCTTCGATATTCTGAAACAAAAGTTGAGCAATGCTCCAGTACTGACATTGCCTGATGGAATAGAGGAGTTTGTAGTTTATTGTGATGCATCACACACCGGGATGGGGTGTGTGCTCATGCAGAAAGGCAAAGTCATTGCCTATGCATCACGCCAGTTAAAGGTGCACGAAAAGAATTACACCACCCATGACTTAGAATTGGGTGCCGTTGTATTCGCACTAAAACTATGGAGGCATTACTTATATGGAATCAAATGTGTGATCTATTCTGATCACAAAAGCCTTCAACATCTGTTCAACCAGAAGGACTTGAACATGAGGCAACACCGTTGGATGGAAACTCTGAATGATTACGATTGTGAAATAAGATACCATCCCGGCAAGGCGAATGTAGTCGCCGATGCCTTAAGTCGGAAAGAGAAGGTGAAACCCATCCGAATCAATGCCAAGCGCATGGAAATAAAGAACAATTTGATAGAAAGGTTGTTAGCTGCACAGAAGGAAGCTGTGTTGGAAGCTAACTATCCTAACGAAAAGCTAGGAGTAACTGAGGAGCAGTTATCTCTTAGTAAGGATGGAATTCTTAGATTGAATGGACGGATATGGGTTCCAATTTATGGAGGACTCCGAGATGTTATCCTTCAGGAAGCCCACAGCTCTAAATACTCTGTTCATCCTGGAGCTGATAAAATGTACCAGGATCTAAGGGCAAACTATTGGTGGATAGGCTTGAAGAAGTCTGTAGCTACCTATGTAGCTAAATGCTTGACGTGTGCGCAAGTCAAGGCAGAACATCAAAAACCGTCAGGTTTGCTACAACAACCTGAACTTCCTACTTGGAAGTGGGAAATGGTAACTATGGATTTTATCACCAAGTTACCCAAGACAAGGAAAGGAAATGACACCATCTGGGTGATAGTTGACCGACTGACTAAGTCAGCACATTTCCTACCTATTAAGGAGACCTACAGCTCCGATATGTTAGCCCAACTGTACGTTGATAAGATTGTGGCCCTACATGGCATACCTGTAGCTATTATCTCTGACCGGGATACTAGATACACATCACATTTTTGGAAAAGCTTCCAACAATCTTTGGGCACACGTTTGAACTTTAGTACGGCTTACCATCCACAGACAGACGGTCAGAGTGAGCGTACTATTCAAACGTTGGAAGACATGCTTCGTGCATGTGCGATCGATTTGGGAGGTAGCTGGGATAAGAACCTGCCATTGATCGAATTCTCCTACAACAATAGCTACCATACCAGCATAAAGGCTGCGCCTTTTGAGGCATTATACGGTAGAAAGTGTAGATCGCCTGTTTGTTGGGCGGAAGTTGGAGAAGTCCAGTTATCAGGACCAGAGATCGTGTTCGAAACGACGGACAAGATTGTCCAGATTCGTAACAATCTCCAAGCTGCCCGGAATAGGCAGAAGATATACGCTGATCCAAATCGTAAGGATTTTCACTTCGAAGTAGGTGACAAAGTCCTACTTAAAGTGTCACCCTGGAAGGGAGTGATGCGATTTGGTAAGAAAGGTAAACTAAGCCCGAGATACATAGGACCTTTCGAGGTTATCGAACGTGTCGGGTCAGTTGCCTACAAGTTAAACTTACCTGAAGAGCTCAGTAGTATACACAATGTGTTCCACATCTGCAATCTGAAGAAGTGTTTCGCTCACGAATCAGTGGTTATACCCTATACAGATGTGCATATCGATGAGAGCTTGAAATTTGTGGAAAAACCTTTGTCGATCGAAGATCGACAGGTGAGGAAGCTTCGAAGGAAGCATATACCTTTTGTAAAGGTCAAATGGGATGCCCGTAGAGGTCCCGAGTATACGTGGGAGGTTGAGTCCACCATGAAAGAAAAATACCCTTACTTATTTCAGTAAATCTCGGGTCGAGATTTCTTTTAAGGGGGTGAGGATGTAACACCTCGAAAATTTACGTCCTATAATGTGTTGACACGTGTCATAGGGTTGAACGTGTGAAAGAATGTTCTTGAAGGACTAAAGTTGACAAACAGTGAAACTGTGTAAATATAAGGGTTCAGAGTGTCAACAATGAATAAATATATGTTACAATAACCCTACATGATGTTTAAAACCTTAAACGAATAGATCATGGATGATACGAAGCGAATTGTGAAAGAAAGTGAGAGATTACAAACTACAGGGGTTAAATGTGCCAACATGTTTAAGTTATACCTCTGAGTGACCGTTTGACAAACCCGAAGCTTTGTAACGATTAAATATGCTCACTAGAATGTACCACAAAAATTTCATGAAGTTCGTTATCGTATGAGCAAGTTGTGATAAAATTCGTGTGCAAGGGTTAGAACCGTCAACATTGAAATTTAGGGCTTTTCGGGTGATCACAAAGTTACCCGAGGACTTGACAAAGTGGGTATAAGTATTAAAGCCCCTATATAATAGTCTTGAAGCCTTAAAATGCAAGAAACATCATGAAAACGATGTTTTGGGGGACCAAGGACCTAAATGCAATAAAAGAAAAACAAAAATCAGGTTTACATGTCCCAGGCGGCCCGCTTGGGATATACTGAAATGGGACGCGGGCCGCGTCAGGCCTGCAGATGCGAAAATAACAGACAGCTGCCTGTTGATGCATGTAACCGACTCCAATCTCATTTTTTCGAAACCTTGGGCTGCCTAAGAAGGTTTCTAGCCTATAGGGCACTTGTGGATGATAATTCAACACCCCTAGACTTATGTGTTGATCATCTAAGAATGTATGAAGACTTATATCAAGACCCACATGTTACCACTTTGTTCATTCATCACTTCTGAGCATTTCCAGAGCATACAAGCAGGTCACAAGCATTCCACATCATTCATTAGTTGTGTGTAAGTATGCTTAACCCTTCTAAATTCATTCATACTTAGTTAAAAGCCTAGAAATCAAACCGTCGTAACTACGGTTTGACTTTGTGATAAATCACAATCGGTCCAGAGATTTGTCGAATCAAAAGTTGTTATAAGTTGGTATTTATATGGTTAATAAACCCCTAAAAGGGCACTCACTGATTCAAATACTAACTAGGTCGTTTGTCGAGTCAAAGGTTGTCCGAAAAAGTCAACAGAAACATTAATCGCATATTTAACGATACGGAAGGCGTGTAACCTGTTTTATCAGTCATACAACTTGAAAATAAGTATAATAACTTGTCTAAGCTTATTTGATTCGACAACTTTATGTTTTGAACCGATTCGGAACCGAGAGACGCAAAAGTTTGACTTTTGCTTTGACCTCAGTTCTGACCCGATTTATATAGATTTAGACATGCCTTAAAGTTCCATTAGGACCTATTTGCATGTGTGTATAAGCCTCTGCGTTTATACCACTCGAATCCCTAATCGTCCGATGTTTCCGTTAAACGCCTAAATATTGACCGTAATGCCCTTATGACCGTAGAACGAGATTTTAGAAAATGTAAAAGTGCAAAAGTCTTTACTACTGATTATTGAACATGTCTGCAAAATTTCACGTCAATCGGAAGTCTAGATTAGGAGTTATGTTTAATGGCGTATTTATAAACATGTTTATTAATTAAACGGCGCCATTAGCGTAAAACATATCTAAACTCAGTTTTGACACCAAATCTTTTACTCACTGATGTTAAATAATATTTTAAGATTTTTAAAGATTTTTAATTATTTTTAAACTGATCATAAGCTTGGATTAGCGCCTTAATTCGGTTAATACCGAAAATGCCCTTTTCGGCCATAAAATGAGTTTTACAAGTCCTTTTGATGCCAATCCAATTGCTACTGATTTTAAATAAAAATTGTAGTATTTTGAGCCTGTTAAACTGACCTGGAAACTCAGAATCGTATTTTAACCCGTACATCGCTTAAAACGACTTTATACGCGTATTTAACGCATAGTTTGGGTTTAAAACTATTTTAGTATATAATACTTATTACCAAAGGTTATAACCTGTTAAAATAAGTTATTTTACTGATCAAATCAGACCCGGATCACAGGTGTCTAATTAAATCCTTTTATAATCTTTAAAATGACCAAAATACCCCTACGGGGCTTATTAAGAGATTAAACTCGTTTTGGGCATCATGGGTGATATCCTACTGATATCACAACATAATTAAGGCGTGTTAACTTAGGAAACCTGTTTTGGACTCTTACGGATACCCGTTACGCTTCACGCGCGTTCGGTTCGGTTTATGTAACTAGTTTACATAAATTAGCCGAAACGGGTCAAACCTTATCAGTTTTATCTCAAAATCCAGAATGTGTATAATATACCCATATTAAGCAAGTCTTCAAACTTGTCGGGTCTAAATCACATTCTATCCGGTCTTCGCTTAATTATGCGTACGAACCGTATCTTTAAAACTAACCGGTCTAAGCGTGAGCTTAACTAAAGACCCGTTAGGATTCTAATAGGTTGTTATAAACCTTCGTTCCAGATTAGGAGAACCAGTAAAAGATACTTGCACTTGCTGATTTTGAATTATACTTGCTCAGGTAAATACTTTTAACTTATTTCCCTATACGGGCTTGGGGTACGGTATATAGAATACCGCTTGGTCCAGCATTGAATCTTTAATCGAATAGAGGTTAAATCATTGATATGCTCTGTTTTGAAATGTTTTGTTTGCTTAAAGCCTTTGGGGGGTTAATGACCATGTCCCGGATATCCCTGGCATCATTTTACGAAATGGCCACGACCTTAGCACTCAGGTGTAGGCGTACACCTGTCAGTGTCTCATTATATAAAGTGGTGTGTCCATTGATCTTTAACCCGGTCTACGGATTGGGCTACTGAACGCATAAGAAACATGTAAATCGTTTACAAGTATTATATATTTACATAATTATCCCAAGTTATAAAATATTATTTGTGCCTTGTGCCTTAAATGCATTTTCTTAAACTCTTTTCAAAATGAGTCGGTTGATTGTATTTACCAGTGTAAACTGACGTATTTTTCTTAAAAAGGTTAAGTGCAGGTACTACGCGAAATAGGCTGGCTTGTCTCCTAGCATCCACATTAAGTCTCGCCAGCTTGGATGTCATAAACTGTTGAACTTTTGTTTCCTTTTTTTTGGATCTACCTGTGGATTTATATTCGACTATTTGTGATACTTAATATTACAATATCGTTTGGTTGAATTAAATCTATACTTTGCTTCCGCTGTGCATTCAAATATTGTGTTGTTTGACTATTATGTTGCCAACCACGTCACGATACTCCCCTACCGGGCCCACCGGTAACACGTGGAAATTCGGGGTGTGACAAAAAGTCATGAGTTCACCCAGGTTTGGAGAAATCATACTATTGTGTGAAATATTCATAAATGGATCTTGATATCATTTGGAATTACTTGAAAATATGTTCAGCGAGTAGATGATTGAAAGTAGGAACATATATAGAAACAGAGGCGAGCTTTTATCGTTGTTCGTTAAAAGAAAAAGAGCCTTGGTGATTGTTGTTTTTTATGTCAATTCTTTGTTTATACTCAATTGCTATATTAGTGTGTTAACAAACTGGTTTAAAAAATAAACTATGTGAACTCGTTGGGCAACGTGCAGCAAAAAATCATAGATACCCGCGGCAACGCGCGGGCCTTCCCACTAGTATTATTATAAAAGTAAAGTTATTATTCATACTCACATTACAATGATGTATATTAAATAAATAAATATGATTTTAGGGGCATTTTTTCTACTTATAAAAAAAGTTAGCAAAAAGTATAAAAGTATAAAGTCTAATGAATTATAATGTCAAAAAGTGAAAACTAGTCTCAAACAATAAAGGAATTTGAAATTATAAATTGTTATTTTGGTTCAAACCAAATTGATGACAATCGTGTTTAACAGTGTGGGACCCACTTAATATTTAAAAAATGTATTACCACATTTAGTCCAATAGTTTGTTCAAAGTAACTTGTTTTATCCTTGAAATAGACACCAGTTAAACTTTTTTTTATTAAATTATAAATATTTTATCCTTGGACACCGGTTAAACTTTTTTGCAAATTATAAAAAGAAATAATATCAAAATCCATCTTAACATTAAAAAAAATTAAAAAACCTAATTCTCCACGGGCCCCACCTACTTTTTAGCAAATGGGATCGTATGCCCAAAATACCCTTACTAAATGATAAACAACATATATAAGCTTTATATATATATATATACTAGGTTGTTTCTCCGCGTGATGCGGCGGTACGCTATCACGGACATTCAATTGGTTCCGGTTAGGTTCGTTATAATAGTGGTATGATACATATACTCGGTATAGAAATCAACGCATGTTTTACATCAATTGAAATCAGAACAAATAAACACCGGTAACGACAAGGATGTTGTCCAAATGGCATCAATTAGTTCAGATCGTCATGGTACTGGTAATGACATTCGTTTATCATCGCAAACAGAGTTGTATAATAAAAATTATCTAAACTGGAAATCATAAAAATGAATACAGGTACATGTAATTATGTTGTTCGGTAGGATACGTCAGTTTACCAAAAGTAAAAAGAGTAAAAGTAAGTACTAGTACCAGTACCAATACCAATACTGATGTTCGTTCGTTTCGGTTCGGTTGGGTTGACTACTGTTGCGGCACAAAATTCATTACCAAACATAAACCATACAAATGAGTACAGGTACAGGTACCGATGTTATTCGGTATGGTATAGTAGCGATACGATGTCAATTTATCGAAACAAAAACAATATAAATAAATACCGGCTCGATCGGTTTAAGTTCTTTTTGGTATGATAGCGATACAATTAAATGTAAATAATAATATATATAATAAAACTTATTGTAGTATTAAAAATAAAAATACGAAAAAAACTATATATTATTATAAAAGTAAAGGTATTATTCATACTCACATTACAATGATGTATATTAAATAAATAAATATGATTTTAGGGGCATTTTTTCTACTTATAAAAAAGTTAGCAAAAATTATAAAAGTATAAAGTCTAATGAATTATAATGTCAAAAAGTGGAAACTAGTCTCAAACAATAAAGGAATTTGAAATTATAAATTGTTATTTTGGTTCAAACCAAATTGATGACAATCGTGTTTAACAGTGTGGGACCCACTTAATATTTGAAAAATGTATTACCACATTTAGTCCAATAGTTTGTTCAAAGTAACTTGTTTTATCCTTGAAATAGACACCAGTTAAACTTTTTTTATTAAATTATAAATATTTTATCCTTGGACACCGGTTAAACTTTTTTGCAAATTATAAAAAGAAATAATATCAAAATCCATCTTAACATTAAAAAAAATTAAAAAACCTAATTCTCCACGGGCCCCACCTACTTTTTAGCAAATGGGATCGTATGCCCAAAATACCCTTACTAAATGATAAACAACATATATAAGCTTTAAATATATATAAGCTTTAAATTAATTTCAAGGGTATTTTTTACATATAAAAAATTTAGCAAAAAATACAAAGGCTAATGAATTATAATGTCAAAAACTGGAAACTGGTCTCTCAAACAATAAAAGAATCTAAAATTATAAATTGTTATTTTGGTCAAACCAAATGGATGAGAGTCATGTTTAACTATGTGGGACCTAATTAATATTAAAAAAAAGAGTAAATTACAAGTTTTTCCTTTATGTTTAGTTGTTTACATCAAATTGCAGCGCTGTGATTTTGGCCAAAAGTTTACAGGCGGCGTCCTTAACCTTTTAAAATCTTGCACGTTTTGTACTTTTGGCAAAACCTGGTTAGAAATCTCAGTTAATTCTTGTCATGTGCAATGCATATGAGGGTACAATGGTCTTTTTCCCTCTCAACCCTTTCTAATTCCCCATTTATAACCCTCAGTCCCTTTTCTCCAACCCTAGTCTGCAGCACATAGATCAAATCAATCAAGCTAATCTAATTATTCTTACCACAGTTTGAAGATGAGTGGCTTGAGCATAAGCACCCAGCTAGTTCACTTCGTGGTGATTCGACGAAACCCTCTGTTAACAATCAACCCCCTCCTAAGAAACCCTCTACTCTGAATAAACACTCTGCTCCAAATGATACCTCTCATTTCCTGTTCCAGTTAGTTTTTAATGGGATCAAGAAAGATGAAGTGAAGCTTGTTGAGGACGAAAACAAAAATTTGGTAATCCGCTTGAAGGGGAAGGTGGAGAATACAAATACGAATGACAAATGGCTTCACTTGGTTACCAGCAGCTATGCTATGAATTCAAATTCACTTTGCCCAACAATTTTTGGTGTGTCCCAATAATATTCTCTCTCTCTCTCTACACCCCCACCGGAATCACAACCACTAGCGGACAATTCTCACCAGAATCTCAACAGATCGTAACTTCATCTTCTTCATTTACACCGTTACAGTTCATCCTTATGTCAAACCTACTGTATAACTATTATATACATACATATATTTTGTTCATTTCGAGTTTACTTTCAATTTTGCAGGTCGAGTTGAATTTCATATGCTCAAATTCGTCGATCGAATTGCTAAAGTTTAGATTCGTCAAATCAGAATCGTGAAATTGATTTGTTGAAGTGATTTTTGACGGATTGAGTCTGAATTTATGAAGTGTTAGGGTTTAGGTTTGTGGATTTGATTTCTGCAAGTGAATTTATGAAGGATTGACAGATTGAGTTTGAATTCTTGAAGTTTTAGGGTTTAGGTTTGTGGATTTGATTTGTGGAAGTGAACATGAAGGATTGAGTGTGAATTTATGAAGTGTTAGGGTTTCTGACAAGAATTAGAAAGGGTTGAGAGGGAAAAAGACCAATGTACCCTCATGTGCATTGCACATGACAAGAATCAACATAGATTTCTAACCAGGTTTGGCCTAAAGGACAAAACGTGCAAGATTTTGAAAGGTTAAGGATACCGCCTGTAAACTCTGACCAAAAGGACAACGCCTGCAATTTGATGTAAATATAAAGGACAAAACTTGTAATTTACTCTAAAAAATGTATTAACACATTTAGTCCAACAATTTGTTCAAAGTAACTTGTTTTATCCTTGAAATGGACACCGGTTAAACTTTTTTATTAAATTATAAATGTTTTATCCTTGGACACCTGTTAAACTTTTTGTTAAATTATAAAAATAAATAATTTCAAAATCCATCTTAACATTAAAAGAAATAAATTAAAAACCTAATTCTCCATGGCCCCACCCATTTTTTAGCAAATGTCCGAAATACCCTTTCTAAATGATAAATAATATATATAAGCTTTAAATATATATAAGCTTTAAATTAATTTCAGAGGCATTTTTTCTATTTATAAAAAAGTTAGCAAAAAGTATAAAGTCTAGTAAATTATAATATAAAAAATTGTAAACTAGTCTCTCAAACAATAAAAGAATTTAAAATTATAAGTTGTCCTTTTGGTTAAACCAAATGGATTAAAATCGTGTTTAACTGTGTGGGACCCACTTAATATTAAAAATAATAGAGTTAAATGCTATTTTAGTCCCTATGGTTTGGATCATTTTCCTAGTTTAGTACAAATGTTTGAAACGTTGTCATTTGAATTCACTGAGTTAACGCCGTCCATTTTTTATGTTAGCTAGAAGGGTAATTCAATCATTTTATATGGTCGAATTGCCCTTCTAGCTAATATAATTACATATAAAATGACCGAAATGTCCTTCTAGTTAACAAAATAAAGGGATGGAGTTAAACCAGTGGACTAAAATGACAACGTTTAAAACTATTTGGACTAAAATGACAACATTTCAAACCTTTGGACTAAACTGCCAAAATGACCCAAACCATAGGAACAAAAATGACATTTAACTCAAAAAAATATTTCAAGCAATCCTACATGCTACATTCACTTGCAGACTTTCGTTTGCCAACACCTAAGATACCATCGAATCATATGATTCGACGACCCGCCAACACTTAAGTTGTTTTGTGATAATAAACTTGTTTTTTTTCTACAATAAAACTAATCTTTCATGATTTTACAAAACACTTTGAAATTAATCCACAGTTTCTGATAAAAAAAATGAAACAATAATAATTCATGTATATATCTTAAGTCACAAAAATATATTTGCAGACATTTTAACAAAAGGTTTAAGCGTTGCTTAATATAATTTTGTGTAAACAGATGAGTTTAACGTGTTTGTTGTCTAAAATGAGGAGTAATGTTAAAATTAGAAAGACAATTCAGCTTTCAAATAAGTTTGGCTATAAAGTTGATTTTTTTTTTTGAAGCACAAGCTATAACTTGTTCTAACATGGCCCCTTTATATGTTGTGTTTAACAGAGCTTGAAAGAATAAAGGCTGAAGTTGTGACATTGCTGAAAGAGTGGTGGCCTGTACCCAAGTTTTGGCATGTAAACACAAAGTAAATCATGAACACTGAAAAGAAGCATGGTATATATGTATACTAGATGTGGAGGCGTTCGTCTGTATATATCTCAAATCCTCTGCAAGAATTTTATCACACAACACTTCATTACCAGATTGAAATCAGTATACATTTTCTGTCACTTCAATTCTTTTATTGGTGATATATGAACGACATAAATTTTTAATGTTCGTAGAAGCAGCATGCCTTGGTCTTCATTTTCACGCATAAGCCATAATACACTATATAACCATGTGCTTGTTATCGAGCACACAATAGTGTTATCGTGTGTTCATCAACAGATGGAAGAGATTCATGATCACCGCAACTCTCTTCAGTGAAAAAAGCAGGTGTTTTAGGTTCAGGCAGTGGTCCCTCACTAACCAGCATAAGAACCACGGACCACATAGTTGGTCTATCTTCTGGATGATGCTGCACGCATAACAGCGCTACATGTATAGATCTTAGTACTTCAGAGACCACACATGAGGCCTGTAAAGATGCACTCAATAGTCCGGTGGACCTTCCTTCTTTATACAGTCTCCATGCCTACATCCAACCAAACACATTAAAAAAAAAACACTAGTTCCTGGTCTATAGCTTAACTTACATGTCCAAGAAGGTTATCACTATGGCCCACATGAGAGAATTCTCTGTTTCTCTTCCCGCAAATTATCTCCAACACCAGAACACCAAAACTAAATACATCAGATTTAATTGAGAAACGACCATGCACTGCATACTCTGGAGAAATGTAACCACTACAGAGATGTCAAGCAAAATAAATTTACAGATTAGTATCTCATCTTTGTTCTTTTCTGGGAAAAAAATGTATTCACATTAAGGAGCATAATCTCACTGTGTTCCGACCACTTTCTTTGTCTTATTAGTGGTATCATGCCCTACAAACTTTCTGGCTAGGCCGAAGTCAGATATTTTTGGATTCATGTCACCGTCCAGCAAAATATTAGCTGCCTTGAGATCTCTGTGGATAATTTGAAGGCGGGAATCTTGATGTAGATAGAGAATACCTCGAGCTATCCCTTCTATTATATTGAAACGTTGAGGCCAGTTAAGCATCAAGCTTCTGGTTTCATCTGCCGATGGGTGACTACTATATGTTACGTGTTATTATATAAAATTTGAAAGTGAGATACTGTGTAAAACCATTGAGAGTGACAAACCAAATAGAAACCAGTCCAAGCTTTTGTTAGTCATGTACTCATAAATCAAAATTAGTTCATTTTGATGAATGCAATATCCAAGAAGCTTCACAAGATTCCGATGCTGAAGTTTTGCAATACAAATGATCTCATTCTTGAACTCATCAACACCTTGTTGGGAACTTTCTGAGAGTCGCTTGACAGCTATTTGTCTTCCATCCTTCAACACACCCTAAAAGATTACAATTATGATTACGATAACTTGTAATTCTGAGTGGTTTACACTTTTGATTCAGAATAGGAATCAACAATGCATTTTGTTTAAGAAGCATATATAGAAGTTACCTTGTAAACCGGACCAAAGCCACCTTGTCCAATCTTATTGGAGACACTGAAGTTACCTGTGGCCCTGGCTACTTCATATAAGCTAAAACATTGTATATCATCAAGCTGTTCTATCTGCAGACTTGTATTCTTTTCATCATGCACATTCCACTTTCCTAAAAAAGATTTTACTTTTTAAATTCCGTATCCTATAAACATGCAAATGTGCTAACATTACTTGCTACTTAGTGTTACCTTGACCTTTCATGAGAGGCGTTTTCTTTATCCTTCTACAGGCATATGCCACTACAAAGAGAAGTAGCAGAGCTGATGTAGTTAAAAGCACCAGTATAAAATTTCTTTTCCATTCGTCGAGATCGGACTGGGACTTCACAAGACCTTTCAATATGAAATAATAATAGTTTAGCACATAAGCTAAAAACACAATGATAGTCCATTTTTTAATAAAATAACGTATGTACCTTCTAATTCAGAGGCTGGCATTCTTATGTAAATATCTTGATTCACATCATATTCTCTTGTGTCCAAAAGCTCATCAAGCCATAGCAAACATCCACTTCCTCCATTTCTGATATCCAAACTTGTATAAGCTGTACAAGAGCAGTTCCTTTTGCAAGCTATCTCACATTCTCCGAGGGTCATGCTCACATTATACCATGCCCGTCGTGTGTCTGGTACCTTTACTCCTGCAATTTTCCAAAAACCATCCCCATCACCACTCCTATTACCACACTGCAGAGGCTCTTTGCGTATACACCCACTTACCCAATCTGACGCCTCCCATTCTTCTGGATTTCTTAATACTACAGATTCCATAAGGGCCGCAGAGTGAAAATCGATCACAACTATCTACTCCAACGTCTGCGTACACAATCCAGTCTTTGATTCGCTCAATCCATTGCAAAAACAGTGTCTTCCCATCCCATGTCAAAACTACCCTTTGAACAACCGAACTTTTAAGTACATATGTATGATAGATTTCTTTCTCATTCATCACAAACTCGGTCGAGTAAATCTTATTCTCTTTTTCAATAGGAAAGCCACTAAACCCGAGGCCATTCCACGGTCCAAGTCTTGCTTGTAAAACTTGACTTTGCCTCCCCAATGTTTGTGGATATCCATTCGTGTCGACTATATTACTATACACACCTACAGAAGGATCATCAGGACTCTTCCAAGATGTCATGAATCTCTCTAACCCTGTTACCAAGTCCTTCCCGAATTTCATTCCAGGTAGAAATGTGTCCCCTGGATAGTCAAAACTTTGCCAAATCATTTTATTTTTATTCCACACAACTAAATTCCCAGTATCTAAAAGCTGCACCGCCACCACCAGATTATCACTCCGCACAGATACCGTCGAATTGGATGACCAAACCAACGAGTTTCCGCCACTACGAATCACAAGGTTTCCCTGTCTGCTAAGCTCGAGCATGCCTGATGTATCTGCAATTGGTGTCTCCCTTAGCAACCCATACAACAGTACGATATGATATCTTCTTGTACCATATCCCCAGGTACCGGTTCTTGGACTTCCCAGGGCTAAAAAAGCCCAATTCGAACATTTCGCCTTCGGAAACAAGGGTGGCTTTACCATCTCTGATTTTTTCATTTGCAGATATGGTATCTGGTGCAGAACAATCTGATGACAACAACACCATAAAAATAAAGAATAATAATAATATATTTAGGGACTGGGCCTCCATTGATGATCCAAAGCAGGAAATCAATGTATTTTAACATTTTACTATCTTAGGTAATTCAATTGGTTTAAAATTTAAACAGCTGAAGTCAAGTCAACTGATAGCAACTTTACATTTTAGAATTATTAATGGGGTCATGCTATTAACACACGGACAAAATTATTTTCACACCCCAAAGCGCCCCGCTATGGCCAAAGTGGGGCGCTTTGGTGTAAAGTCAACAGACAAGGACTGAACCGGTCAGACCTTGTCTGTTGCTTTACATCAAAGCGCCCCGCTATGGCCAAAGCTCGGCGCTTTGGGTTTTTTTTTTTTTTTTTTTACATTTTGGGGCAAAGCGCCCCTCTTAGGTCAAAGCGCAGCGCTTAGGGCCTTTTTTAAATTTTTTAAAATTGTTTTTAATTCACAAACGCGTCGATAATAGTCTAAATTTTACGCTTTTTCCATTATACGTCATTTTTTAATATATATGGGACTATACTGCAAGTTCCGGATCAAATCGGGTACGTGTGATGTCGTATTCCATTATATCGTATCATTTTGGTTTGAAAGCACAAGTACTCCTATGAGTAGTTTTATGTGTATCAGCCGCCTACCGTACATGTACATGACGTATTTTTTCATTAATTGTAGTATTATGATGTATATTGTAATTTTGGGTCGTACAAGTGCGTATTGAATCTGATTGGGTCGTGTCGGTGACATTCGGTTTTTAACGTAATGTAACGCATTTATTGAACAAACACAAACGTACTCATGTGGCATACATGAGTTAAATAATTGTTTAATGGGATTTCATATCCACTTGAAGACAACAAGGACACCTAAAGCAATAATTTATTCAATTTACAACATGGTCTTTCTTTCTTGCCTCGGAAATCAGCGTACACATCAGAAGAAAAACACACAAAAGTTTAATTATTAAACCCATTTGTATACACAACCTTGAATGCTTGTCTATATTTTAATAAATAAATCATATTCCACTTTTCATACAAGACATTAAATACTCTATAAAGGACAAGCTTCATCATTATTTCAAACCATCCCACTATAATCGGTTATACACAAACCGATTCCTTTTCTTTCTAGTTCAAGATCTTAAATTCTCTAGTTAAGGACATTAAATACTCTATAAAGGACAAGCTTCATCATTATTTCAAGCCTTGTAAATTCATATAAAATCAAGATTCAAGAAAAGATTTCAAATGGGTGTGATAAAGAAGATTAATTAGAACAAAACATGTTAATTGTTAGTGCACGGTAGAACACGACACAGGATAAAATCATGAAAAAGAACAGTGAGATGCCTCAACAAATTAAATATTGAGATGGGACTTCACCTTTAGATATATGTGCACAAACAAATTAAATATTGTAAAATTTGGACCAAAAATGTAAAATTTGAACTTAAACGTAGACCAGTCACCAGTCAAAAATACGCCCAAAATGTAAAAAAAAAAAAAAAAAAAAAAAACAAAGCGCCGAGCTTAGGCCAAAGCGGGGCGCTTTGATGTAAAGTCAACAGACAAGGACTGAACCTGTCAGACCTTGTCTGTTGACTTTACACCAAAGCGCCCCACTTTGGCCATAGCGGGGCGCTTTGAGGTGTTTAAATAGACTAAGGACGTGTGCGAATAGACCAGACCTTATTAATGAGATGCCCAGATGAAACGTTGGTGGGGCCTGGTGGACCGGTGTGTTCATTTTTTTTTCTTTTGACAAATTAGTCAAAAGTAGCCATAATTATTAAGAAGAAAGAAAAAGAAAAATAAAACTCTTAATTTCACTGGCTCTTAATTATTAGAGTAAACTTCTATTTTGCTCCTCGTGGTTTGGTGGTTTTAACGCTTTTATCTCAAACCTTTAAAAACGGACATTTTACTCCCTAATCTATACAACCTATCTCTATTACACTCCCCGCCTCAAACGCCGTTCATTTCAAACGTTAAAGAACTGTCACGTGCCTCTCATGTGAGGGGCAAATCTGTCATTTCCCAACCCAGATATTATAAACCATTTTAAAACCCTAATTAGCCCCATCTTCTTGTTCTTCCTTCCAACATCTTCTTCATCTTCTTCCTTCCAGCATCTTGTGGGTTCGTTCGATGGTCAGACCCCCCTCCCCCCAATGTGTCGCAGATCTACAAAAATCATACCGGAATTGGATTCTTTCAGATCATACTCAACGAGATATACATCTGAGCACGAAATTAACAGTTTAATCACTCCGGATTTGGCGATGTTGACTTAATTCTCTAGTTTGTTCTTAGAGAAATCAACGATTCTGACTCGATTTTGACTCCATCGCCGCTCGGATTCCAGATCGGGATAAGCTTGCTTTGAACGGATGTCGTCGGGAACTGGCCGGAGTGGTTGTGTTGTTATCATGGTCTGCATCAGGAGAGAGGTACTCTTCATCAGCAGATTCACTTCTTGTATGCTCCAAATGATCCGACAACCACCACCAACATCTGTCCCCACCACCCAATGTTAAAATGTTATGCAAAATCCAATCAATTAAAATGTTACGCAAAATCCAATCGGTAAAGATTTTCAGTCCTTGAGCAGGTAACAATTGTAATTTCTTGATTTTTTTATGGGGAGAGAGATCGGTTGGGTTGTGCACGTTTGGTGTTCGATGAAAGTCCTGATTGAATGGACAAGTTGAAATCATGAAAAAAAGGATTATCTTCTTCGATGTTTTTCATCTTCACGGTTTTATTGTGTTTGTTGGGGAGATTTATTGCTTTTTATTCTTAAAAATTGAATCTTCAGCTTTCTTTCTTTAAGTGCATCTGCTGTTGTGTTGTTTGATGCATTTACATGTGGGTATAGTTAAGCAAATCTTCAAGATCAACCGCATTTGGGGTTTGACATAGGTGGTTGGAGCTCCACAAGCGCAATTGAGGTCTGCCATGGAGGATTTAGAAGAAAGAAGATGCTGGAAGGAAGAAGATGTTGGAAGGAAGAACAAGAAGATGTGGCTAATTAGGGTTTTAAAATGGTTTATAAATATCTAGGTTGGGAAATGACAGATTTGCCCCTCACATGTGGGGCACGTGACAGTCCTTTAACGTTTGAAATGAACGGCGTTTGAGGCAGGGAGTGTAATAGAGATAGGTTGTATAGATCAGGGAGTAAAATGTCCGTTTTTAAAGGTTTGGGGCAAAAGCGTTAAAACCACCAAACCACAGGGAGCAAAATAGAAGTTTACTCTAATTATTAAGTTCTAAAAATCAATTGGCAGACATTTTAATGAAGCTTGAAAGAATCAGGCCTGAAATTGTGACATTACTGAAACAGTGGTAGCTTGTACACACTGCTAGGAACTAAAGAGACTAGATTGTGTTGCTTGAAAACAGTTGGTAAAGGATAATCGTTATTATTATTGAATGAATAATGAGAAGATTACATCCAAATATATAGAATAACTAAATACACTTAGCTACCCTCTACAATATAATAATTAATAATAATAATCTAATCTTAGCCGACATAGTCTAATATTCCCTCGCAAGTTCTGGGCGGTTTGCGATCTGTAACTTGGACCGCAAAAACTCAAACTTTTGAGACGACAAGGGCTTTGTAAAGATATCGGCTATTTGATCATCAGTTGAAATGAATTTGACGTTGAGATGACCTTGAGTAACCTGTTCACGAACAAAATTATAATCAACCTCGATATGTTTAGTACGAGCATGAAACACCGGATTGGCAGTGAGATATGTGGCACCAAGATTGTCACACCAAAGTGTTGGTGCCTCGCAGTGCAAACCAAGCTCTCGAAGAAGAGACTTTAGCCAAATTAATTCTGCAACGTGTCTGCAATAGCCATGTACTTAGATTCAGTTGAGAAGCGAGAAACAGTTCGTTGTTTGCGAGCGG
Source organism: Helianthus tuberosus (assembly GCA_030545235.1). Taxonomy (NCBI): domain Eukaryota; kingdom Viridiplantae; phylum Streptophyta; class Magnoliopsida; order Asterales; family Asteraceae; genus Helianthus; species Helianthus tuberosus. The sequence continues at coordinate 155,385,581 of CM060444.1, forward strand.
ACCAAGAGATGAGGTTTGAACCCAAGTAGATAGCAAATCCCCCCGTCGAGCGACGATCGATTGGACAACCAGCCCAGTCAGAATCAGAAAAGGCTTGCACATTAGTAGACCAGTGAGAGTCGGAGAAGGCTTGTAGCCGATAGCCGGTATTGTGACGAAACCAAAGGCCCATGTTCATTGTGCCCTTTAAATAACGCAAAATTCGTTGACCGCAGCCCAGTGGTTTTCTGTTGGGGCGTGCATGAACTGACACACCCGATTGACCGCAAACGCAATATCGGGACGGGTAAGGGTCACATACCGGAAAGCGCCAATCATCTGTCTGTACCGAGAAGGATCGTCCAAGAGAGGACTATCATCTGGAAGCAAGACATGAGAAGTACCCATAGGAGTGGAAATAGGTTTGCAATCCGCTAGACCCGCCCGATGTAAAATGTCTCCAATATATTTACGTTGGGAAAGAACTAAATCAGATTTCTTGTGAATGACTTCCACTCCAAGAAAATAATGTAGTTGCCCCAAATCTTTAAGAGCAAAGAGAGAATTAAGATGGGTAATGAGCTTGGTCACCGTTTCAACATTGTTACCAGTGATGATGATGTCATCCACATATACTAGGAGATAAACTAAAGAGCCCTGTGAATTGAGAATAAACAATGATGGATCAGTCTTTGACCCATGGAACCCCAACTGATGAAGAGCATTTGATAATTTGTTGAACCAAGCACGGGGAGCCTGCTTGAGACCGTATAAAGATTTATTCAGAAGACAGATATGATCCGGTTTGGTAGGATCAACGAACCCCGGCAGTTGGCGCATATATACGGTTTCCTCAAGATCACCATGCAGAAAAGCAGTCTGAATATCCAGCTGTCGCAGGGACCATTTATTTGTAACGACTAATGATAAAATGGTCCGAATTGTGGCAGGTTTGATGACTGGACTGAACATCTCATGGTAGTCCACACCATGTTGTTGATGAAAGCCCTTCGCAACTAATCGGGCTTTGAACCTGCTGATGTTCCCGTTTTTAACCTGTAAACCCACTTGTAATCAACAATATTAGCATTAGGTACGGGGGGTACAAGAGTCCACGTGCCATTTTTGTGAAGCGCGTCAAACTCTTCGGACATAGCATGGCACCATTCATTATATTTGTTGGCAATAGTAAAACTAGTTGGCTCAATGGGTAGGGAAGATGTAGTTTTGGCTGTATAGGGAGCCGGATTATACCGATCAGGTTGTTTAGGGTTCTGTCGAAGGTTGGATGGTCGGGAACGGGCTGCCATAGATGGTGGGTTGTTGGAATGGTGGGCCGTGTATGATTGTTGGGCAGCAGGGGGCTGTTCCGTATGTGATTGGTGGGCTGGAGAGGGCTGGACCGTATGGGGTGGGGCTAAGGGGTTGTGTTGGGCTGTAACAGGTTCGGCTATGGGAATAGACTCAGCATTAGGTGGCTGATGGGGTGAGGATGGTGGAGATGGATCATTGGCAGTGGGTGTATTTGATGGTGGTGTGTTAGGCTCGGGTGGGAAACCGGGTGGTGGGTTGGGAAAGATAGAGATGTACGGGGAAGCTGGTGGTGGTGATGGGCTCGATTATGTAGGACCGTGTTTCGGGACCGAAACCATGATTAGTGTGAGATTAGTTCAAGACGGGAGAGATTAGAGATGGATAAACAGAACTTCTTTGTATTAATCGGTAGTATAACATTACCAATCTGGCCGATTACAAGATAACCGAACAATACCAAAGGAGTATACATCCGGGGAGAGACCAAGTGGTGATCTCTCACCCAAACCACACAACTCACTGTGAACTCTCTCAAATGAGCTCACCCTCACTCTCAAGTTTGCAAATGACAAAGGGTTGCTATTTATAGCCACACCCCCTTTGTCTAGCAAACACACATGGTCAAACAAATAACCCTTTCGTTTGACCACTTCAAACGAGCGGGTCAATACACATTCGTTTGACCGTTTCACTAACTATTACAAATTCAGCATAAAATAAATCTAAACTATTCGAACAGCATCGGACACAAAATCTGCATCAACAAATTCCCCCTTGTCCGTTGCTGTCGAATGCTGAAAATGCAACTGCAATCGATCTTTAGTCAAGTATTTATCTTCTCTGTGTTGACAAATTCCCCCTTGACCGATGATCCAGGTAAGTAGTTGTCACACCCCAATATTTCCACGTATTACCGGTGGGCCCGGTGGGGAGTATCGTGACGTAGTTGATATCATCATAGTCAAACAACACAATTTTAAATGCACAGCGGAAGCAAAAGATAGATTTATTTCAACTGAATAAAATTGTAATATTAAGTATCACAACGTAGTTGAAATAGATCCATGAGCGGATCAAATAAACAGAAAACGTAGTTCAACAGACTCAAAATGCATCCAAGCTTGCGAGACTTTTAATGATGCTAAGGAGAGGCCAGCCTATTACGCGTAGTACCTGCACTTAACCTTTTTGGGAAAATACGTCAGTTTACACTGGTAAATACAATTAACTGACTCATTTTGAAAAGGTTTAGAAAATTGATTTGAATGCACAAGGCACAAAACATTTTATAACTTGGGATAATTATTTATATATAAACTTGTAAAAGAATTACATGTTCCTTATGCGTTCAGTAGCCCGGGTTGACACCGGGTTAGAGCTTAATAGACACACCACATGATATAGTCCCGCGGCGGGTTATTCCCGAAACTGGCGGTTATACCTTATTATTTATACATGCACTAACGGGTGTACGCCTACACCCGTGTGCTTAGGTCGTGGCCATTTCGTAAAATGATGCCAAGGATATCCGGGACATGGTCATTAACCCCCCAAAGGCTTTAAGCAAACAAAACAATTTAAACGGGATATTTCAATAATTTAACCTTCATACGATTAAAGATTCAATACCCGACCAAGCGGTATTTTATATACCGTACCCCAAGCCCGTACAGGGAAAATAAGTTAAAAGTATTTACCTTTGCAAGTATTAATCACAAATAGCAAGTGCGTGTAGCTTTTACCGGGTCTCCTATTCTGGAACAAAGGTTTTTAATAACCTATTAGATTCCTAACGGGTCTTTAATTAAGCCTAGACTTAGACCGGTTAGTTTTAAAGAAAGATACGGTTCAACCGCACGATTAAGCGAAGACCGGAATAGAATGTGATTTAGACCCGACAAGTTTGAAGACTTGTATAATATAGGTAAACTAAACACATTCTGGATTTTGAGATAAAAATGATAAGGTTTGACCCGTTTCGGTCAATTTATGCAAACTAGTTACATAAACCGAACCGAACGTGCAAGATGCGTAACGGGTAACCATATGAGTCATATACAGGTTTCTAAGTTAATATGCCTTAAATATGTTGTGACATCAGTAAGATATCTTCTATTATGCCCGAAATGGATTTAAACTCAAATTATGCCCCGTAGGGGTATTTTGGTCAATTAAAAGGTTATAAAAGAGATTTAATATGAATCTGAGTTTCGGGTCTGATGTAATCAGTAAAAATACTTAATTTTCTAAGTTATATCAGTTGGGTATAACCTATATGTGAAATTTATCATTCATAACCAAACTATGTACCGAAAGGGCATTTTGGTAATTTCACCTAAGGTTTAAAGGTCAAATCTGGAAATCTGAGTTTAAAACATTTCCTTACTGCTAAAGTATAAAAATTTACTTAAAACATCAGTAGGTATCAAGTCTTATATATCTAAAATGGTTTTAGTACATAATATGCGTTTAAAACGCGTAAAAAGGCGGTTTTTAAGCGATTTCCGGGTATTATAAGAAAAGCTGATATTTTTATTATTCCAAAAGGCTTAAAATATTCTATTAACCATATTGGATCAGTAGAAAAAGGTTTGGTATCAAAAGGATTGATAAAACTTATTTTATAGCCTAAAAGGGCAAAACCGACAATTACCGAATCAAGCTTAGAACTCTATGTTATGCTCAACCTAAAATTAAATAAAAATCTTCAAAAATCCCAAAATATTATTTTACATCAGTGGGTAAAAATTTTGGTATCAAAAATCGGGTTTAGATAGGCTATATGCTAATTACGCCGTTTATTTAATAAAAAGCTTTCTAATTACGCTAATGAGCATAACTCCTAATCTAGACCTCAAACTGATGTCAAATTTTAGGGACAAGTTTATAAATCAGTAACCAAGGTTTTTATTCTTTTACATTTTCAAAAATCATGTTGTAAGGTCGTATGGGCATAATAGTCAACATTTAAGCATTTAACGGAAACATGCATATGAATCGGATAACTAATGAACCAAGTTGTATAATCTCAGAGAGTTATACTTATATGAAACCTGGTCCAAATAAAGCTCTAAGGCAATTCTAAACCATGCTTAAACGGGCCAGAACTGAAAGTCAAAGCAGAAGTTAAATTATGCGACTTTCGATCCGAACCGAGCCTAAACTGAAAATTGTCGGGTTGAACATGTTTAGACATGTTCTTACATTAATTACCAAGTTATATTAGTGATAAAACAGGTTGCATGGGTTCTACATTGCTAATTATGCATTAATTTGAAAATAAGTTTTCTGTTGACTTTTTAAGATAAACTTTGACCCGACAATTGACCTACTTAGAGTGGGAATCAGAGGGTGCCCTTTTAAGGGTTTATTGCCCACATAATTACCAACTCATAGGTACTTTCAATTTGAAATTTGACTGGACAAATTATGATTAATTACGAAGTCAAACTCCAATTACGACGGTTTGACTTTAAGCTAATTAACTAAGCTAAACTGAATCAAAGAGGGTTAAGGATACTTACAAGAGTCCTATGCACGACTAAAGATCACTAGGAAGTGTGCTTGAGCTCCAGGAACCTCCAGAAGTGAAGTTGTGAAGCTTTGCAAATGAATGAACAAAGTGTTGCAACAATGCTCCTCTTATATAGTGAATTTAATTGCTTAGGATGATGCCAAGCAAGTCTATGGTTGCAACCAGATGTTTACAGGTGCCCCTACTGCATGTAAATCCGTTTGTGCAGCCCCTGGTATCAGTTTACAGGTCCTAAAGGCGGTTACAGACCTGAACTGGCAGCTGCCAGGTGAATTCTGTCGCTGGCACTCTCACGCGGGCCGCGTAGCCCCATAGGACCATCTTACGCGGGCCGCCTGGCCTCCCAGAACCAGCCAAACAAGTTTCACTTAATTACATTTCAGCCCCTGGTCCTTTCTAATGTGGTTTTAAGTTTTGTTCTTGCCTTTTTGGCCCTCTAACCTTACTTTTAAGGGCTCCAAGACATATACAAACATCGTTAAGTCCTCGGTTAACTTTGTGATCACCCGTAAGGCCCTAGAATTCAACGTTGACGCGTTTAACCCTTCGTATACGAATTTTATCATAACTTTCTCATACGATACCAAAACTTGGTGAAATTTTTACCACATATCCTAGTGAGTATATTTTATCGTTACGAAGCTTCGGGTTCACTAGAAGGTCACTCAGAGGTATACTTTAAACATGTTGACACTTTTAACCCCTGTAGTTTGTAATCTCTCACTTTCTTCCACAATTAGCTTCGTATGATCCATGATTCATTCGTTTAAGGGTATAAACATCGTGTAGGGTTACAGTAAAGTATATTTATCCATTGTTGACACTTTGAACCCTTATATTCGTATACTTTACTTATTTGTCAACTTTAGTCCCTCTAAAGTAATCTTTTACATGTTTAAAGCTTATGACACGTGTCGATACATTATTGGACATAAATTTTCGAGGTGTTACATCCTCACCCCCTTAAAAGAAATCTCGACCTCGAGATTTACTGAAACAAATGAGGGTACTTTTCTTTCATTGTGGATTCTACCTCCCACGTGTACTCGGGACCTCTACGAGCATCCCATTTAACCTTTACAATCGGCACTTGCTTCCTTCGAAGCTTCTTGACCAGTCGATCCTTGATCGACAAGGGTTTTTCAACAAACTTTAAGCTCTCATCTATGTGCACATCCTTATGTGACATGACTAGTGACTCATCAGCTAGACATTTCTTCAGATTGCAGACGTGGAATACGTTATGAATACCACTGAGCTCTTCAGGCAAATTTAACTTATAAGCCACTGATCCAACACATTCGATGATCTCGAATGGTCCTATATACCTTGGGCTTAGCTTACCTTTCTTACCGAATCGCATCACTCCCTTCCAGGGTGATACTTTAAGCAACACTTTATCACTAACCTCGAACTTTAGAGGTTTACGCCTTAAGTCTGCGGAGCTTTTCTGCCTATCTCTGGCAGCTTTCAGGCGGTCACGAATTTGCACAATCTTGTCCGTTGTTTCAAGGACTATATCAGGTCCTGATAACTGAGCTTCTCCTACTTCTGCCTAACAAATAGGCGTCCTGCATTTCCTACCATATAATGCCTCAAAAGGCACAGCCTGAATGCTTGTATAGTAGCTATTGTTATAGGAGAATTCGATCAATGGCAGGTGATTAACCCAACTACCACCTAAGTCAATCACACATGCTCGAAGCATGTCTTCCAAAGTTTGGATGGTACGCTCACTCTGCCCGTCCGTCTGAGGATGGTAAGCCGTACTAAAGTTTAAGCGCGTGCCCAATGATTGTTGGAAACTTTTCCAAAAATGTGATGTGTATCTAGCATCTCTGTCAGAGATAATAGACACTGGTATGCCATGCAGAGATACAATCTTATCTACGTACAATTGGGCTAACATGTCGGAGCTATAGGTCTCCTTAATGGGTAGGAAATGTACTGACTTAGTCAGTCTATCTACTATCACCCAAATAGTATCATTTCCTTTCTTTGTCTTTGGTAATTTGGTGATAAAATCCATTGTCACCATTTCCCACTTCCGGGTGGGAAGTTCAGGCTGTTGTAGCAAACCTGACGGCTTTTGATGTTCAGCTTTGACTTGAGCGCATGTCAAACATTTGGCTACATAGGTAGCTATAGAATTCTTCAAGCCTATCCACCAATAATTTGCTCTCAGATCCTGGTACATCTTATCAGCTCCAGGATGAACGGAGTATTTAGAACTATGGACTTCCTGGAGGATGACATCCCGAAGTCCTCCATACACTGGAACCCATATTCGTCCATTTAACCTTAGGATTCCATCTTTGCCATAGGATAACTTCTCTTCAGTTACTCCTAGCTTTTCATCAGGATAGTTAGCTTCTAATACAGCTTCTTTCTGCGCAGCTAACAACCTTTCATTCAAACTATTCTTTATCTCAATGCTCTTGGCATTGATTCTTATAGGCTTCACCCTTTCCTTTCTACTTAAGGTATCGGCGACTACATTCGCTTTGCCTAGATGGTATCGGATTTCACAATCATAGTCATTCAAGGTTTCCATCCAACGTCGCTGCCTCATGTTCAAATCCTTCTGATTGAACATATATTGAAGGCTTTTGTGATCAGAGTAGATCACACACTTAGTTCCATACAAATAATGCCTCCACAATTTTAGTGCAAATACAACGGCACCCAACTCCAAATCATGGGTGGTGTAATTCTTCTCGTGCACCTTTAACTGTCGAGAAGCATAGGCAATAACTTTGCCTTTCTGCATAAGCACACATACCATACCTGTGTGCGATGCATCACAATAAACTACAAATCCATCAATTCCATCTGGTAATGTTAACACTGGTGCATTGCTCAACTTTTGCTTAAGTATGTCAAAGGATTCCTGCTGCTTAGGGCCCCAGTCAAACTTAATATTCTTACGCGTCAACGAAGTTAGGGGTGCAGCAATCCTTGAGAAGTTTTCAATAAATCGTCTGTAGTATCCTGCTAAACCTAGAAAACTACGAATCTCAGTAGGCGTCTTTGGCTCTTCCCAATTCATGACAGCTTCAACTTTAGCGGGATCAATTTGGATACCACGCTCACTAACCACATGTCCAAGGAATTGGACTTCACGAAGCCAGAATTCACACTTCGAAAACTTGGCATAGAGCTTTTCCTGTTGAAGCAGCTTAAGAATACAACGGAGATGCTTCTCATGGTCAGCTTGATTCCTTGAATAAATCAGAATGTCGTCAATGAAGACGATAACAAATTTGTCCAAGTATGGCTTGCAGACACGGTTCATGAGATCCATGAACGCTGCTGGTGCATTAGTGAGCCCAAAAGGCATCACTAGGAACTCGTAATGACCATAACGAGTCCTAAATGCAGTCTTGTGTACATCTTCATCTTTAACCTTTAGTTGGTGATAGCCTGACCTCAAGTCGATCTTAGAGAAGTAACTTGCCCCTTGCAATTGATCGAACAGATCGTCGATCCTGGGCAATGGATATCTATTCTTGATAGTGACCTTGTTAAGCTCGCGATAGTCGATGCATAGACGCATCGACCCATCCTTCTTCTTCACAAACAGGATTGGTGCTCCCCATGGAGACGAGCTAGGTCTAATGAAACCTTTTGCCAACAATTCATCTAGCTGAGTCCTTAACTCTTTTATCTCTGTTGGTGCCAACCTGTAAGGTGCCCTTGCAACAGGTGCTGTTCCTGGAATAATGTCAATTTTGAATTCTACTTGCCTATCTGGTGGCAAACCAGGTAGTTCTTCGGGGAAAACTTATGGGTACTCAGAAATGACGAGAATATCTTCAATCTTAGGCTTCGGCTCATCAATAGTCACTTGAGCCATGTAAATGACACAACCGTTCTTCAAACACCTAGATGCCTTGAGCATAGACACTTGCTCAGGCAGTCCATACTGGGTATCTCCCTGAATGGTAAGTGGCTCACCAGACGGAGTCTTGACCACCACTTGCTTCTTGTTGCAAACAATCTGGGCCTGGTTATGAGATAACCAGTCCATGCCTATTACTATGTCGAAACCGGCTAACTTCAAAGGAAGTAAGGACAAAGGAAAAGAGTGGTTCCTAATGGATATGAAACATCCATCTAACACAGTTGATGCGGTTTCTATGGTGCCATCGGCTAATTCAACCTCATATTTTATGCTTAGGGTTCTAACAGGTAGGTTTAACAACTTACAAAACTTATTATCAACAAATGACCTATATGCTCCCGAATCAAATAACACCCTTGCATAAACGTCATTAATAAGGAAGGTACCTGTTATGACATTGTCATTCTGGATCGCCTCTTTTGCGTTCATCTGGAAGACCCTAGCATTGGTCTTTTTCCCTTCTTCAGCTTTCTTAGCAAACTTTGGGCAGTTGGACTTAATATGCCCTTTTTCATTGCAGTTATAGCACGTAGCATCCTTGATTTTCTTACAGTCTAAGGTCTTGTGCTCAGAGGATTTACAAATCCCGCAAACTCTTGGCTGTGACTGGGATTTCGATTCATATCTGCATCTCCCGAAGTGGTGCTTCTTACAGACCTTACACTTGGGCTTATCACCCGACTGATGACCATCCTTCTTAGTTCCAGAACTCTTCTTGTGGTCATTGTTTCCCTTACGCTTCTTGTCTGAACGTCGTGAGTTGTCATCCTCACGCTTTCTTTTCTCAGCGTCTGTGTTTCTCAGCGATCTCTGCCTGACCGCGTCCAAAGTAAGGGACAATGATATATCAGCTGCAGACCGAAAAGTAGCTGGTCTGGAGGCCTTCACACTCGCCTTGATCTCTGGGGCTAAACCCCCAATGAAACGAGCTATCCTTTTGGGTTCCGGTGTCACAAGATAAGGAACCAACCTTGACATTATATTGAAGCTCGTAAGGTAGGCTTGACAATCCAGATTCTTCATAACTAAAGACAAGAAATCGGACTCAATCTTTTCAACCTCATGCTGAGGGCAGTAGTTCTCCTTGATGAGAGCAACAAATTGATCCCATGTTAAATTGTACAGTGGGATTTTTTTGGTGCCCTGGATCAAAGATCTCCACCATGCTAATGCCTCGCCTTTGAATGACTGAGATACAAACTTTACCACATCCTTATTAGCACAACCACTGATATCTACTACCGTGTCCATCTCATCTCATCTAACCATGACATGCAGTCAACTGCTCCTTTCTCCCCAGTAAAATCCCTGGGTTTGCAGGAAACAAAGTACTTATAGGTGCAACCTTTAGCACGTGGTTCTTGGTCTAGGACAACTTTCTTAGATGGAACACTCCTCTGGTTCGTTGAGTGATGGGAATCACTCTTGTGAGCAGTATGAGTCTTTGAGGGTGGTTTAGAGTGTGGTACAGATTGGGTCCTGACATGCGTACCACTGGATTCATTGAATTGCCTTTCCAAAGCTCACGTCAGAGCATTATCTATTAATGCTTGTAATTCTGCTCCTGCTATGTTGACTCTGGAGGTGTCATGATTATCTCTGGGGTGGTTGTTGGCTTCGTCTGACCCGGCCATGTAGCTTGTTTGCTACATAAAATAATGATTTTAACTCATTTAGAGGTCTATAACAGTTTTATCATTCTAGATGATTTATTAATCATGGTATTTAAGAAACCATTTTGATTAATTAAGCATATAATTATTCAGGATTTTCATTATATAAATCCTTAGTTATAATTAAAGTATATAAATGGCAAAAAGGCCTAGTCCTATGGACAATTTTAAATCCTTAATCATGATCTTACAGGGTCATGGTATTGAGGGTTTTAATAATAATTCATTACCTCTTTTTAATAGGGGGTCGAAGACCACGACTGTCTTTTGTCTTATATGACAATGAGTATAGCCCGTAGGCGTTATATTCCTAATGGATGTTTTAATTAATTAAAAGTATTTGGGAGAATCAAATATAGTGATGACTTAGGCGATTTTATCGAGTCACTTATGTCAAGAGTGTTAACATGTTTTCAGATGTTAACAAGGATTGGAACCTTTTGAATAGGTTTTACCATCTTGGCCATGTCTGCAACGACATATAGACTAGGTTTTACCTTTAAGATTCTTTTTAATATTTAACGCAGGACAATCCTAAATTGAGGTGTTAATAAGGACCTGGATCTAATTTGAGGATTACCATCTTGGCCTTGTCTTAAAATGACACATGGCTAGGTTTTGTCCCTTTCTAGATTTTTGTCATTTTATTATAATGATAGGTTTTATAAAAGGAATGTTATATTTTCATTTACTTTACATATTATATTTATGCATATACTTTAATAAAATGAAAAATTAAATTTCAATCATTCCACTACAAAATTGAACAAGTACAGATTTGCCCTAAACGGGACTTCTACAAGAAATAACATGCCCGCGCAGGGGCTTAAACAGAAATATCATACCCACGCAGGGGTTAAACAGAAAAACATGCCCACGCAGGGGTGGAATACTGAAAGACATGCCCACGCAGGGGCAGAATACAGAAACAAATGTCCACGCAGGGACATGATTACAACACTAAGAACAAACAAACAAATAAAGGATTTAATGATCCTTCTTGCTTTTCCCTTTAATTAAGTTTGCCAGACTCTTGAACATTCCACGGTTTTGCTTACGGTCTTCCCGCACCTCCTGCCGCACCTCATTTATCCTTTGGAGAATCTCTTGATGCTGCGGTGGTGACATCACTAGCGGCTGCGGGGGTTGCTGATATAGCGGAGGTTGAGGAGGAGGCGGTTGTTGATACCCATAAGGTGGGTATCCATAGTGTGAGTATCCGGCTTGATATGGGATCCCAAAGGATCCTTCCGGATGATGGGCATTATAGTTTGCCGCTGCTACCAGGTTAGGGTCGGCCTCTGCATAGTTGTAGTTGGTGTGGACCGGCTGCTCAAAGGGATTATACGCTGCCGCACCGGTGTATGTAGGTATAGGGTCGCCAAAGCCCAACGGTGGTGGCGCGACAGGCGTAGAGTTTACTTTCGAGACGGGGTTTGAAGGTCCACCCATCTGCGGGTCTTCATGGAGTGGCGAGTAGCGGCTGCCACTAGTAGGTTGAGGGGTACTGATGCGCACTCCTCCTCGCACAGACATCCGTGCGGTTGTTCTCCTTCGCCTCGGTGGCTCCGGAGGCTGTTGCTGAACTGGTGGTGGTGGCGGAGTGACCGCGACATAACGAGAATCCTCGGAGGGATCCTGCTGCTGCTGCTGATGTGGTGAGTTGTGGTAACTGGGAGTAAACACCCAGTCGATCTGTCGGAACCTTTCTTCATAGCTATCGGGACCATTATAAGGTGATCCCACGAAAGGTGACCCATCCGAAATTTTGATGGGATGGTTAGGGGTGCCGGACGGTGGCTCTGCAGGATCGGTGTCCTCGTCCATGTCCATTGCATGGTCACCAGAGAAATGGTCTTCAGGTCCTAGTGGGTTAAAACCCACTGGTTCTCCAAGGTAGTTTGCCGGGTTGAACCGGCTCTGGAAAAAGGGCGTTGGGTCATTAAAAGGTGAGTTGTGACCCTGGAGAGGAATGTAAGATTGGTGGGAATTATGGGGCTCGTTTTCAGAATGAGGCCCAAAGGAGTTTTGAAACAAAGGGGAGGAGCTCAACGAAACTGAGCGCCTTGCTGGTTCAGTATAGGTCCTCCAGTTATCCTGAGGACTCTGGCTATGGGAATCTGACGGTGTTCGCCGGTGCGAAGGCCCGACCTCATGATCATTCGGGGCGGCGAATGGCCCCTTTCCTCTTCCTCTCCCTCTCACTCTTGGTGGCATCTTGTCAACCTGTCAAAACAAACAAAGAATACAACCAGAAAATATATAAAAGACAAAGTTAGAAAATAAAACAAATTTAGATAAATCTTAAGTTCTTTGTCTAGACTCGAGAATCGAGGAATGTGCAACTTGTGTAACTGAGATTAAACACAAAAGGCTAGTGTTTAATTCACTCAGTGTTGGCTCTGATACCAACCTGTCACACCCCGATATTTCCACGTATTACCGGTGGGCCCGGTGGGGAGTATCGTGACGTAGTTGATATCATCATGGTCAAACAACACAATTTTAAATGCACAGCGGAAGCAAAAGATAGATTTATTTCAACTGAATAAAATTGTAATATTAAGTATCACAACGTAGTTGAAACAGATCCACAGGCGGATCAAATAAACAGAAAACGTAGTTCAACAGACTCAAAATGCATCCAAGCTTGCGAGACTTTTAATGATGCTAAGGAGAGGCCAGCCTATTACGCGTAGTACCTGCACTTAACCTTTTTGGGAAAATACGTCAGTTTACACTGGTAAATACAATTAACTGGCTCATTTTGAAAAGGTTTAGAAAATTGATTTGAATGCACAAGGCACAAAACATTTTATAACTTGGGATAATTATTTATATATAAACTTGTAAAAGAATTACATGTTCCTTATGCATTCAGTAGCCCGGGTTGACACCGGATTAGAGCTTAATAGACACACCACATGATATAGTCCCGCGGCGGGTTATTCCCGAAACCGGCGGTTATACCTTATTATTTATACATGCACTAACGGGTGTACGCCTACACCCGTGTGCTTAGGTCGTGGCCATTTCGTAAAATGATGCCAAGGATATCCGGGACATGGTCATTAACCCCCCAAAGGCTTTAAGCAAACAAAACAATTTAAACGGGATATTTCAATAATTTAACCTTCATACGATTAAAGATTCAATACCCGACCAAGCGGTATTTTATATACCGTACCCCAAGCCCGTATAGGGAAAATAAGTTAAAAGTATTTACCTTTGCAAGTATTAATCACAAATAGCAAGTGTGTGTAGCTTTTACCGGGTCTCCTATTCTGGAACAAAGGTTTTTAATAACCTCTTAGATTCCTAACGGGTCTTAAATATGTTGTGACATCAGTAAGATATCTTCTATTATGCCCGAAATGGATTTAAACTCAAATTATGCCCCGTATGGGTATTTTGGTCAATTAAAAGGTTATAAAAGAGATTTAATATGAATCTGAGTTTCGGGTCTGATGTAATCAGTAAAAATACTTAATTTTATAAGTTATATCAGTAGGGTATAACCTATATGTGAAATTTATCATTCATAACCAAACTATGTACCGAAAGGGCATTTTGGTAATTTCACCTAAGGTTTAAAGGTCAAATCTGGAAATCTGAGTTTAAAACTTTTGCTTACTGCTAAAGTATAAAAATTTACTTAAAACATCAGTAGGTATCAAGACTTATATATCTAAAATGGTTTTAGTACATACTATGCGTTTAAAACGCGTAAAAAGGCGGGTTTTAAGCGATTTCCGGGTATTATAAGAAAAGCTGATATTTTTATTATTCCAGAAGGCTTAAAATATTCTATTAACCATATTGGATCAGTAGAAAAAGGTTTGGTATCAAAAGGATTGGTAAAACTTATTTTATAGCCTAAAAGGGCAAAACCGACAATTACCGAATCAAGCTTAGAACTCTATGTTATGCTTAGCCTAAAATTAAATAAAAATCTTCAAAAATCCCACAATATTATTTTACATCAGTGGTTAAAAATTTTGGTATCAAAAATCGGGTTTAGATAGGCTATATGCTAATTACGCCGTTTATTTAATAAAAAGCTTTCTAATTACGCTAATGAGCATAACTCCTAATCTAGACCTCAAACTGATGTCAAATTTTAGGGACATGTTTATAAGTCAGTAACCAAGGTTTCTATTCTTTTACATTTTCAAAAATCACGTTGTAAGGTCATATGGGCATAATAGTCAACATTTAAGCATTTAACGGAAACATGCATATGAATCGGATAACTAATGAACCAAGTTGTATAATCTCAGAGAGTTATACTTATATGAAACCTGGTCCAAATAAAGCTCTAATGCAATTCTAAACCATGCTTAAACGGGTCAGAACTGAAAGTCAAAGCAGAAGTCAAATTATGCGACTTTCGGTTCCGAACCGAGCCTAAACTGAAAATTATCGGGTTGAACATGTTTAGACATGTTCTTACATTAATTACCAAGTTGTATTAGTGATAAAACAGGTTGCATGGGTTCTACATTGCTAATTATGCATTAATTTGAAAATAAGTTTTCTGTTGACTTTTTAAGATAAACTTTGACCCGACAATTGACCTACTTAGAGTGGGAATCAGAGGGTGCCCTTTTAAGGGTTTATTGCCCACATAATTACCAACTCATAGGTACTTTCAATTTGAAATTTGACTGGACAAATTATGATTAATTACGAAGTCAAACTCCAATTACGACGGTTTGACTTTAAGCTAATTAACTAAGCTAAACTGAATCAAAGAGGGTTAAGGATACTTACAAGAGTCCTATGCACGACTAAAGATCACTAGGAAGTGTGCTTGAGCTCCAGGAACCTCCAGAAGTGAAGTTGTGAAGCTTTGCAAATGAATGAACAAAGTGTTGCAACAATGCTCCTCTTATATAGTGAATTTAATTGCTTAGGATGATGCCAAGCAAGTCTATGGTTGCAACCAGATGTTTACAGGTGCCCCTACTGCATGTAAATCCGTTTGTGCAGCCCCTGGTATCAGTTTACAGGTCCTAAAGGCGGTTACAGACCTGAACTGGCAGCTGCCAGGTGAATTCTGTCGCTGGCACTCTCACGCGGGCCGCGTAGCCCCATAGGACCATCTTACGCGGGCCGCCTGGCCTCCCAGAACCAGCCAAACAAGTTTCACTTAATTACATTTCAGCCCCTGGTCCTTTCTAATGTGGTTTTAAGTCTTGTTCTTGCCTTTTTGGCCCTCTAACCTTACTTTTAAGGGCTCCAAGACATATACAAACATCGTTAAGTCCTCGGTTAACTTTGTGATCACCCGTAAGGCCCTAGAATTCAACGTTGACGCGTTTAACCCTTCGTATACGAATTTTATCATAACTTTCTCATACGATACCAAAACTTGGTGAAATTTTTACCACATATCCTAGTGAGTATATTTTACTGTTACGAAGCTTCGGGTTCGCTAGAAGGTCACTCAGAGGTTTACTTTAAACATGTTGACACTTTTAACCCCTGTAGTTTGTAATCTCTCACTTTCTTCCATAATTAGCTTCGTATGATCCATGATTCATTCGTTTAAGGGTATAAACATCGTGTAGGGTTACAGTAAAGTATATTTATCCATTGTTGACACTTTAAACCCTTATATTCACATACTTTCCTTATTTATCAACTTTAGTCCCTCTAAAGTAATCTTTTACATGTTTAAAGTTTATGACACGTGTCGATACATTATTGGACATAAATTTTCGAGGTGTTACAGCAATATCTTGACGTTCCTTGTAAAATAGTTCCCCCTCAAAGTACGCGTATATGTGTTGGGTGTTGTGCAATTTCCTCAAAAGGCTCAATTGACCGATCTTCCGCTGATCTTCCAATACTCCAACCGGCATTTGATAAGGGTTCCATTCTTTAAAAACTGCATCAAGTCTTGATCTGTCATAAGACAAACTCTACCACCTGTGATTGCGTTTAGAAATTTACCGAAGAAATTCAACATACGAAAATTTTTATTTTGTAGGTCCGTTTTTCTCGGAGGATCGATTACGAAACCCAATCACTGTTTATAACAAACACAATCACGAGTACGGAATCCCCGTGACGATGCAAACCAAACACAGTATGGAAAGACACAAAGTAACCAAAAGATTCACAGTCTATTGATTAAACAGATGAGAACAGATTACAAACACATACACACAATGTTTGATAATACTCTCAGTAGGTTATGCTCTCATCCCTCACACAGAAGACAAAGTGTGGTTTATATACTACCGCCCAGCCCAAATCTTGACGAAGAACATAAATGGGCCGACGAAGAACCTAAGCCCACAAACAACTAGGTTCTTTGTCACTGTAGCGACAAAAACACTATGTGACGAAGAAGGGGTTCTTCGTCACACACCATCAACGACGAAAGAGGTCTTTCGTGACAGATGACATCCCACGAAGAATGGGTTCTTCGTGGGGAGGCTGCAGATCAGTAAAAGCTGCAAACTGTGTGACAGTTTGCAGCAGAACTTATAACACACACACAAACATAACATACAGACCAAATGCAACATGCATTAGTTTAAACTTACATAACAAAGAGACAACTGTTGTACCAAAGTTAGATATGAGGATATCCGACTTGGTCGACTGACGGAAACATACAGACTCGATAAACAAAAGACCGAAATATTACAACGTTAAATAAAAACAAGTTACAGACACAAAAATATGCACCAACAGATTGTGGTGAGGGTTTATAGGGGAAGACTTGTTCATTAAATCGAACATGCCGAGCAATGTAGATACGTTTAGTGGAGGGATCAAAACAACGATAGCCATGATAAGAAAGGCTATAGCCTAGGAAGACACACAAAGTAGAATGGAATTCGATTTTGTGACGGTTGTAGGGGCGGAGGTAGGGAAAGCATTGAGAGCCAAAGACTCTTAAAAAGGAATAATCAAGTTTGCGAAGGAACGTGTGTTCCAAGGGAGATTTGTTGGAGGATACGCTTGAGCGAAGCCGGTTAATTAGGTAAACGGCTGTCTCAAAAGCGAAGTGCCAGAAACGCTGGGGCAGATTTGAGTGAGCCAATAGGGAGAGACCCGTTTCAACTACATGCCGATGTCGGCGTTCCACAAGCCCGTTTTGCTCGCTAGTGTGTGGGCATGAGCGGCGATGGATGATGCCAAGGTTGCGACAGAGGGTGGTGAGAAAGCGGAATTCACCGCCCCCCAATCGGACTGAATGCATTTTAATTTTCTATTAAATTGGCGTTCAACCATTGTGATGAAATTTGTTAATATAGCATAAACATCTGATTTTTGTGTTAAGGGATAGAACCACATATAACGAGTACAATGATCAACACACAACAAAAATTACCGATTACCATCAAAAGACGGTTTCGGAGATGGACCCCAAACATCACAATAAACAAGGTCCAAAATATTATAACTACGAAAATTAGAATCAAGTAAGTGCAATTTTGATGATTTTCCCATTTGACAAGAAGAACATAAATTGTTTGATAATTTGTCCGAAACAGGCAAAGAACAATGAGAAACAATAGAATTAAAAACTTGAGCATGAGGATCTCCTAGACATTGATGCCAAATATTCGAAGAAGCTTTGACAACAGTGAAGGCAACCTTGGGCAGCGACTTGAGTTGTGGAAGGCAGATAGAGTACAAGCCCTGTTCACTGGGACCGTGAGGAGGCAACTGCGTGTAGACTCGTCCTTCACAACAAAATAAGTAGAGTGAAATTCAAAGAACACATTATTGTCAAGGCAACATTTTTGTACGGATAAAAGGTTTTGTTTAAGTTCAGGAACATGAAGAATATCAGAAAGGTTAAAGGTTTTGTGTTTTGAGTAGAATTTGGATGAGCCAATGTGTAAAATAGGTATAGAATTACCATTGCCAACAAGTAAGGAATCATTACCATAATATGCTTCAGAGTTGTCCAGGCTGGTTAAGTCTGGAGTGGCATGATGGGTTGCACCCGTGTCAGGCTTCCAAGCACTTCCAGAGGATGAGGCTACATCCGAAAAGGCAGAAAAGTTCACCTGAGGTGCTGGCCGGTTCTGCTAAGTAGGCTGATTTGGGCATTGAGAGGGAAGATGCCCGATTCCACATCGGTTGCAGTGACCGTATACTGTGTTCTGAGTGGAAGCCCATTGGAATTGTCGAGTACCACCATTGTATCTGGGGCGTGGAGTAAAGGAACCACGTGAGTTGCCCCGAGAATAGCCACGGTTGTTTCGTGTACCACGATTCGTATTATAGGAACGAGACCCAAAGTGAGCCTGGGGACGTGGTGACGAGTTCTGGTTCAGCTGATAACCCAATTGGGAGGCCATCAGTTGGATATTCTGGAGTTGTTGTTGCAACTGGTCAAGATTTGGCAGGAGACCAGGGCAACCGAAGGATTTGAGGCTACAGCAAGTAAGGGTTGCGGGTTGTTTTGCACCAGTTTAGTGACCACATAATCATGATCAGATAATAATGAATATATTTCATGAAAAGAGACATGTGGTAGACGGCCCAACAGGGTTACTTTAAGGCCATTGTATTCTTCTCGTAGCCCTGCAAGAGTGAGCATAACGAGTTCTTTATCTTTTATCGGTTCTCCGATGTTGGCAAGGGCGGTTGCATATTCTTGTACCCTGCAGAGATAGTCAATTGGTTTTTCGTCACCCTTCATAGTGATGCAGAGTAGTTGACTTCTGAGGGTGAATTCATGAGAAGCAGTGACGGGTGCATAAGCCACTTCCAGGGATAGCCAGACTTCACGGGATGTTTTTCCCTGAACATGCTGATACGATTCTTCAGAAACAGTTGAGATGATCAAGGTGCGGATGTGAGCATCGTTTGAAATCCAGGGATTGTAACTGGGATTATCAGTTGTTGCAGTTTCAACAGTAACCTTTTGTTCTGGACACGGAATTGTTCCGTCAACATAACCAAAGAGGTTATGTGATGTTAAGAAGGATTCGATCATGGATCTCCAGTAACCATAGTTGGTAGGCTTGAGAGTAAAGGCGAATTTGTGAGAGTTGTGGGTGGTCTTTTCTTGGTTTGAGAAGGTAAGGATTGCTGCCATTGAAGAAGATGGCCGGCAGGTTGTAGTGGGTATGCGGCAGAAGGCAGAGACAGATTAGGGTTATAGAAAATATTGGAGCTGATTTGGCTCTGATACCAAAATAGTTGGTAAAGGATAATCGCTATTATTATTGAATGAATAATGAGAAGATTACATCCAAATATATAGAATAACTAAATACACTTAGCTACACTCTACAATATAATAATTAATAATAATAATCTAATCTTAGCCGACATAGTCTAATACTTGATAAAATTATAGCAAAGTAAATCATGAACATCGAAAACAAACATATGGTACATACGCATAATAGATGTCGAGCCGTCATCCTTGCATATACATTTCTGCCATTTTAATGCATTTACTGGTGAGATATAAACATGTCGTGGTCTTCATTGACGATAAAAACATGTGCTTGCTATCGAGCATACAATAGAGTTATCGCGTGTTCATCAACTGATGGAAGAGATTCATGATCACTGCAGCTCTCTCCAATGAAAAAAACAGGCGTTTTAGGTCCAGGCAGTGGTCCTTCACTAACCAGCATGAGAACCACTGACCACATAGTTGGTCTATCTTCTGGACGATGCTGCACGCATAACAGCGCAACATGTATTGATCTTAGTACCTCAGAGACCACACATGAGGCCTGTAAAGATGCACTCAATAGTTCAATGGACCTTCCTTCTTTATAGAGTTTCCATGCCTACATCCAACCAAACACATTATAAAAGTTCACTTGTTTGTGGTCAAACCTATTGATATCTGATGAGTATTACAACTTAACTTACATGCCCAAGAAGGTTAACAGCAGGGGCGCAGCTTAGGCATAGCCCGAGGGGGTGCCCGACCCCCCGAACTTTTCGATGCTTAGTGTTATGAATAGTACTTTCGTATAGAAATTTTTTAGGTATATACGTTTCCGCCCCCCCCGGTTTCGGAAAAATTGGGGGGGGGGGGGGAAGCTTCGCCAATGGTTATCAGCGTGCCCTCCATGAGAGAATTCTCTGTTTCTCTTCCCGCAAATTATCTCCAACACAAGAACACCAAAACTAAATACATCAGATTTAATTGAGAAACGGCCATGTACTGCGTACTCTGGAGAAATGTAACCGCTATAGACAAATTAGCCAAAATAAATTAACAAATTAGTATTAAAGTTTCTTGTTAAATCTCATCTTTCTTCTTTTCTGGGAAAAAAACTATAGAGTTAAAGAGGATATTCTTACTGTGTTCCAACAACTTTCTTTGTCTTATTAGTGGTATCATGTCCTACAAAGTTTCTAGCTAGCCCGAAGTCGGATATTTTTGGATTCATGTCACTGTCCAGCAAAATATTACTTGCCTTGAGATCTCTGTGGATAATTTGAAGGCGAGAATCTTGATGTAGATAGAGAATACCTCGAGCTATCCCATGTATTATATTGAATCGTTGAGGCCAGTTAAGCATCAAGCTTCTTGTTTCATCTGCCGATAGGTGACTACTATATGTTACGTGTTATTATATAAAATTTGAAAGTAGGATACTGTGTAAAACCATTGAGAGTGACAAACCAAATAGAAACCAGTCCAAGCTTTTGTTAGTCATGTACTCATAAATCAAAATCAGTTCATTTTGATGAATGCAATATCCAAGAAGCTTCACAAGATTCCGATGCTGTAGTTTTACGATACAGATGACTTCATTCTTGAACTCATCAAGCCCTTGTTGAGATGTTTCTGAGAGCCGCTTCACAGCTATTTCTCGTCCATCTTTCAACACACCCTAAAAGAATATTAGTGTAATTATGATAACTTGTAATTCTGAAAATTTTACGCTTTCGATTCATGATAGCGATAAGCAATGCATCATATTTAAGAAACATAAACAAAGTTACCTTGTAAACCGGACCAAAGCCGCCTTCTCCAATCTTATTGGAGACACTGAAGTTACCTGTGGCCCTGGCTACTTCGTATAAGCTAAAAGACTGTAAATCATCAAGCTGTTCCATCTGTAGACTTGTATTCTTTCTATCATGCACATACAACTTTCCTACAAAATGATATAGTTACATGATATTTTTTATTTCGTATCGTATAAATATGCAAAAATGTCAACATTACTCGCTCCTGTGGGTTACCTTGTCTTTCCATGTGAGGTGTTTTCTTTATTTTTCTACAGGCATATGCCACAGCAAAGAGAAGTAGCACGGCTGATGAAGTTAAAAGCACTACTATAAGTATTATTTTCCTTCCGTTGAGATCGGATTGCGATTTCACAAAACCTTTCATTAAGGAAGAATAACAGTTTAGCACATATGCTAACACCACAAAAATAGCCCATTTTAGAAGAAAATCGTGTACCTTTTAACTCAGAGGCTGCAATTCTTATGTAAATATCTTGATTTACATCATATTCTCTTGTGTCCAAAAGCTCATCAAGCCATAGCAAACATCCACTTCCTCCATTTCTTATATCTGAACTTGTATAACCTGCACAAGAGCAGTTCCTTTTGCAGGCCATCTCACATTCTCCGAGGATCATGCTCACATTATACCACACCCGTCGTGTGTCTGGTACCTTCACTCTTGCAATTTTCCAAAATCCATCCTCATCCTCATCCCCATCACCACTCCCGTTCCCACAATGCAGTGGCTTTTTGCGTATACACCCACTCACCCAATCAGACGCCTCCCATTGTTCTGGATTTTTTGGTTCAAACCCTTGAATACAATTACAAGGTGGATGTTTGCTAATGCTACAGATTCCAAAAGGCCCACAGAGTGAAAATCGATCACAAGTATCTACATCACCGGTTGAATAAAGAATCCAGTCTTTGATTCGCTCAATCCATTGCAAAATTAGTGTCTTGCCATCCCATGTTAAAACCACCCGTTGAACAACTGAACTTTCAAGTTCATATTTATAATAGATTTCCTTTTCATTCATGACAAAATCGGTTGAGTAAATCTGATTTCCTTCTTCAATAGGAAAACCGCCAAAGCCGAGATCATTCCACGATCCATGTCTTCCCTGTAAAATTTCACCCTGAAACCTTAACGTTTGTGGATATCCATTCGTGTCACGCCTATAGAAGGATCATCCGGGCTCTTCCAAGAGGTCATGCACCACTGCATCCCTGTTACCAAATCCTTCCCTAATTTCATTCCCGGAAGAAATGTGTCCCCTGGATAGTCAAAACTTTGCCAAATCATTTTATTTTTATTCCACACAACAAGATTTCCGGTATCTAAAAGTTGCGCCACCACTACCGAATTATTACCCATCGAATTGGATGACCAAACCACCGAGTTTCCGCCACTACTAATCACCAGGTTTCCCTGTCTGCTAAGCTTGAGCATGCCTGATGTATCATTAATTGGTGTCTCCCTCTTAGCAACCCATACAACAGTACCATATGATATCTTCTTGTACCATATTCCCAGGTACCGGTTTTTGGACTTCCCGGGGCTAAAAAAGCCCAATTCGAACGTTTCGCCTTTGGAAACAAGGGTGGCATTACCATCTCTGATTTCTTGATTTGCAGATATGGTATCTAGTGCAGAACAACCTGATGACAGCATGATCAAAGCAAGAAAGACTAATAATGCATGTACTGACTGGTGCTCCATTGATGATGCAAAGTATGAAAGCAATGCCAATATATAAATCATCTTACTATCTAAGATAATTCACAAGGTTTGAAAGTCAAATGTCTAGAGTCTAGTCAACTAGATGGCTGTCGCCACTATTCGACAAATAGATATAATTTTTTAATAATATATATCTACAAATTCAACGTTTATTTAATGAAAGAAAATAGTTTTTTAAAGTTGTTCTTCTGATGTTGTGCCGTTGATTGTTACTGTTCTAACATTGAACAGTAAACGAAATGTTTACATGGGATTTAAGCGCTTTTATCAGCAGAATATACGCAGTAACAGAAACATAATGTTTACCTTTAATTGTGTTGATTGTCAGAGAGAAAGCTAGATGAAGAAGAAAGGTTTTCAGGGTGGTCAGAGGAGGAGGTTGTGGAAGAAGGGTGTGGAACTAATTTTTTTAATTTTTATTTTTGA
Organism: Helianthus tuberosus; assembly: GCA_030545235.1. Taxonomy (NCBI): domain Eukaryota; kingdom Viridiplantae; phylum Streptophyta; class Magnoliopsida; order Asterales; family Asteraceae; genus Helianthus; species Helianthus tuberosus. The sequence continues at coordinate 155,409,121 of CM060444.1, forward strand.
GTTAAATTCAATTTTGCTCCATCAGGTTTTAGGCGGGTGGGTGTGGCTTAACGCCACCCCGCCACCTCATCCTCCATAGCGCCCCGGGGGCGTCATCGGCCACACCGTCAGATTGAAAGGGGGGCGCCATGATGTGCTCGCCAGCGTGTTAACGAGGTTAAAGTTGTGTGCAGGTGGGGCCACCTATTTTCAACCAATAAAATCTTTTTTTTTTTAATTTTGTTTAATAGGGGGCTTTATACCACACCATGCAAGTTAAAGGGAGTGGCTTTAAAGCCCCCCATATGACGTGACGCCTAGATTGATCTGACGTGGCGTGATAAAGCCCCTAGGGACTTTATACCGCACCCTCCAGCCTTACAAAAAAACATCCATTTTCCTTCAAAATATTTAAAATATCGATTTATCTCCAAAAGTTTTATTAGTTGTTTCATTTTTATCCAAACTTCTAACATCCATCTCTTTCGTTAAGTCTAACCAAAAACATCCATTTTCCTCCAAAAGAGTTAAAAAATCAATTTACCTCCAAAAGTTTTATTAATTGTTTCATTTTTATCCAAACTTCTAACAACATCCATCTCCTTCGTTAAGTCTAACCCGTGTGTCTGTCATGTGATAGGTATCTTTGTCATTTTCCATACTAAAATAAAAAATCCCTACAGAAATACTAAAAAAACTTACACACAACCTAGTAGTTCACGTCAGTTCGCAATGGAATGAGTTTTTGAAGATAGCAAACTGACGTGAATTACTGGGTTTTTGTGTAAGGTTTTTTTAGTATGGAAAATGACCAAGATACCCATCACATGACAGACACACATGTTAGACTTAACAAAGGAGGTGGATGTTGTTAGAGGCTTGGATAAAAATGTAACAATTGATAAAACTTTTAGAGGTAAATCGATGTTTTAAATCTTTTGGAGGAAAATGGATGTTTTTATCAAATCTCAAGGAGCAAAATTGAATTTAACTCTTCATTTTTATTGTAAGGTGGTTTCATTTATATTTCTTTTATTTTTTAAGCGTGTTTAGAAAAAAAAAAAAAAATTCAAAGTTGGTTCAAATTTAATAAGTGGAGTGACTTTGATATGTAAAAGTTATGTTGTTTTTTATGGTATTTGCGTTTATATTAACTATAGTGAGATTCTTTCGCGCTACGCTATGAGGATTAGTCTTATTTATTTGATTCATTACGGTAGTGACACTCGCTATAACAGTTGACATATGTTTTATATAGATGGACAACCAGAAACCACTTTATCTTGAACATAACTTTGTTGTTTACAAAATTTCACTAGAATGCGGAAAAAAAAACATTTGTATTTTTGTTTTAAGTTAACGAACACAAATTATGAAAAGAAAATAAAATTAAAATTATAACAGTAACTATTTTAAATATGTTTTAGATAAATATATGTTTGTTGTGAAACAACGGCCTACTAGCGACTAGTATATGAACTAAAGGTCAAATATCAAAGGAACATAGAGAGAAAGATAGAATAGAGAATTGTTATTCATTGAGATATCTACACCATATACAAATGCCACTATATATAGGCATATACATTAATACAAAAGAACTTAAAGGGATGGGAGTTATAGGAGTTGTGTATGTGGAAAGTCACCTTATAAATGATGCATTCATAACACTCCCCCTTGACTGTCCACATACCTTTAATACACTTGGTGATACTGCATCGTTAAAAACCTTGCTAGGAAAACCCAGTGGGACAAAACCTCAGCTAAGGGAAAAAGAGTGCAGCGCGTATTTTCTCCTCCTGATACTTTTGGATCAGGTATGTTGCCTCATTAAAAACCTTACTAAGAAAACCCAATGGGACAAAACTTAGTCAAGGGAAAAAGAGTGCAACTTGAATAAGTCTCCCCCTCATTTTAACATGTGTCCTTTAAGTGACGTATGTCCATCTTCCTTGAAAGTTGAATAAAGCCTTTGTAGCGAATGATTTGTTGCTTGATCCCTTAATGTGCAATCCTTTATGTTGAGCAATGTTGTATAATCTTCTAACGAGACTTTAGGTGCCTCTTTCCAAAAATTATCATACGTCCACGACTGTGTTTCGTTACATTCCTGCATCTATAAGACTAACCAAACTTGTTTTGATGGGTTAGTAAAATATAATCAAATATTGTTTATACCTAAAATGTTTCTTTGAACTCATTCCAATGTCTCTTCGCTTGACAAAGGTTATATCATGACAATAATCTCAAGTAAAAGATATTATAACCATACATAGCTAGCAAAACATATTAATGCACTTATGCATTTAACGATGGTACTTCTAGAATGAGAATCTCTACTTTGATAGAAGATGATAATAGACATTTCTTATAATAAATGACTTAACAACCTTTAACATACTTTAAGGTTCAACTATGTCCATACTAAATATCCAAACATCATCTTCTAGATGTACTTGGGGGATTGGTAAAATATAATTACATATATATATATATGCGAACTGCAGTTCGAGTAATAATTAGACCGTGCCAAGGTCATTCAAAAATTCTCCTTCTAAAAGCTCGACAATTTCTCTCGATGATGCCTAGACATCATCACTGTAAACTACGATTATAGTGAACTTTTAAAAGTAGAACGTCGATAAAACATGGCTAATTTAATCAAACTTATATCCCTCTTTATGCAAATATCTCGAGTTGTATAACACTCGATCTAACTATTTTAGTCCATACATATTCTATGAACTTGATATAGTACGTTCTTGAGGTTTTGACATCATTAATGCTTCTAGCATTATCAATCCATGAGAGAATTCTTTCCATCTTATCCAAATATGTATGTGCTTTCACTCTTAGAAGTTTTGCTATATAAACTTTCCCTTTTAACACATAGATAGATATCTATATCATATGCAAAAATATCAAGAACACTTGCTTTTATCTCCAAAATTCATATTGTACCATGTTTGTACACAGTGTACATTGAGATGCCATAATAACCAGACACAAGTTTTCTATGTATAGTTATTGGTGCACAAGAATTACATCCTTAAGATGTTTCAACTAACCTTCTAAGCACTTAAATGATTTACGATACTCATCAGGAGTTCCAATTATATTCAACGTATTCAAATATGAATTTGTGTACAACGATCATATCGTTCTCGAGAACTCATTTTACATGATTTTTGATAATTCAAATCCTTGAGGGACTTTCATGTAAACTTTTAGTATCAAGTGATACATAACATTCATAAGACACATATCAATTCTCTCTTTATATTACCAGACTAATAAAATATTAGAAAGTCATTACATCCACCACTAGAGAATGTGTCTCATTATAATCAATCATGGGTTTTTGCGAAAATCCTTATGTACCATATTTACCTTATCTCATTTAATTTGATTTTCACATGATTCGCATAAAAGCACCATTAATATCCAACATACTTTACAAATTCAGTTGTATGGACTGTTGGTCTGAAAACTTTCCATTTCATTAGAGAATTTGAATCTGCCATACTTTACGTCTTTCCATTTTGGCCAATCATTTATTTATTTTCATTCATAGGCAGATCTTAAATCTTGATCCTCGTCATTTCATCATTTCAAGCGCTATATTATATACAAAAGTATAACGACGTCGATTTTGTTTCGATTCCATACATATCTTAGACATGATACAGCTTATCGAGATCTCTTTATTTTCAGGTACCTGAGGTTCTTCTTGAACCATCATGTCTACTGTCTCTTCAGGAGATCTTATTACTATAACCTCGACTTGACCATCTTAATTACTTGCTCCAATTTTCGAGGAATTTTATTATTGGAATCAACTAGTCTACCATGCTTTAGGCATGCAATAGACTCATTACAAAATATGTGGTTGTCCTCTTGGGACACAAATATGACTGGAGCATAAGCAGTTGATTATGTGACTTACTTAGTCACTCTATTTAGGTCAGTGAACTTGTCTGGTAATTTGTTCTTTAATATTGGTAAATGAATTATCCTTTGAACTTCTGGTTCACCGTTTTATACTATGAGGATCAAGATGACATGATAATTCATTCCAATTTTCACTTTCCAACTGCTTGTTATCTCCCCCTAATGTTGGGAACATTCATTCACTAAAGTGAAAACCAATGAGCTGTAAGCAAATCTCTCCCAATGGCTTTGAGTATTTAATCATAGATAATTATTGTTTACCCAACATATATTCTCAACCCTTTTAGAGGTCACAACATTGTGCTAATGGTGGATCAATATTATATATACCACACAACCAAAATCTTAGAAGGGACGTATTTGGTTCCTGACCAAAAACCAACTATAATGGGGGAAGTACGATGACATATTGGCTTGATGTGAATTAATGTTGTACATGTAAAATCACATGTACCCAAATACAAATATGAACTCTTGCTCTTATGATCGTTGGCTTTGCAATCAATTGTGAACGTTTAGTGATCGTCTCAACAAAGCAATTCTTGTATAAACATAAGCTATATGAAGTTTAACATTTATTACAATAATCATTAATAACTTGGGAATTGAATTCACCGTTATTACCAAAAAAAATATACCAATCTGGATTAATATGCTTGCTATCACATTAGCTAAGCCACAGTTACACAAGATTCAGGTTGTGGATTTGATAACCATTTAGACGATGCATCGATTTAAAACACTAAATGGTATCATGTTAGGATATGCATATCCTTTAGTCACTTCCAGAATATTTAGGGATTCTCACCCTACTTTGGTTGGTAAATAACGAATTTCCCTTGAGAGCAAACATGACATGTTTAATTGTAAGGAAGAATCTTCTGGTTCTTCATTAAGTTTCACATCATCATTGATTCGGTGTGGTCTAACCGGTCATGCCAATTAAGTAAATAATTATGATACATAAACTTCTGGTTTACGATAGTATGTGTATTAGTTGCATTATACGAGAAAACAACGCATTATCATTGCAAACTATCATTTTATATAACTTTTATCCTTTCACATTTTGTTCTCATATAATCACTCCAATAGTGGTCTATCTCATTATGACAATTATTACAATTCTGATAGTCGGTCTACATTAATGGTCAATCTCATTATCAACTTGTCTATCAAAGCACTTCTAATGATCAATCTCATTATTAACATGACTATCATTACAAATTTCTCAACTATGTCCATGATCACGACATTTTCAATTATCGTTATATAATCACATTCACTTCAGGGAATGAAACAACTAGAACAAATTTCATAGCTTTTCATTATTTACTCGGTCACACGAATATAAAACCATTTCAATCTTTTCATATTCTCTTAATGATATTGCTACTTCAAGAGCATATCTCACGTGTGATAATTGTAATAATTTTTTTTATCCAGTTTTCCCTTATTGATAAACTTCTCTTCACATAACATCAATTGAGAAGTAATTATATGTCTGAGTCATGTAATATTACCGGTCTAACATTTTACGACCTTTGATAATGAGATACAGTAAGTATGACACATTGGATGTCAAATGTAAGCGTATTTATACTTTTCATGATATTGATAATAAACCACAACTTTGGTTTAGTTGTTCAATCACGTCACCAGTAAAGCGAGCGAGTTATGATAAAACTTCATAACCCGTTATTATCACTTACAACTTACAAATATATATGATTTATGTGTTATGCTATCGTAGTATAAATATGTATCGTACATGCACAAAATTACATGTATAATTCTAGCAAAATAACCAATAATTTTATGTCCTACAAGGTAAAAATAAATATACATCCCATTGATACAAGATAACGCTTAATCATTTAATTAAAAAAAAACATAAAATTTAAGTATTCACAATATAAATTATTATAGCTACAAAAATAGAATAGACCCGAGCTCCTATGCAATAAAATAATAACAAAAATTATACAAATATGTATCGTATAAATAAACACAGTCATAAGGAGAATATCTCTTATTTCAAAATTGCTATGAAAATTAGGATACAAATTTTGAATAATCTTAATTGTTAGCATAATCCAAATCATATATAATTTCAAAATTTAAAAGTTTGTAATTGATCCAAATAAAAAAAACATCGAAAATTCAGAAAATCCATGCCAGCCAAGATTATGAAACAAATTCCTTATTTATTTTTATTTCTGAAATAATAAATAATCTTTTAGATCAACTAGCAAGCCAAATATTTCTAAAAAGGAGGTAAGGTAAAAGAACGTTACAATCATGTTTTTTTTTTTTTTTTTTTTTTTTTTTTTTTTTTTTTAACTCCTTTTTTTTAAGTAAAACATATATTTTCTACACAAACATTTTAAAATATTTAAATCTTATATAATTCATAAAGTTAAAATATAAACATTTATGTAAGACTCCTTTGGAGATAATCAAAGTATATACTTAGTATCCTTTATGCCATAATCAATTAATTTGTAACATTATATGATTTAATTTCATATTTCAAACATGAATAACATATCCAGAAACAAGAGAATGCACGTAACACATTAAAACCAAACTATGTATATATTTTACCATACTAGTATTTTTTATTTATCTATCATTTAAATTATAATATAATTCAACATATTTAACACTAAAAAGAAATCATAATATTTCACATTACATTAATATTGAACATTAGTAAATTGATTATCACTATCTATAAGCAAGTGTTATCGAAATAGAAATAAGAGTGGTAACATCGAAATAGACATATTCTGGTTGGATGGAACATATCGAAATAGAGAAAGTGCCTATTTCAATATACAATAGCTCTATTTCGATGTGAATTGTTTTATCTCATTATGTTTCGATATGATGATGGCTGCCATTATTCCATTGTGTTTCAATGATGATGATTTACAAAAGCCTAACCCATGTTTCGATAGTGAAGCTTTTTAATTTTTTTTTTAATTCACTTATATATTATCATGATTTCTAAGCAAAACAGTAAATTATGAGAATGGTATTTAGGAAAAATATATAATAATAGTTACCTTGCATTGTGTATGTACCAGAATAGCCACAGAGACCGAGATCCAATAGATCTGGGGAAAGAACATCCAAAGTTTTGTGGGGCTGATGTTTTAGCAATTGTATACAACCTCTCACGTTGAAAATCACAAGAGACCAATGAATATGATTAGGGTTTTGGTGAGAGTACTTTCATGCTGATAACGTGTTGTGAAACAACGGCCTACTAGCGACTAGTATATGAACTAAAGCGCAAATATCAAAGGAACATAGAGAGAAAGATAGAATAGAGAATTGTTATTCATTGAGATATCTACACCATATACAAATGCCACTATATATAGGCATATACATTAATACAAAAGAACTTAAAGGGATGGGAGTTATAGGAGTTGTGTATGTGGAAAATCACCTTATAAATGATGCATTCATAACAATGTTCTGGTTGTTTATATCTAGTGAGCTGTCCAAATATTGTATACTTTCATTTATTCTGATCTTTAAATTTAGATTTAGATTGTTAAGTTCTATAATCATGATTTTTTTTTTTTTTAAACAGAAAGCTTACAATGTTTCTATTTCTACAATTAAATTACACCAATAAATACTAATTATGTTGTCCCTGGCCCTTGGCCCAGTGGACACCAAAGGCAATGATAAGGCTTGAGAACCGGCTTTGGTCTGGGGTTCGAGTCTTGGAGCCATCAAGGTTTTACATATAGGTGGGGGTCACTCCCTATTAATCACTCGCGTGAGTACCTGTGTGGTTTTTCCTTGAACGCCTAGCCAAACTCTGATGCCAGTGTGGGCCCGGTTAAGACAACATCACTGGCCAGAGTAGGGTGGTGGATCTCCCATTGCGGGAGATGCGACCTTGGTTGCATAAATTGAAAGTCGCCGTTCTAAAAAAATACTAATTATGCTACATGCCAAGATTTAAACACTGATATTCTCTCTAAAAGACAAAACCCTCTACCACTTAGCCACAACTGAAATGACATCATGTGTTGTATATTCAGAAAGAGAACCGGGTCAACAAGCTTGGGTAACCCGATCTCAAAGAGTTCCATGATGGTGTTTGACAAAACTAGCCTTAGACTGCAAGGAGTGGAGGGGCTTGGGTTAGGGGTATTGCTCGACACGTGGCGAGGGTGGGATCCACAAGCTTATGGTGAAAAATGAGGGGTGTGGTGTAGCGTGGCTTAGCTTGACTTGGCGTGACCAGCCATGTGAATTTTTTTTAATTAAAGTAGCCAACCAAAACCAACCATATTGAACCAGCCAACCAAAGCCAGCCAAGTCACCCTACCCCCCGCCCACGCCAGGCTGAATACCCACGCTAAAGGGGCACTGCCCCAACCAACACCAATCCGGAGTGGAGCAGCTGGCGTTGGTTGGCTTCTCCCGCCCCAACCAGCGGCCCACTCCCTGAAGTCTTACAACCGAGTTCACCACCTTTCTTTATACATTGCCACTAAGTTGTTTCAATTTTATTACAATGCTTTGTTTAGTTGTATGTTTTGCTTGTTAGTTAGGGGCTGTTTGGTAGCCTCTTAATGACCATTCAGATGCTACCTCTTAATGGTTTAAAACCTCTGAATGAATAAGAGGTAACCTCAAGTCTGAATGGTTAAGAGGTAACATCTGAATGGTAAATCATCACATATCACATTCTTCTACCTTCTCATGGGTAAAATTCTTAATGGTTCCATTAAGAGGTAGCCTCTTAATGACCATTCAGAAGCTATCAAACAGCCCCTTAGTGTTATGGGTGAATATTTCGACCAATATTTTGGACAACTACTCGGAATATTCAACAGGTTTAATATATCCTCAATATGTTCCTTATTTATAACTAACCTATTTTTGGCACATGTTATTAATATGATACAAGGACGATCAAAGTCGACTAAGTCAAGTAGAAGACTCAGTCTTTCTGTTGAAGAGTGTGACCGTTGAAGCCGTCGACCAAGGTCACAACGTTCATAAAGGCTTATTTCGAGTATCCCCAGGACATCAGATAGTTTGTTAGATCGTTATTATAACAACCCTCCTAAAATATTTTCGACACCCCTAATATATTTAGAATATTCCTATACGTCTTAAAATATACCCCGTATATAAAAACCAGGCCCAAAATACCTTTATACAATTAAAAATAAAAATAATAAAATGAGTCTGTCGCGGGGCGCGACAGACTGCCCCTAGTTCTACGCGGGCCGCGAGCCAGGAGACAATCGGCGTAACCCGGTGCCGCCACGTGTCGGACTCGTGTCGAGGCTAGCATCCGAGTCAGCCAAGCTAGGGCCTACCCTAGCTGGCGTCGCGGGCCGTGAAACCCTCCTTGGTTTCCGTCACGGGGCGCGACAAGGTCGACGATCACAACTATAAATAGGAGACATCAGTTTTCATTTTCTATCGTTCAAATCTCTCTTTCTCTCTCAAATTTCTATAGTGTAAAAGCTATACTCGGACATTATACCCCCTAATTAACGAAGTTCTGCCCCATTGTAAGTATTATAACCCCGGTTACGTATTAGATACACTGCCCGATTGATCTAAGGTTCCGTAACGGCTGTTGAGGTTCTGCCCGAGGTAGTCGTTGGAATTCTGTCTCGAGGAGGGTATTACTAATGTAAATATTGGGTTATTATACTAACACGTGTGCATTGTGTAATTAATAGATAATCACCAGGAAATCCTAAAAGAAAACCTTAAGACAGCAATGTGAGTAATCTCCTTTTTGTAAACCTTTTTGTCAACTATTTTTACAAAACCTTAGGGGCTGTTTGGTAGCCTCTGAATGGTCATTAAGAGGCTACCTCTTAATTGAATCATTAAGAATTTTACCAATGAGAAGGTAAAATTTTACCTAAAAGAATTACCGGCAGTAGTTGACAAAAAGGTTTACAAAAAGGAGATTACTCACATTGATGTCTTAAGGTTTTCTTTTAGGATTTCTTGGTGATTATCTATTAATTACACAATGCACACGTGTTAGTATAATAACCCAATATTTACATTAGTAATACCCTCCTCGAGACAGAATTCCAGCGACTACGTCGGGCAAAACCTCGACAGCCGTTACGGAACCTTAGATCAATCGGGCAGCGTATCTAATACGTAACCGGGGTTATAATACTTACAATGGGGCAGAACTTCGTTAATTAGGGGGGTATAATGTCCGAGTATAGCTTTTACACTATAGAAATTTGAGAGAGAAAGAGAGATTTTACAATGTGATTAGCAGTGACTGAGTCTTTGTAATTCTTCAATTACTGCCGGTCTGTTGGGGTTTTGTATACAAAATGTGGAACACGTTACCATTGGACAACGAGATAGCCAATGTGTAATATGACCCACTAGTCAGGATTGACAATACTGAATGAGTAATTGTGTAGATATAAACATTGTGATTGCTCTCAATATTGTTAAAAAGATAAATGCTTCTTGATTAAACTGGGATTCACTCACCAGTATTTCCCACTGACAAATGTTTTTAAAACGCGTTTCAGGTAACAAAATGTGAAAGCCAATTAGAAGCCAGCTGGAGAGCACTGAAGGCTTAGAAAAATGTGGCTATAAAAGTTACCTAAAAGACGATGTTTTAAATTCAATAAATTAGGGGTTATCCCTATAAACATGTTTGTAATGGAAACTTGGCTTTTACCCATTTGTTTATTAATATAAATGTGGTATTTTACTCTGATAAAATATTTCCTAACTACGGTCCTGATGAAATTTCCGCTGCCAAATAATGATAAACCAATGATACCACCAAATCTGAGTTCGCGTCCGCCCGATCCCAGGAGATAGGGACCGGGGGTTGCGACAGAAGGTGGTATCAAAGCCAAGCCACTGATTCAGCCACAAAAGTGTTCTGCTGACACCAAGATATTATTCAATATGTTAGGAAATAATCTACGAAATTTTGTGCATATCTGTATATTATTGTTGTGTGTTATTTGACTATTTGTTAGTTTACAGTATGAGCGACCAAGGACCTTCAGACGCCTACCGTCAGTTGTCCAGCTCACTTAGGGATGAAGGCACCTCTTCACAGCCTACCATCTCAGGGTATTCGGCTGACAATGAAGATGGGATATTCATGTTCAAGGCCCAATCTGAAGAGCCATTCCCTCCCAAGAAGATAGGATGGTTCAACAGAGGAGCGCATGAACGTAGGAAAAGGATGAAAAAGTTACAACACCAGCGAGCTTTAGCAGCCGCTAAGAGAGAAACGGATGCCCATACCCAGGATATGCTCAATAGGAGTTTAGCAAATTTTCATATATTAGCAACTACAGTTGCAGACCCTAATCTAGAGCGACTCGTAGCACCCCAGCCATTACCACTGTTTCCCATACAACCAATGGAAATTGAAGCCAACCCAGAAAACCAAATCCCAATGCCTGACATTGACCCAGCTGAGATACCTAGAATACCAGCACCCCATCCCCCATACCCAGACTACGACCCATGGTTTGATGACCCTAGGGATTACCAACAACGCTACCCAATACCAGAAGATGAACCCATGCCAAACCTAGCAGCTTACCCAGACCTAGAGCTTCTAGATCCCTACTATGATAATGACCAATACATCAGGGAAATTCTAAAGAACCCTTATCCTTACCAAGAACCCATGCCCCAGTTCCCAAACCCAGTACCAGCCCCTGCACCACCCATGAGCGCTGAAAATGTGCAAGAGCTCCGAACCTTTGGTGAGGAGATTTTAGAAGGAAGTGAGAGGATGAGGCAGTTAGGAGAACGACTCGTCTGGAAATATGACGAGCGTAATATGGAGTTCTGGATGAACCCATACCAGTAATAGTAATAATAATAATAATAATAATATTAATAATAATAATAATAAAATAATAATATATAATATGTGTGTATGTTTGAAAAAAAAATCTAGATAATAGCTATGGATGCATAATAGTATTGTAATTTTAAATTTCAGTTCCAGTTTGTACTAGAAGCATAATATATAAAATAGAGTAAGTCGCAATGTTAGACGATTTTGATCAATATGCATGTTGAGTGATCGTTTGCATTAAATATTATTTTGTGATATTAATACGTGGTAAATGTTTAAAATCCAGATGGACAATGAAGTGAACCAGGAAAACCAGAATAACGATAACCAGAACAATGATAACCAGAATAACAATAACAATGGAAACCAAGTGGATAACAGTGCCATCCAATACATAGTGGCACAAGGGATTATAGATGCAATGCCATACATTATCAAAACGGTTAAGGAAGCTGATAATAAAAGTAATCATGGCAGTAAACGACCTACTGAACCAGAACACAGCGTAAACAATGGACCCATACTTCAAGTGCCCATTCCCAAAAGAAGAAGAACCATGTCTTATGGTTGTTCTTATAAAGAATTCTGGTCTTGTAAACCAATGGAATTCTCGGGCAATGAAGGGGCCGTTGCAGCTCTACGCTGGATAGAAAAGACTGAGGCAGTCTTATAAATAAGCAAGTGCGCGGAAGAGGATAAGATAATGTTTGCTTCCAATCTGTTTAAAAATGCAGCTCTAGAATGGTGGAACACCATCCTCCAATCCAGAGGAAGTGACAGGGTTTATGGTATGGAATGGAACGAGTTTAAGGATACGATCGAAAGAAAATTTTGTCCTCCCAATGAAAAGGAACATATGGCAAATAAGTTCCTAAACCTTAGAATGACTGGAGTGGATAGTAAAGGTTATACTACGCTATTCTTTGAATATGCTAGAATAGTGCCAACCCTAGCATCACCTGAACCAGTATTAATCTCCCGTTACATCTGGGGATTAATCAGTGAAATTAGGCATGTAGTCAAGGGAGCTAGACCACAAACCATAGAAGAAGCTGTAGAACTAGCTAATACAACCCTAGCATCACCTGAACCAGTATTAATCTCCCGTTACATCTGGGGATTAATCAGTGAAATTAGGCATGTAGTCAAGGGAGCTAGACCACAAACCATAGAAGAAGCTGTAGAACTAGCTAATACCTTGACAGATGAACTAGTACGTACCCAAGAAGAAAACCAGAGGAAGAACCTAGCTCAAAAGCTTACCTAAGAATTTCTCTACGGTAATTCCAGCTGTGGGAAAAATGTAGGTTCCACCTCTGCACCTTACTGCAAGTATTGCAAAAGGAAGCATTCTGGGAGATGCTCCATATACTGCAATTTCTGCAAAATATCTGGACACAAGGAGGAAGATTGCAGGAAGAAACCCACCAATAAAATATGCTATAATTGTGGGGAGCAAGGTCATATCAAGCCACACTGCCCGAAACTAGCTCCAGCCATGAACAACAAGAACACTAAAAATGCTAGAGCATTGGTTCTGACCACGGAAGAAGCTAAGATGATTCCGGACGTGATAGACGGCGTTTTTAGTTAATGATGTTTTTGCTAAAGTATTATTTGACTCTAGTGCAAACCAAAGTTTTATTAATACTTCGTTTTGCAAATTTCTCAATTAACCATTAACTAAACTCCCACAAAAATGTCTAGTAGAGACAGCAAATGGGGAAACCATCAAGATTACCGAAATCTTACAAGAAGCAAGAATCGGATTTTTAAATCAAAAGTTTATTGCAAATCTTTATCCAATGAATCTGGCAAGATTTGATGTTGTATTAGGAATGGATTGGTTAGTAGCCAATAAAGCCAGTATTCTATGTGATCAAAAGTCAATCCAAGTAAATTCACCAAAGGGTGAAAAGATCACGATTAAAGGAGATAAGCCGTCTAGATCCACAAAATTCATCTCTATAATGAAAACAGCCAGTTATGTAAGAAAAGGATCATTAGTGTATTTGATTTCTATAATCATTAACACTAAAGGAAAAGAACTAAATGATATCCCTGTAGTATCTCAATTTCCAGATGTGTTTCCAGAAGAATTACCAGGGCTACCACCAGACAGGGAAGTTGAATTTAGAATTCATCTACTACCAGGAACAACACCAATTGCCAAAGCACCCTACCGCTTGGCACCAGCAGAAATGCAAGAGTTAAAGAAACAGTTAGACGAACTGTTAGAAAAAAGATTCATACAACCAAGTTCATCGCCATGGGGAGCACCAATCTTGTTTGTCAAAAAGAAAGATGGATCGATGCGCATATGCATTGATTACCGTGAATTAAATAAAGTCACGATTAAGAATCGATATCCATTACCCAGAATCGATGATATGTTTGATCAATTGCAAGGAGCTCAATTTTTCCCTAAGATCGATCTACGCTCAGGATATCATCAATTAAAGGTACAGGAAGAGGACATTCCTAAGACCGCTTTCAGAACAAGGTATGGCCATTATGAATTTACTGTCATGCCATTTGGTTTAACCAATGCCCCAGCCGCATTTATGGACATGATGAACCGAATATGTAAGCCATATTTGGATAAATTCATAATTGTCTTTATAAATGAAATTCTTATTTACTCTATCAGTAAAGAGGAACATGCAGCGCATTTGCATGCACTTCTAAGTTTATTGAGAAAAGAAAAGCTTTATGCAAAGTTTTCAAAGTGCGAGTTTTGGTTAGAACAAGTACAGTTTCTTGGGCATTTAGTCAACCATGAAGGAATTCATGTGGATCCCACAAAGATTGAGGCAATTACCAAATGGAAAACCCCTGAGTCACCAACTGAGGTTAGAAGTTTCTTAGGATTGGCTGGTTATTATAGAAGATTTATCTGAGATTTTTCTAGAATAGCCATTCCCTTAACTAAGTTAACCTGTAAATCTGTTAAGTTTGAATGGGGACCAAAACAAGAAGAAGCCTTTAGAATCCTTAAGCAAAGATTAACCAACGCACCCATATTAGCATTACCAGAAGGAACTGAAGATTTTGTAATTTATTGTGATGCTTCTAAATTAGGTTATGGATGTGTATTAATGGAACGTCAAAAGGTTATAGCCTATGCCTCTAGACAACTTAAGAGTCACGAAGAAAATTATTCAACTCATGACATGGAGTTAGGAGCTATAATTTTTGCCCTTAAAATTTGGAGACATTACCTTTACGGTAGTAAGTCTACCATTTTCACAGATCATAAAAGTTTAAGATATGTTTTCGGGCAATACGAATTAAACATGAGACAGAGACACTGGATGGAATTTCTTAGCGATTATGATTGTGATATCCAATATCATGCAGGAAAAGCTAATGTAGTAGCTGATGCATTAAGTCGAAAGTATCAGGAAAAGCCAAAAAGAGTATGTTCTCTTAAATTAAATCTGCAAGTAGATTTAAATGAACAAATTAGAGAAGCACAGGAATCAGTTATCAAGGATGATACTGAAAAATTAAAAGGAATGATTAAGGAATTAGAACAAGGAACATATGGAATTTGGAGACTCCATAAGAAAAGGATGTGGATACCTAAACTAGGAAACCTACGTAACAGAATATTAGAAGAAGCCTATATGTCTAAATATACGATACATCCTGGAAGTGATAAAATGTATCAAGACTTAAGAAAGAATTTCTGGTGGATAGGAATGAAAAAGGATATAGCAACTTATGTTGCCAAGTGTCTAACTTGTTCACAGGTCAAAGCTGAACACCAGAAACCCTCAGGTTTGTTACAGCAATTAGAAATGCCTGTATGGAAATGAGAATTAATAACAATGGACTTTGTTACCAAACTACCCAAGAAAAGAAAAGGTAATGATTCAATCTGGGTGATTGTAGATAGACTAACTAAATCTGCTCATTTCTTAGCAATGAAGGAGACTTTCAGTATGGAACAATTAGCTAAGTTGTATGTAAATGAAATAGTTTCATTACATGGAATTCCTTTATCAATTGTTTCTGATAGAGATAGCCGTTTTACCTCTCATTTTTGGACAAGTTTCCAAAAAGCAATGGGAACCATGCTAAATCTAAGCACCGCTTATCATCCTCAAACGGACGGACAAAGAAAAAGGACAATTTAGACAATGGAAGATATGCTTAGAGCATGTTTAATTGATTTCGGAGGTAAATGGGACAATCATTTACCATTAATAGAATTTTCTTACAATAACAGCTATCATACCAGTATCAATGCTGCACCATTTGAAGCACTTTATGGACGAAAGTGCCGAACTCCAGTCTGTTGGGCAGAAATTAGAGAAAACCAACTATCTGGACCTGAGATAGTGCAAGAAACAACCGACAAGATTATTCAAGTCAAGGAACGACTAAAAGCAGCATGTGATCGACAAAAGAGTTATGATGATAACAGGTGAAAACCGTTGGAATTTCAAGTAGGAGACAAGGTGTTATTAAAAGTCTCTCCTTAGAAAGGAGTAGTCAGATTCATCAAGAGGGGAAAACTAAGCCCTAGGTATGTTAGACCTTTTGAGATTACTAGAAGAATAGGACCTGTAGCCTACCAGCAACAACTGCCAGAAGAAATGACAGGAATACATGATGTATTTCATGTGTGTAATCTGAAGAAATGCTTAGCTGATGAATCACTAGTAGTGCCTCTTAAGGATATAGAGGTAAATGAGAAGCTCAAATTCATAGAAAAGCCTCTACAGATTGAAGACAGGAAAGTCAAGAATCTCAAGCACAAGAGATTGGTTCTAGTCAAAGTTAAATGGGACTCCAAGAGAGGAACATAGTACACTTGGGAGCTTGAATCAGAGATGCAGAAGAAATATCCACACCTATTTCAGTAAACCTCGAGGACGAGTTCTAAAATAAGGTGGGTAGGATATAACAACCCTCCTAAAATATTTTCGACACCCCTAATATATTTAGAATATTCCTATACGTCTTAAAATATACCCCGTATATGAAAACCAGGCCCAAAATACCTTTATACAATTGAAATTGGAAAATACAACATGTTCGAGAAACAATTCAACAAAAAAATACAACAACATAATCTAGTATTCTAAGTGTGTTTCTAGGCATCCCTACTAGATTTCATTATCAACGTCATCAACCTGCAACATGTTTAAAGTATAGTTCAATACAAACGTATTGGCAAGTATACAAGTTTAAAAAGTAGACTAAGTATAAAAAGAGTTTTAAACAATCAACATGGCAAATAGTTATCTAAAATTAACATACAATTGTCATGCGTCTATAAATGTCAACACAAAGATTACTGCTAGCGTAACCCTATCGTAGCAACGATAGGGCCATTATGTTTTAACTTAACATGACAAGTATATCACATAAGTATGTTCCAACACACATGAATCAAACAATCATGTATGAATGATTGTTTGTTGTGATTGCATAAAGTATAAGTGATTGCGTGAATTTTGATAAGGTAAACATATTGCACCCAAAAGTGTTAAACGTAAAAAGGGCGTTCGAGTATACTCACGGTTTTGCAAATCTTCGTTTGTTATCCCGTGAGTTGTTGAGGGGAAGGTTGGAACACCAAGGTTACCCTACATGGGGTAGATGAAGGTGTGAGTCATTGAAGTTGAATGGAGGATTCAGATTTGGAACGTAAAGTATATAAGTATAAAGTATGATTTAAACAGAAAATATATCCCGTCTAGGCACTCGTTAGGACACTAAGTTACTGTGATTTCATGGGTCCTGTTTTGCCCATTAGAATCAGTAACGAGGAACGTAGAACTGAAATAAACGGTTAACCGAAACATCACTACACTGTTCGTGCAAATGGGAAATTCCTTTCGTGCGAACAGAAGGTTCCCTCGCACAAGTGGGAGCATTCCCTTCGCGCGAGTGGGACTGTTCGTACGATCAGAATTCCGTTTTGAACATTTTAACCATTAACCGGTCACATTATGAGTTTCACAAAAGCACATGTATTTATATAATATAATAACAGTCCAGTAAATCAGAGAATTCATAGAAGTCATGCATGGAGGTACAACACCTCGTTATATGTTTCACCAAAGCACAAGTTCATTAATTGCGTTAACGGACCGGTTGGTCATGAATATAACAGGTAAATATTACAGAAAGTAAATACCAAACAGCCAAACAAGAACAACCCAGGAGTATCATTCCCAACATGGCAAGTGTTGGAGGCGAGGCGGGGTTAACTCATTCTAGGTCTAGGAGACTGTTTGGGTGTTCGTTTGCAAGTCCAAGTGAGGTGGTGGAACTAGATTGAAAGCCACGATTTTCATGGTTCACACTACTGTTAAACACAGATTCGCCCGACGGGGATCCGCGATAACATTCAACACTTAGAAAAATGCCGGAACAGGGGTAAACAGAACCTTTCGCACGAATGGACAAGTCCAATTGTGCGAGTGGGATGTCCAGTCGCATGAGTGGACTTGGTCCCTTTGTGCGAGTGGCTTCTGTTTGGAACGATTCGGTTCGGTTTGTTTAAACAGACTCGTTTCCTTGGCTGCAATCAACCTCAACACTAACCCACAACTATAGACTTAGCTTATGAGCTTGGGGGGGGGGGGGGTTCTTGATTCGAACAAGTTTCAATATCAGAAAGTTGTTTATAAGAGTTCTGAAAAAATATAAACTTCAATCTTCAACTTGGACCTCAATATGGTGAGCTTCATTATTCAGACTGCCATGGCAAGTCTGTGAATGCATCCTAGAGGATAACCAAGTTGCTAGGATTTGAAGATAGAAGAAAAAGTTGAAGAATAAGATAGAAATGTAAAGTCAGTGAGCTAAGACTCACTTAGAAGTTTTTGGAAATGCTCTGCTGGAAGTGCACACAATCGGTTAGTTTGAGAGAATTTCGAAGTGTGGAAGGTGAGAAATGAGGGTAAAGGTTCGTATTTATAGGCTGAAAGGGAGGTTGGTGCGACTGGGCTTGGATGATTGGGCCCTTCGTGCAATTGGGCTTGGGCCACTCGCACGAAGAGATATGGTCTCTTCACGCGAAGGGTCTTGTTTAGTTGCACGAAGATTCAAGTTTGTCGTTTTCGCGTATTTTAGCCGGTTTTAAGCGTTTTAAGCATACAAGTGCAATGTATAAGTATGATGTATAAATAAATGCATGTATAAACTGATTTTGCATGTATACTAAGTATGAGTTTGCGTATAAGTATGTATAAAGTTTGCACGTATAACGAGTAAGTAACGAATATGTATAACACAATGTATAAAATGATCGAGTTTTATTATGATCAAAGCCTCAGATTACAATGTTTGGAAATGAAAGACGAATACAAAGAAGTTACAAGTTTCCTTAAATAGAAATACACACAAACTTTCTAAATAAGGAAAGTTCCAAAATGTGAAGCGTTACAATCAATTTACAACCAAATTGAGTAAGTGACGTAGGGTGCTTTAGAAAATAGTAAGTTTATGGTTGCGGATCCTGGGGTAAGAGTCAAGATCCATGGTTTAGAAAATAAGTTTTATGTTTGTTTGGTTTGATGAGACAGTTAAAATGCGATGAAATAAAGTTGAATGCAGTAAGTAAACAGTTGAAATGCGATGAAATAAAGTTGAATGCAATTTTTAATGGGGAAAAGCCCTTGATATCTACAAGAGATGATCGTCGTCACAAAAACATCGGGAGCTGGCAACTACCAAGCTCCAATTTATTATGAACTTGAAAGAAATTACAATGGAGAGCTTTGATTGATCGAATTCTACGTGTTACAGAGCTTGTTGCGAGTACAATGAGTGCTCAGTGTGTGTAAAAGTTATGCCTAAGATGGTCTGATCAAGCTATTTATAATAAACATATCGAAAAACATCCTAACTAGAAGTTCGATTTTCCCAGGATCCTGAGAGGACTGGGCAAGTGCCCGTTCAAGGTTTTTCCATACTTTTCCACACGTTTTCCCCAACTCCTTTCATGACATATCCGGAAGCCTTTATCTTCTAGCCGTTCTGAAATATTCCTATGAATAATTCTTGGAATGGACAAAACAAACATTAGTAATACCGGGACTCAGGATCCTTAGCTGTCAGGATTCTCAGCTGTGTTAGGATACCAGAGTATGCATCAGGATCCCGTGTGTGAAAAATCTACCTTTAAAAATTGCCCCAAATTTTATGGCTGTTGATTAACACCTATAAAATTTCAAATATTCAAAATTCAAAAAAATATGTGGATGAGATTAAGAGATAGAAATTTGACCCGGTTACCCATGTAATTTGATCGTTACCAACCTCATTATAACCACATACCCTAAATTGACTCCTCACACCTCAATCAGTGAAGGTTAAAAGTCAGGTTAGTTCTCTATACTACATTAACTTTTTCTTTGTTTCTTATTCAATATTTTTTCCAAAAACCCTGCAAATGGCAAAAAAAATCCCTCTACTCATTAGGCTCATCTATTGTCTCTGAGTTTACGGATCATAAGATGATCCTGGACACCTTCGAGGGGGAACTTTGTTCCTTCAATGCCCAGGATATTGAACAGTTGAAACCTTCTGGTATACTCCTTGAGAATGCCGTGATTCGAGGCTTTGATCCTAACTCTAAAGCCGGCCTTGTTTCCAGCCAGTGGGTATGTTTTTTATTTTACCCCTTTAATATTGGTTTTACCTTTCCATTCTCGCCTTTTGTGAACGAGTTCTTTAAAGCCACCAAGATTTGCTACTATCAAGTGATGCCCATGCTGTGGAGGATTGTCACACCCTCAAATCCCACGTGCGGAGTATCACCGCGAGGCGTGTGACTGCCTAGGATCAAGCCACCAGTTACATCAAACATTTAATATAAGTAAAATAAAACCATCGTCGACATAATTTGTGACATAGCATTCCAGTCTAAAACATAACAAGTCTTTAAAATAAAGTTCCAAACATAGCTAATAGATAAAGTTCAAAGGTTTAGAGGAAGCATGAAAACATAGATACTATACGACCACCACAACGCTCCAAGCGGACTCCAGCACAGCATCTACGGACCTGCAAGCATGCGGTAGTGTGTCAACATAAAGTTGGCGAGTTCACGGTTTTCAAGAAGGTTTTCACGTTATCCAAAAACATTCGTTTTATGAGTTACCATGTTACCAAAACATGTTGTGGGAAATCCATCCCATAATGAGGTACTAAACTGTGTAGTACCGAAAACATCCCCTGTCATTACCCCGTGGTTGCTGCTGCTGGGGCCTCTGGTTTTGCTTTACTAGGAATTGTCTCCTATAATCCCTGGCTGCATGTCCCACTTTGTTGCACCGCTGACAGCGGCTCTTGTCACACTACCCATAGTGATGCATGTTGCACTTGGGTCGGTTTCCTTGGTAACCTCCAGCTTGTTGGTTAGGACCCTTGTTCCCATCGGTCTTCCTTTGCTGAGCTTGGGGCTGTGAGGAGTTGGATTCTTGTTGCCATCCCACTTGCGCTTGTTGTCTCCAGAAACATCAGTAGTAGCGCTGATTCTTTTGGGCAGTTTTCCTTGTTCGACAGCCTGGTCGGTGAGGTGGTGTGCCAGACGAATGACTTGCTGAATTGAGGTGAGATTGGCTGTAGTAACCAAACTTTGAATTTCAGGGACCGGACCCTTCAGATAAAGCTCAATCCTTTTGTAAGCAGGCTGCGACATGTTGGGGCAGAGAGCGGCAAAGTCGTTGGATCTCTTAGTGTAAGCTTCAATTTCGGATCCCACCATCTTCAGCTCATAGTACTCAACTTCCAGCTTATGGATCTCATCACGATGACAGTACTCTTCCTTGATCAGGTCCTTGAAATCATTCCAAGGAGTGGAATTGGCACCTGCCAATCCAGGCATCTGCACTTGCGCGTTCCACCAGGTGAGCGCATTTCCTTCGAGAGTACCAGTAGCAAACTTCACTCGATTGCTAGTAGGGCATTCGTACATCTCGAACACCAATTCAGTCTTTTCAATCCAATGCAGAAGACCTACAGCTCCTTCAGTGCCATTGAAAGTAAGAGGCTTGCAATCCATGAAAGTCTTGAAAGTGCACACACGTGGCTGAGCGAGTGCAGGCTGCACTGCTACGAAAATGAAGTGAACAGATTAAAGAACGGTAAGACGATTCGAGGGTAGGATCCAAACATCCTAGGACGACTGGTTTACCTCCAGGGTGGGCTGCGAAAGCTGCAGCCACAGTGTTGATCAAGTTCGTAAACTGGTCCTGAGTCATGTTGACGTTGCCTCTTCCGTGTCCGCTCATTTTCTTCACATCCAGAAAACACAGTATGAGAACGACATCGGAAAGATTAAGAGAAGTGAGGTAGAAAAGATATCTATCTATGACACGTAGACTTCTAAGCGTCTCTTAGAATTAAACCAAATAAGTAGTATAATGTATTACTGTAACACCTCGTAAAATCATGTCCAACGATGTATTGACACGTGTACTAAACCCTAATGAAGTCAAACGTTGACTATTAAGGACTAATTTCATCAAAAATAAAAACTTTGAATGTTGAGGGACTAAAAATGTCAACATGCCAAACTTGTGCCTCTGATTGACCTCATATGATGTTCGTATTCTTTATTGAATAAATTGTCAGACACAAGAAGCCGTTTGTGCTTAAAACCAAAAATTTACAAACCATAGGGGTTAAGAGTGTCAACATGTTAATTCTTACCTCTGAATGACCTTTTAACAATCCCGAGGCTTTGTAGAATCTTTTTATACTCAAACGATTGTCGGATAATGATTTCGTGGAATTTCGATGCAAATAAACGATTTAAATTGCAATTATCAAGAAGATGGGTTAAAAGCATCAACATGTTCAAATTAACCTCTGAGTGACCTTTTAAAGAACCCGAAGCATCGTGATGTTTGATAATACTCTCTCAGAATGCCTAATATGGATGACATAGGGCTTTGACGCGATAAAATGATAATGCGTGCAAGTTGTGCATTAAAGGGGCCAAAAACGTCAAACTCTAAAACTATACCTTTGGGCAACCATTTAAGCGTACTGGAGTAAACTGGAGTGTCGTAATATCCCATCATACTCTTGGGAATGCTTATTATTGATCTTGAAAGGCTTTTATGCCATTTCGCGTTAAAACGCACAAGTTCGCAAATTAAAGGGTTGAAAGCGTCAACGAGCAGAAACTAGTTTTTTCGGTAATCGTTTAACGAAACCGGACCTAACGGTGTTTGGTTATATTCCCTATATCATTTACAAACTAACTACAAGGGCCCATTGTGCCTAAAATGAAAGATATATAGCTTATAAAGGTGCAGGGACTAAAAATGACAAGTTTAAAACTTGTTTTGCTGAGATAGGGGGTGGTAGCGCGACGCCACAGCATACCCCTTTTGCTATGGCGCGTGGCGACGGCTCAGTTTGGACAAAAACTTACTTCCAGCTGTAGGTTCTTCTTTGCAGCCCACTTATACCACTTCCACTCTCACAAAACTCAAATCCAGGGACTCTTAGATGGTTTTTAAAACTGGTATTACACCTGTGATGATCTCATTCATCCCAAGAACATTTGTCATGATCCTCTTTCATTACAAAAACTATAAATATGGGTTGTTTTTCATTTGAGCAACTCACACTTTCAATTCAAATCTGCATATCTCTCAATCATAGAGGATCCTGAGCAATTGGGAACCTCCATGGAGTTTTCTTCAGTCCATAGGACCAATTGTAAGTGTCCTTTCGTGACTAGTTTATCTTATTTGGCTTTTAGAGCCGAAAAGTCAAGCGTTTTCGATAAACGCTTTGACTTTTAGCTAGACCATAAACGGTCAAGCCATTGTTCGCAACGAACATGGATACGTGATCGTAATTAGGTAGGTGTTAAACCCTCAAAAGGGCACCTTCTAATTACCACGTTTACTTAGTTAAATTGTCGGGTCAAAGTAATTAAATAAAAGGCAAACGGGTCAGTTTTTAAATAAAATTCATAACTGATAATATAGAAGCTATAAAATCAGTTTTGTCACTTTAATAACTTGGTAAATATTAATTGAACATGTCTAGGCATGTTCAACCGACAATTCTAAGTTAGGATCGGTTCACCACCGAAAGTTGCAAAAGTAGACTTTTGCTTTGACTTTTAGTTCTGACCCGAATTAGCTTAGTTTAGTTATGCCTTAGGGTTCCTTTGTGACCATATTATATGTTAGTAAAGCCCTCTGAGGTTATACTACATGGTCCTTTAGAAATTAGAGTTCATTTGCATGTTTCCGTTAAATGCTTAAAAATGGACCATTATGCCCTTATGCTATAAAAAAACGAGATTTTTGAAAATGTGAAAGGACAAAAACCTTTATTACTGATATATAAGTATGTCATAAAAATTTGGCATCCATTTCTGGTCTCAAATGAAAGTTATGTAAGATATAGTAAAACAAAAGCTTTTTGTTAATTAAATGGTATTTTTGGTATGAATCATATTTAAACCCAATTTTTGACACCAAACTTGCTACCCACTGTTATGATATAATATTTAGGGATTTTTGGAAATTTTTGTCAAATTTTATACTGACCATAACATAGAGTTCTAGCATATATTCGGTAAATGACGGTAATGCCCTTTTTGTTAATAAAATGAGTTTAACATGTGATTTGAATGCCGAACCTTTTCCTACTGATGTCATATGTTAAATAAAATATTTTTAACATTAAAGACTGACCAAAACTTCATAAATTTATAAACATCTTGAATACCGTTAATTACCGACTTTTACACTTATTAAGCGCATAGTATGGTTTAAAACCATATTTAGCGCATAGTATGATATCAACTACGTCACGATACTCCCCGCCGGGCCCACCGGTAATATGTGGAAATATCGGGGTGTGACAGTTTGTATTTAAGACCTCTAAACTTGTTTCTAGTTAATCATAAATCATAAACCAAAGTATTTAACTCAAAATCTCTATCTTTGATTCATAACTTTTGTGAAGTACGCGGCAAACACCCAAGTTACTCGCGTAATTCATTTTGACCCGTTTGGGGATTTTTATGCATTAAAGCATCAGATCCGCTCTTCTCTTTTCCCACCTCGCGTTCCCATATTTAAATTGCTACTTATATTCCACCACAACTATTTTTGTGGTGGATCTAACATAAGAGACCCATAATCCCAATTTTTCCCTTTGGGTAGTCATTTTACGGAAAAAACCCAAACTTAGGAATTTGACCCCCAAAAGGCTTATGCCTATAACTTTTATGTTCGTCTATATCTTGCATGATCATATTACATGTACTTAAACAATCCCTAAAGGTTGTTTACCTGATTTACCCGCCATGGGCGTTTTGGTCAACTTTAGTCCTTCAATTTACAACGAAGGACTTACACCAAATTTTAACCAAAATCGCACGTTTAACTATAAATTGTTTATGCGTACCTGGCTCGGGTCAACATATGGACCCGTTTTAAGACCTTGTCTCTATAATATGCTAATTCATAGCCTTGCTATTTCATAAACCATACTTCCTGCGAGCATGAGACTCGACATACACTTATTAGTCACTAATTGTCAAATGGTATCAATATTACCATTCGACCCGGTTGCTCTAAACTACCAAATATTTTGTGCTTAATATTAAATGGTGTTTATCCACCATTTAATTAAATAACTATCTTTGGATTTCTAACCATTTAGTTATATCACCCAAACCCATTTCTTACGCGTTTAATCCAACATAGTTTATGTCCCTTGGCGTCGTTTAAAGCTTTGACTTTTATCATACATACGTGATTAAAATCACCGGTTTACCCTCTTTACTTTTTTAGGCCTACTTATAAAGTAGCCATTCAAAACTTGTTTTAAATATGTCATTTCAATGACTAATTTGCATTTTTCACCCTTTTTACCAATAGTCATGGTTTTTCATCATTTTGGTATGTTCCGACCCGTATCAATTCGCGTCGGGAACCGTACCTTGAATATTATCTTTATCATATAAATAACTATTGAACAAGCACGTATTCTACAAAAGGGTGTAAGTTTCACTTACCTCGCATCCGAACTACGCCTTTCCTTCTTGATTCGTTTGACCCGCTCCTCATCAAGCTTCCACCTAGCTCGTTAGGCGTCAAACTATCCTCATAATTCATAAGATAGTTAGATTAGTCATTATCAGTTATGACAACCCCACCTAACGGGTCTTATGTCGAATTTATTACTCGTTCAGATCATTGGTCAGTTTGACTTCCTAAAAGTCAATTTATCTATTAACATATTCAAACGCACATTTGGCTCATTGAACCCACTTAGACATTTTCATCCGAACTCTTAACAAATTCTAGTTTTTACACACCAATTAATAGGTAATATGATTTCTAGCATCCATATTGATGATATAAATTGCTAATTTCACTACAACACTCAAAACCCAATTCGGGTCATGTATGATTAATACTCAAACTTACAAATTGTTTAAGTATCTAGCTTCAACTATCAATTGTGATGATTCCTAGCACAAGCACATCATTATCTTCATTATTAATCAAAACCCACTTAGCACATTCAAGGGTAATCATCAAATCCCTAGTTTTTTAATACTAATTCATCAAGTTTTCAACTAGGGTTTGTTTCTAAACATGAATTCATCCTAGTTTCATCCAAACATCAACCATGCAAGCTTGAATTTCGATTTTCATAAGTTCATCAAGAAATCTCAACTTCATAAATATAAAAAATTTGACATACCTTACGACCCCCACGACTAGGTGATCGTTTTTATGTATTCATGCATCGATTTAGGGCTCGAATCAAGCTTCAATTTGATGAATTTGTTGAACTATGGTTTTTAACCCTTTCTTTCTTCTCCTGGGCGATTCCACGCATACACACACACACCAAGTGTGTGTTGTGTGTTATTATTTTTTTTTGTTTTAATAACACAAGTTTCCCGCTTAGCAATATTAGTCCCTCATGTTTTATTTTGACCAAATGAAGCTATAACTCACCATTAGTCACTTAATCACATGCTACTAACTAGGTTAGTTATTTCTAGTTACCTTAATGGGTTCGAGAAGTTATAACTCGTTATGTTTTAAGTCCCGTTAATTCGGGCCTTTTATATACTTTGTTTTCTCAAAGTATTTATCCTCCTTTTTAATTAATATTAGGTTTATTTATTTAAGTCCTAATATTTACCGGGTTAAATTTTACCACTAACAGTATTTTACCCGTTCATTACTATTAACGAGGTTTGATTACCAAACCCGTTTTCAGGGTGTTACAAGTCTACCACCCTTAAAGAGGTTTCGTCCCCGAAACCTTATTTATGTAGTTCATTGGTTTAATCAAACGAACCAAGTTTCGTTTTTATGATATTCATTCTTTCAGTGTCTTTTATGTGTAAGTCCTCACTGACCGAGGCTTTCACCTCTTATTTCTTATCCTTCGCACCTTTTTAACCGAGTCGTCACTTGATCACTTAGTCTCATCAGTTTGTTAACATACTTATCCCGCGCTTGTCTTATTTTAACAAGCACTTTGTATTTGTCAGGACGTTTTCTTAACTTTGATTAGTTTTACCGGCTAGACTAATTAGTCGCCGGCACTTCATGCCCCGTCATCCGGGTATACTATTTTGCCATCTCCGGCCTTATGTGTGTTTAAGATTTTCTAAATCCCCTCATACTATTTATGTTTGTTAGAACGCTGCTTTTGACTAAAAACTAAATTTTTTTGTTTACGTTTTCTCTGCCTTACGTCTTTCTCTCATATCTAGGAATGTTACTTCCGAGGAATTGTTCCTTTCCATTATCATTTAATGCGGGGAATTTCAACTAGTTCCCACGCTTAACCCAAATAACCCGTAGGTTCTTTCACTTAGTCTCGTAGACTATCTCTTTGGATTTCCACCTTTTTAAGGTGTGACTCAACAATTCTTTTCTTCCTATTTCCGACCCAAGAGTCTTTTTGGTCCCGTAGACCTTAACACTACTTTTAATCACGTAAGTTATGATGATCCCGTAGATCATACTTTATTCGAGTTTTTTTTATTATTATTCAAACGTGTATATGTTTATATATGTATAAGGCGTCAAAGCACCCCCTTTTTATTGTTTAGAATCATTTACTTTTGCTTTTTGGATTTCATTTGACCTTGACCGTAGTCTAAGGCTACATTTGTTTTCTTTCCAATTATCTTTCCGACTTTATGACTTCTAACATCATTTACACGTCGGTTTGTCCTACGCTTACCGTTACCCTGTTCTTACCTATACTTCCTTACGACCCGTTACCCGGGTTCTTTATCTTAGTGTTTTTAACATTCTTGTTTCGCTAGTTTGCGTTTTTCCTATCTATATTCCTTTACGACCCATCACATAGGTTCATTAATATTTCGCGCTTCCATTATTCGGTTTGCGCTTACTTGCACTACCAAGCTTTTATACTTTATTTATCTCGTTTGACTTGTTCGTGTGAAATTTCATCACTTGTGAACGTCAAACTCCATTCTTTATTCGACCTGTTCAACTTTAAAAAAGTTGAACGTAGTTATCAAAATTTCTATTTGCAAATTCTCATCGTCTTTTAGTCATGACTCATAATCCGAGTCTTTTGACTTTCTATTTCGCGTTCCCGTCTCTTGGTCTACGCATACTTTCAAAATCATACCCATCTATCGGGTATTTTGCCGAAGTCTCTTCCAAAGCAACCGTCCCGGTATCTATTAAAACTTTGTTTTAATTTTATTTGGTCGTCTTAGCGAAATCCATTGCTTTTATTCAGTTAAGTCTTTAATTCTTTTATTCTACCCCTTTGACTTGTCTGTGTGAATTTCATCACTTATGACAGTCAAACTTTATCCCCTATGCCTTAGCATTCACGTTAGTTGGTTTGGATTTTCATTTACTTTAATCTTTGTCACTTCTTCCGGGCTCGTTATTCTAACGTAATACGCTCCCATCATTCGACTTGCGTTTACGTTTACTATCAAACATCTTACTTGTTTGACTCATCTGTGTACCTTTTTAATTCGTCCCATTCACCCTGTCCTTACTACATTGGACATAAATGCGTCCACTACAAGAAGTTCATGGTATCATATGCCACTACTTACTTGGCCAGAGTAAGCGATTAACACATGACACACATGACCTTTTTATTGTTTTCACGTCACGCCCTATGCAAGTAACGCCTCTCTTTATTTCATATCCCTGATTTCATTTAGTAAAACTTTATTTAATTGCTAAACAACAATCACTGGTTTTACTAGTTTTACATTCGAACATATAAAATGTTTTA
Organism: Helianthus tuberosus; assembly: GCA_030545235.1. Taxonomy (NCBI): domain Eukaryota; kingdom Viridiplantae; phylum Streptophyta; class Magnoliopsida; order Asterales; family Asteraceae; genus Helianthus; species Helianthus tuberosus. Next base: position 155,438,192 of record CM060444.1, read on the forward strand.
CTTTCTATCGAACTATTATATAATCACATTCGTTAACGTGATTGCTACTTTTCTCAATATCATTATATTGAGAGTTTTCCACTTGGATAATTACCCCCCGTCCAAGTTTCCATATGAACTAATCCTATTATTTCTTTGTTATTCATCATCGTGAATAACACTTGTTTCTATTAAAATTCTCTTGGAAACATCATCCTGAATAGACATCCTATTCAGGTTTTTCAGGTTTTATCAAATATATGCAATCGTCATTCCCTACGTGTTTGTTGCATATTACTACTTGTGTGATTAAATTTTAAAAGCGTGCACCTGGTAATGCTTGCCTCGACGGGCATTCCTTGCCATTATTCTTATTCGTGATTGTTACGCGATTTGATCCTTGGTGAGTATGCTCCAATTGTCATACTTCGAACCGTTCCTCTTTCCTATCCGTCACTTGTTACACCCTTGCCATCTTCAGATGCGAGTATCCTTTCATTTAAAACATTTACAAAGATTAGTAATGTCAACTTCACTAAACGCCCGTATCATAATACAAGGCTTTTCTTCTATACGTGTCAACGCACGTAATTTTGTTAACTATATCTATCATTTATTGATTTAATTGGTGTAACTCGTATTACATGATAACTCTATGTGTTGTTCACAACACTTTAATCATATTGAACCTTTAATATACATGTACTTACAGGATTTGCGATCAAGCATCGAATCGAACACTTTATCCTTTTAACCTTGAGCTCTGATACCAACTTGTAACACCCTTATTATTATTTAATGGTTTTCATATAGATGACGAAAATAAACTTGTTATTATGATTACAAATGTGTTGAAAATACGGTTAAATTAAAACTTTTCTCAATATAAACAATACAACTTATGATGTATGAATTCGTCATCTACAAAGACGACGAAACTATGTGCGAAAGTCTGTATCTTGATCGTGTTCGATTGTTCGTTGAGCTTGATCGTCCTCCGGTACTGTAAATTATACCTACAATTCATAAAACATGAATTGGATTAGTCATACGTAGTTTAAAACGTGTCTAAACGAGTCCGGGAAGCGAAACTGATTAAAATAAAAAAATTTCGCCAAAACAGAGCTCTGTCGCGCCACGCGCCGGCACCACGTTGCTCCCTCGCGTGGCGCGAGGGAGACCCTTTTTCAGCAGGTCCGTATCTGGGACCTGCATATTCCCAGCACATCCAGTTTTTACGGAAACGGCCATAACTTCTTCGTTATTGATCCGTTTTACGCAATTCTTTTTCCTATGCGACCGTAATTTAATTCTCCATCTTGTGGAGTTAAAATTAAACATTCAAACTAAAGAAATTCTAAATATTTAAGCACTCAGCTTATTATTCAAAATCGATATTTTGACCCGTTTGTATTTAAGACCTCTAAACTTGTTTCTAGTTAATCATAAATCATAAACCAAAGTATTTAACTCAAAATCTCTATCTTGGATTCATAACTTTTGTGAAGTACGCGGCAAACACCCAAGTTACGCGCGTAATTCATTTTGACCCGTTTGGGGATTTTTATGCATTAAAGCATCAGATCCGCTCTTCTCTTTTCCCACCTCGCATTCCCATATTTAAATTGCTACTTATATTCCACCACAACTATTTTTGTGGTGGATCTAACATAAGAGACCCATAATCTCAATTTTTCCCTTTGGTTAGTCATTTTACGGAAAAACCCAAACTTAGGCATTTGACCCACAAAAGGCTTATGCCTATAACTTTTATGTCCGTCTATATCTTGCATGATCATATTACATGTACTTAAACAATCCCTAAAGGTTGTTTACCTGATTTACCTGCCATGGGCGTTTTGGTCAACTTTAGTCCTTCAATTTACAACGAAGGACTTACACCAAATTTTAACCAAAATCGCACGTTTAACTATAAATTGTTTATGCGTACTTGGCTCGGGTCAACATATGGACCCGTTTTAAGACCTTGTCTCTATAATATGCTAATTCATAGCCTTGCTATTTCATAAACCATACTTCCTGCGAGCATGAGACTCGACATACACTTATTAGTCATTAATTGTCAAATGGTATCAATATTACCATTCGACCCTGTTGCTCTAAACTACTAAATATTTTGCGCTTAATATTAAATGGTGTTTATCCACCATTTCATTAAATAACTATCTTTGGATTTCTAACCATTTAGTTATATCACCCTAACCCATTTCTTACGCGTTTAATCCAACATAGTTTATGTCCCTTGGCGTCGTTTAAAGCTTCGACTTTTATCATACATACGTGATTAAAATCACCGATTTACCCTCTTTACTCTTTTAGGCTTACTTATAAAGTAGCCATTCAAAACTTGTTTTAAATATGTCATTTCAATGACTAATTTGCATTTTTCACCCTTTTTACCAATAGTCATGGTTTTTCATCATTTTGGTATGTTCCGAACCGTATCAATTCATGTCGGGAACCGTACCTTGAATATTATCTTTATCATATAAATAACTTTTGAACAAGCACGTATTCTAAAAAAGGGTGTAAGTTTCACTTACCTCGCATCCGAACTACGCTTTTCCTTTCCTTCTCGATTCGTTTGACCCGCTCCCTCATCAAGCTTCCACCTAGCTCGTTAGGCGTCAAACTATCATCATAATTCGTAAGATGGTTAGATTAGTCATTATCAATTATGACTACCCCACCTAACGGGTCTTATGTCGAATTTATTACTCGATCAAATCATTGGTCAGTTTGACTTCCTAAAAGTCAATTTATCTATTAACATATTCAAACGCACATTTGGCTCATTGAACCCACTTAGACATTTTCATCCGAACTCTTAACAAATTCTAGTTTTTACACACCAATTAATAGGTAATATGATTTCTAGCATCCATATTCATGATATAAATTGCTAATTTCACTACAACACTCAAAACCCAATTCGGGTCATGTATGATCAATACTCAAACTTACAAATTGTTTAAGTATCTAGCTTCAACTATCAATTGTGATGATTCCTAGCACAAGCACATCATTATCTTCATTATTAATCAAAACCCACTTAGCACATTCAAGGGTAATCATCAAATCCCTAGTTTTTTAATACTAATTCATCAAGTTTTCAACTAGGGTTTGTTTCTAAACATGAATTCATCCTAGTTTCATCCAAACATCAATCATGCAAGCTTGAATTTCGATTTTCATAAGTTCATCAAGAAATCTCAACTTCATAAATATCAAAAATTTGACATACCTTACGATCCCCACGACTAGGTGATCGTTTCTATGTATTCATGCATCAATTTAGGGCTCGAATCAAGCTTCAATTTGATGAATTCGTTGAACATGTACTCGAAGCTTCAATAAAAATGTGAATACAACTTTCTAAATATGGAAAGTACAGAAAATACGAAGCGTTACACATCTATTTTATCATATCATACAAAAACCCATTCCATGGCAAGTATGAACATGTACTCGAACTCATAGATTATTCAAGTATCTTCCGATTACTATCATGTATGATAATTCTTAACATAAGTATATCATCAACTTCATCATATTATCAAAACCCACTTCATAACCTACTTGTTAATCACTTACAAGTAAACTTATATTGAATATTTCATAATTTCATTATGTGTAACGGAATTAAGCATGCATATACACTCAATTTCATCTTTGGATCATAATTTAACATTCTAATTGCAAGTATTCTACTTGTCTCAAGTTATGACTTTCACCAATCTAGGTTTTTAAACATACCTTATGATCCCCAAGTCTAGGTGATTGATACTTTATGTTCATGCACGAATTTGAGATCCAATTTTCCTTTCAATTTGATGATCTTGGATGAACAAGGGTTAGCCCTTGTTTGCCCTCCTGATGATCGACCTACACACACACTATGTGTGTGTTGTGTTTTAATTTGTTTATGTTTTAAAACACAACTTTCCTTTTTAATAGCTTTGGTCCCCCAAGTTTAGTTTTGGTTATATAAAGCTACAACTCATTGTTTTAATGCTTATTTACATGTTACTAACTAGGTTCATTTGTTCCTAGTTATTTTATTTACGGGTTGACTTTTACCTATAACGGTACTTTACCCGCTCTTTTAATATTAACGTGGTTTGATTACCAAACCCGTTTTTAGGGTGTTACAAATATATAAGCTTTAAATTAACTAGGTTTATCACCGTCGTCGCGTTGCGGCGAATTTCTTTTGTTATTTAGTCTGTTTTTACATGTGTTTTGAAATCACTACGAGCTCGTTGTGCACAGAACTGCTGACAAGAATAAAAAGAAAATGTAAAAAAAAATACTAAAAGATAACCGAAAGAAAATCAACTAAAAAATGTATGGTAATAATGTTGTTCATAAGAAACTCGTGGTCAGAGATGAACAAATCGTATTGGGTACCGGTACCGAATTTCCATAGCCGAAAGAACTTAAGTACCGATTCGGTACCGACTTTTGGCGTTCCTGGTACCGGTTTTTACCTTCATATACCGGTACCAAAATCGGTATTTTCGGTATCGGTTGGCACCGAGCTCATCCGTACCCCTGAAACTAAAAAAGAAATCATTAAAAGTTAAAGAAAATCAACAAAAAAAGTTGTACGATACCGTTGTTGTTTGTACGGTACCCGTGATCAGGAATGAGCAAATGGTACCGGGTAGCAGTACCGAATTTCCCGAACTAAAAGATTTTCAATATCAATTTGGTACCGAGAATTAGTGTTTTCTGTACCAGGCAGGTGCCGGTTTTTACCTTCATGTACCGATACCAACCGTGTCGTTCGGTGTCGGTTTTTACCTTCATGTACCGATACCAACCGTGTTGTTCGGTGCCGGATTTTACCTTCTGTACCAGGCAGGTACCAGTTTTTACCTTCATGTAAATAATGGCCCATGGCATTATAGCCTACTGGCATCTTGGTGGTAGGATAAGGCTTATGACTATTAGGTCATGGGTTCGATTCTCACAAGGGGGTTTTTCCCAAATTTATTGGGTTTCCTCCTGAATTGGTGTATAGGCATTATTGCCTAGTGGAGATGGATATGATCAGGTGGTTTCGCTAGTGACACAATGATACTCTAGTGATCCTTCAGTGATCCAAATTTGCCGTTTAAAAAAAAACATATGAAGAAAAAAGCTATATATTATTATAAAAGTAAAGTTACTACCCATACTCATTAAATAAATAAATATAATTTTATGGGCACTTTTTCTGCTTATAAAAAAGTTAACAAAAAGTATAAAGTATAATGAATTATAATCTAAAAAGTGAAAGCTAGTCTCTCAAACAATAAAAGAATTTAAAATTACAAGTTGTTATTTTGGTCAAACCAAATTGATGAGAATGGTGTTTAATTGTGTGGGACCCACTTAATATTAAAAAAAAATATATTACCACATTTAGTCCAACATATTGTTCAAAGTAACTTGTTTTATCCTTGAAATGGACACCACTTAAACTTTTTTATTAAATTATAAATGTTTTACCCTTAGACACCGGTTAAACTTTTTTGTTAAATTATAAAAGGGGAAATCGCAAGAATGGCATTGACCCGGTCAAAATTTCCAAACTAGCCACTCCAAACGTCTTACAGAGACGCCACGACACCCCGTAACGTCACAGTAAACTTTCGTTTTGCTCACTGTGGTTTGGTCACTTTAACGGTTTTGCCCCAAACCTTTCAAAATAGCCATTTTACTCCCTGATCTATGAAGGCCTTCATGATTTTGCTCCCCGCCCCTAAACGTCATCCACTTTAACAGTTAAAGTCTATCACGTGCAAAAGACCTGAGGGGCAATTATGTCTTTTCCCAACCCTCCCTTTACAATTCCAGCTTAAAACCCTAACTGTTAAAATGGATGACGTTTAGGGGCGGGGAGCAAAATCATGAAGGCCTTCATAGATCAGGGAGTAAAATGACTATTTTGAAAGGTTTGGGTCAAAACCGTTAAAGTGACCAAACCACAGGGAGCAAAATGGAAGTTTACTCTTTAGCAAATGGGATATCATCCGTGTGCCATTACCAAATGATAAACAACTAGGATTGCGACCCGCCGCAATGCTGCGGGGATTCTTAAGTTATAACAAAGTGGATCTAGGACCTGCACGTTATGTTAAACCTGTCAAACGGGGAAAAAATAGACGATGTAAAAACGTTCACCCGCACACGCACGTTGCGTCGTGTTAACTCGCAAAATTTAGAACGAAACGTAAAAACGTTAAACCAAAGACGCACGTTGCAATGTGTTATGTCACAAAATTTAGAACCAAGCATAAAGCGAAAAATTTGCGGAAAATGAAAACTATAAAAGGCCAAAGTTGAAAGTAAAAAAAGTTTTGAGGATAGATTGCAAAACATAAAAATTTTTGGGTTAAAAGTAAAAAAATAAATAGTTTTGGGTTAAAAGTAATTTATGACATGCTTTTTGGTGAAAAGTAAAAAATATCAGTTTTTTTGGAAAATCCCCAAAGCCAACGTTACGACAACCATATGCATAACCATTTTTTCTTTAGAAAACCCTCAAAGCACACCCCGTGTTGCGGCGGAGCGTAAAACGGTCTCAAATAGTACTAATGTCACACAACCGTCATCGACCACCAACACTGACTCGACCTAGGATATGCGTGTTGCGACGAACCTTTCAAACGTGGAAAAATAGAGGTAAAAACGTTGAACCACACATGCACGTTGCGTCGTATTAACTCGAAAAATTTAGAACTATACGTAAAACGAAAATTTGCGAAAGATGAAAACTATAAGTGAAAAAAGTTGTGAAGTTAAATTGCAAATAATAAAAAGTTTTGGGTTAAAGTTATAAAACCAAACTATGTAGGGTTAAAATTGTAAAAGATATAAACCTTTGGGTGAAAAGTAGAAAATCAACTTTTTTTTTGGAAAACGTCCAAAGCATAGGTTACAACTCATTATGCATATACATGTTGCTTCTTTATATAGGTTTTAATATATGTAAGCTTTAAATTAATTTCAGGGGCATTTTTTCTACTTATTAAAAAGTTAGCAAAAAGTATATAGTCTAATGAATTATAATGTCACTGGAAAGTAAGAGTAAACTGCACGGATAGTCCCTGTGGTTTGGTGAAATTTCACCTTTAGTCCCAAACTTTTTAAAATTACACTCTTAGTCCCTGTAGTTTGACAAGTTGTTACTCGGATAGTCCCCAAAGCGGATGGAGGTTAGTTTTTCTGGTTAAGTGGGCGTGAAATGACAAGGACTATTCGAGTAACAACTTGTCAAACCACATGGACTATCCGAGTAACCTTCATCTGCTTTAGGGACTATCCGAGTAACAACTTGTCAAACCACAGGGACTAAGAGTGTAATTCTGAAAAGTTGGGGACTAAAGGTGAAATTTCATCAAACCACAGGGACTATCCGTGCATTTTACTCGGAAAGTAATCTCTCAAACAATAAAAGAATTTAAAATTATAAGTTGTCATTTTGGTTAACCAAATGGATTAAAATCGTATTTAACTGTGTGGGACCCACTTAATATTAAAAAAATATATTTCAAGCAAGGTATGGTCTATTCGCACACGTCCTTAGTCTATTTAAACACCTCAAAGCGCCCCGCTATGGCCAAAGTGGGGCGCTTTGGTGTAAAGTCAACAGACAAGGTCTGACAGGTTCAGTCATTGTCTGTTGACTTTACATCAAAGCGCCCCGCTTTGGCCTAAGCTCGGCGCTTTGGTTTTTTTTTTTTTTCTTTCCAAAGCGCCCCGCTTTGGCCTAAGCTCGGTGCTTTGGTTTTTTTTTTTTTTTTTTTTTTTTTTTTTTTTTTTTTTACATTTTGGGCGTATTTTTGACTGGTGACTGGTCTACGTTTAAGTTCAAATTATACATTTTTGGTCCAAATTTTACAATATTTAATTTGTTTGTGCACATATATCTAAAGGTGAAGTCCCATCTCAATATTTAATTTGTTGAGGCATCTCACTGTTCTTTTTCATGATTTTATCCTGTGTCGTGTTCTACCGTGCACTAACAATTAACATGTTTTGTTCTAATTAATCTTCTTTATCACACCCATTTGAAATCTTTTCTTGAATCTTGATTTTATATGAATTTACAAGGCTTGAAATAATGATGAAGCTTGTCCTTTATAGAGTATTTAATGTCCTTAACTAGAGAATTTAAGATCTTGAACTAGAAAGAAAAGGAATCGGTTTGTGTATAACCGATTATAGTGGGATGGTTTGAAATAATGATGAAGCTTGTCCTTTATAGAGTATTTAATGTCTTGTATGAAAAGTGGAATATGATTTATTTATTAAAATATAGACAAGCATTCAAGGTTGTGTATACAAATGGGTTTAATAATTAAACTTTTGTGTGTTTTTCTTCTGATGTGTACGCTGATTTCCGAGGCAAGAAAGAAAGACCATGTTGTAAATTGAATAAATTATTGCTTTAGGTGTCCTTGTTGTCTTCAAGTGGATATGAAATCCCATTAAACAATTATTTAACTCATGTATGCCACATGAGTACTACGTTTGTGTTTGTTCAATATATGCGTTACATTACGTTAAAAACCGAATGTCACCGACACGACACGACCCAATCAGATTCAATACGCACTTGTACGACCCAAAATTACAATATACATCATAATACTACAATTAATGAAAAAATACGTCATGTACATGTACGGTAGGCGGCTGATACACATAAAACTACTCATAGGAGTACTTGTGCTTTCAAACCAAAATGATACGATATAATGGAATACGACATCACACGTAACCGATTTGATCCGGAACTTGCAGTATAGTCCCATATATATTAAAAAATGATGTATAATGGAAAAAGCGTAAAATTTAGACTATTATCGACGCGTTTGTGAATTAAAAACAATTTTAAAAAATTTAAAAAAGGCCCTAAGCGCTGCGCTTTGACCTAAGAGGGGCGCTTTGCCCCAAAATGTAAAAAAAAAAACCCAAAGCGCCGAGCTTTGGCCATAGCGGGGCGCTTTGATGTAAAGCAACAGACAAGGTCTGACCGGTTCAGTCCTTGTCTGTTGACTTTACACCAAAGCGCCCCACTTTGGCCATAGCGGGGCGCTTTGGGGTGTGAAAATAATTTTGTCCGTGTGTGAATAGCATGACCCAATAAGCAATCCTACATGCTACATTCACTTGCAGACTTTCGTTTGCCAACACCTAAGATACCATCGAATCATATCCCGCCAACACCTAAGTTGTTTTTTGATAATAAACTTGTTTTTTCTACAATAAAACTAAGGGAAAATTACGGCAGTAGCCGCTTGACCAGGCATTTTACCAAACTAGCCATTTGACCAGGCATAAAAAAGCCCGGTCACGCTCCCCCATCCCAGTGAACCCTCATTTTTATGCACCTTCAATCCAGCCACAACCAAGCGGACACGTGTCCTCTTACCTGCCCCAGCCGAGCCGCTTCATGTCCAAGCCGAGCCGCTTCGCCAAGCGGGTCAGTGAAACGGCTTAATGTAGAGGTGAAGCGGCATATTTGTAAGGTGTAGCGGCTCGGGGTCAGGTTGAACGGGCTTAAGTGGCAGCGGTTGGCGGGAAAATGAAAAGGCATAAGTATACCGGCTTGGCCATAGGTGTACCAGCTTAACCACAGGTGAACCGGCATAATGGCAGCGGTAGCGGCATTTCTGCCTCGGAAAGCGGCTAGTGTCAGTGAAAGGTCTTATCAACCTCGGGAATACGCGCTGGCTAGCTTGTGGGGCAGGGGGCGAAGCGGCTCGGCTTGGACATGAAGCGGCTCGGCTGGGGCAGGTAGCGGCATAAAGCCCGTTCAGGTAAGAGGACACGTGTCCGCTTGGTTGTGGCTGGATTGAAGGTGCATAAAAATGAGGGTTCACTGGGATGGGGAGCGTGACCGGGCTTTTTTATGCCTGATCAAATGGCTAGTTTGGTAAAATGCCTGGTCAAGCGGCTACTGCCGTAATTTTCCCTAAAACTAATCTTTCATGATTTTACAAAACACTTTGAAATTAATCCACAGTTTCTGATAAAAAAAATGAAACAATAATAATTCATGTATATATCTTAAGTCACAAAAATAAATTTGCAGACATTTTAACAAAAGGTTTAAGCGTTGCTTAATATAATTTTGTGTAAAAAGATGAGTTTAATGTGTTTGTTGTCTAAAATGAGGAGTAAAGTTAAAATTAGAAAGACAATTCAGCTTTCAAATAAGTTTGGCTATAAACTTTTTTTTTTTTGAAGCACAAGCTATAACTTGTTCTAACATGGCCCCTTTATATGTTGTGTTTAACAGAGCTTGAAAGAATAAAGGCTGAAGTTGTGACATTGCTGAAAGAGTGGTGGCCTGTACCCAAGTTTTGGCATGTAAACACAAAGTAAATCATGAACACTGAAAAGAAGCATGGTATATATGTATACTAGATGTGGAGGCGTTCGTCTGTATATATCTCAAATCCTCTGCAAGAATTTTATCACACAACACTTCATGACCAGATTGAAATCAGTATACATTTTCTGTCACTTCAATTCTTTTATTGGTGATATATGAACGACATAAATTTTTAATGTTCGTAGAAGCAGCATGCCTTGGTCTTCATTTTCACGCATAAGCCATAATACACTATATAACCATGTGCTTGTTATCGAGCACACAATAGTGTTATCGTGTGTTCATCAACAGATGGAAGAGATTCATGATCACCGCAACTCTCTTCAGTGAAAAAAGCAGGTGTTTTAGGTTCAGGCAGTGGTCCCTCACTAACCAGCATAAGAACCACAGACCACATAGTTGGTCTATCTTCTGGATGATGCTGCACGCATAACAGCGCTACATGTATAGATCTTAGTACTTCAGAGACCACACATGAGGCCTGTAAAGATGCACTCAATAGTCCGGTGGACCTTCCTTCTTTATACAGTCTCCATGCCTACATCCAACCAAACACATTAAAAAAAAACACTAGTTCCTGGTCTATAACTTAACTTACATGTCCAAGAAGGTTATCACTATGGCCCCCATGAGAGAATTCTCTGTTTCTCTTCCCGCAAATTATCTCCAACACCAGAACGCCAAAACTAAATACATCAGATTTAATTGAGAAACGACCATGCACTGCATACTCTGGAGAAATGTAACCACTACAGAGATGTCAAGCAAAATAAATTTACAGATTAGTATCTCATCTTTGTTCTTTTCTGGGAAAAAAATGTATTCACACTAAGGAGCATAATCTCACTGTGTTCCGACCACTTTCTTTGTCTTATTAGTGGTATCACGCCCTAGAAACTTTCTGGCTAGGCCGAAGTCAGATATTTTTGGATTCATGTCACCGTCCAGCAAAATATTAGCTGCCTTGAGATCTCTGTGGATAATTTGAAGGCGGGAATCTTGATGTAGATAGAGAATACCTCGAGCTATCCCTTCTATTATATTGAAACGTTGAGGCCAGTTAAGCATCAAGCTTCTGGTTTCATCTGTCGATAGGTGACTACTATATGTTACGTGTTATTATATAAAATTTGAAAGTAAGATACTGTGTAAAACCATTGAGAGTGACAAACCAAATAGAAACCAGTCCAAGCTTTTGTTAGTCATGTACTCATAAATCAAAATTAGTTCATTTTGATGAATGCAATATCCAAGAAGCTTCACAAGATTCCGATGCTGAAGTTTTGCAATACAGATGATCTCATTCTTGAACTCATCAACACCTTGTTGGGACCTTTCTGAGAGTCGCTTGACAGCTATTTGTCTTCCATCCTTCAACACACCCTAAAAGATTACAATTATGCTTACGATAACTTGTAATTCTGAGTGGTTTACACTTTTGATTCAGAATAGGAATCAGCAATGCATTTTGTTTAAGAAGCATATAGAAGTTACCTTGTAAACCGGACCAAAGCCACCTTGTCCAATCTTATTGGAGACACTGAAGTTACCTGTGGCCCTGGCTACTTCATATAAGCTAAAACATTGTATATCATCAAGCTGTTCTATCTGCAGACTTGTATTCTTTTCATCATGCTCATTCCACTTTCCTAAAAAAGATTTTACTTTTTAAATTCCGTATCCTATAAACATGCAAATGTGCTAACATTACTTGCTACTTAGTGTTACCTTGACCTTTCATGAGAGGCGTTTTCTTTATCCTTCTACAGGCATATGCCACTACAAAGAGAAGTAGCAGAGCTGATGTAGTTAAAAGTACCAGTATAAAATTTCTTTTCCATTCGTCGAGATCGGACTGGGACTTCACAAGACCTTTCAATATGAAATAATAATAGTTTAGCACATAAGCTAAAAACACAATGATAGTCTATTTTTTAATAAAATAACGTATGTACCTTCTAATTCAGAGGCTGGCATTCTTATGTAAATATCTTGATTCACATCATATTCTCTTGTGTCCAAAAGCTCATCAAGCCATAGCAAACATCCACTTCCTCCATTTCTGATATCCAAACTTGTATAAGCTGTACAAGAGCAGTTCCTTTTGCAAGCTATCTCACATTCTCCGAGGGTCATGCTCACATTATACCATGCCCGTCGTGTGTCTGGTACCTTTACTCCTGCAATTTTCCAAAAACCATCCCCATCACCACTCCTATTACCACACTGCAGAGGCTCTTTGCGTATACACCCACTTACCCAATCTGACGCCTCCCATTCTTCTGGATTTCTTGGTTCAAACCCTTGCATACATGTACAAGGTGGATGCTTGTTAATACTACAGATTCCATAAGGGCCGCAGAGTGAAAATCGATCACAACTATCTACTGCAACGTCTGCGTACACAATCCAGTCTTTGATTCGCTCAATCCATTGCAAAAACAGTGTCTTCCCATCCCATGTCAAAACTACCCTTTGAACAACCGAACTTTTAAGTACATATGTATGATAGATTTCTTTCTCATTCATCACAAACTCGATCGAGTAAATCTTATTCTCTTTTTCAATAGGAAAGCCACTAAACCCGAGGCCATTCCACGGTCCAAGTCTTGCTTGTAAAACTTGACTCTGCCTCCCCAATGTTTGTGGATATCCATTCGTGTCGACTATATTACTATACACACCTACAGAAGGATCATCAGGACTCTTCCAAGATGTCATGAATCTCTCTAAACCTGTTACCAAGTCCTTCCCGAATTTCATTCCAGCTAGAAATGTGTTCCCTGGATAGTCAAAACTTTGCCAAATCATTTTATTTTTATTATTCCACACAACAAGATTTCCGGTATCTAAAAGCTGCACCGCCACCACCGGATTATCACTCCGCACAGATACCGTCGAGTTGGATGACCAAACCACCGAGTTTCCGCCACTACGAATCACCAGGTTTCCCTGTCTGCTAAGCTCGAGCATGCCTGATGTATCTGCAATTGGTGTCTCCCTGTTAGCAACCCATACAACAGTACCATATGATATCTTCTTGTACCATATCCCCAGGTACCGGTTCTTGGACTTCCCGGGGCTAAAAAAGCCCAATTCGAACATTTCGCCTTCGGAAACAAGGGTGGCTTTACCATCTCTGATTTTTTCATTTGCAGATATGGTATCTAGTGCAGAACAATCTGATGACAACAACACCATAAAAATAAAGAATAATAATAATATATTTAGGGACTGGGCCTCCATTGATGATCCAAAGCAGGAAATCAATGTATTTTAACATTTTACTATCTTAGGTGATTCAATTGGTTTAAAATTTAAACACCTAAAGTCAAGTCAACTGATAGCAACTTTACATTTTAGAATTATTAATATTAATGAGATGCCCAGAATAAACGTTGGTGAGGGCCTGGTGGACCGGCGTGTTCATTTTTTTTTCTTTTGACAAATGACAAATTAGTCAAAAGTAGCCATAATTATTAAGAAGAAAGAAAAAGAAAAATAAAACTCTTAATTTCACTGGCTCTTAATTATTAAGTTCTAAAAATCAATTGGCAGACATTTTAATGAAGCTTGAAAGAATCAGGCCTGAAATTGTGACATTACTGAAACAGTGGTAGCTTGTACACACTGCTAGGAACTAAAGAGACTAGATTGTGTTGCTTGAAAACAGTTGGTAAAGGATAATCGTTATTATTATTGAATGAATAATGAGAAGATTACATCCAAATATATAGAATAACTAAATACACTTAGCTACCCTCTACAATATAATAATTAATAATAATAATCTAATCTTAGCCGACATAGTCTAATATTCCCTCGCAAGTTCAGGGCGGTTTGCGATCTGTAACTTGGACCGCAAAAACTCAAACTTTTGAGACGACAAGGGCTTTGTAAAGATATCGGCTATTTGATCATCAGTTGAAATGAATTTGACGTTGAGATGACCTTGAGTAATCTGTTCACGAACAAAATTATAATCAACCTCGATATGTTTAGTACGAGCATGAAACACCGGATTGGCAGTGAGATATGTGGCACCAAGATTGTCACACCAAAGTGTTGGTGCCTCGCAGTGCAAACCAAGCTCTCGAAGAAGAGACTTTAGCCAAATTAATTCTGCAACGTGTCTGCAATAGCCTTGTACTTAGATTCAGTTGAGAAGCGAGAAACAGTTCGTTGTTTGCGAGCGGACCAAGAGATGAGGTTTGAACCCAAGTAGATAGCAAATCCCCCTGTCGAGCGACGATCGATTGGACAACCAGCCCAGTCAGAATCAGAAAAGGCTTGCACATCAGTAGACCAGTGAGAGTCGGAGAAGGCTTGTAGCCGATAGCCGGTATTGTGACGAAACCAAAGGCCCATGTTCATTGTGCCCTTTAAATAACACAAAATTCGTTGACCGCAGCCCAGTGGTTTTCTGTTGGGGCGTGCATGAACTGACACACCCGATTGACCGCAAACGCAATATCGGGACGGGTAAGGGTTACATACCGGAGAGCGCCAATCGTCTGTCTGTACCGAGAAGGATCGTCCAAGAGAGGACTATCATCTGGAAGCAAGACATGAGAAGTACCCATAGGAGTGGAAGTAGGTTTGCAATTCGCTAGACCCGCCCGATGTAAAATGTCTCCAATATATTTACGTTGGGAAAGAACTAAATCAGATTTCTTGTGAATGACTTCCACTCCAAGAAAATAATGTAGTTGCCCCAAATCTTTAGGAGCAAAGAGAGAATTAAGATGGGTAATGAGCTTGGTCACCGTTTCAGCATTGTTACCAGTGATGATGATGTTATCCACATATACTAGGAGATAAACTAAAGAGCCCTGTGAATTGAGAATAAACAATGATGGATCAGTCTTTGACCCATGGAACCCGAACTGATGAAGAGCATTTGATAATTTGTTGAACCAAGCACGGGGAGCCTGCTTGAGACCGTATAAAGATTTGTTCAGAAGACAAATATGATCCGGTTTGGTAGGATCAACGAACCCCGGCAGTTGGCGCATATATACGGTTTCCTCAAGATCACCATGTAGAAAAACAGTCTGAATATCCAGCTGTCGCAGGGACCATTTATTTGTAACGACTAATGATAAAATGGTCCGAATTGTGGCAGGTTTGATTACTGGACTGAACGTCTCATGGTAGTCCACACCATGTTGTTGATGAAGGCCCTTCGCAACTAATCGGGCTTTGAACCTGCTGATGTTCCCGTTTTCATCCGTTTTTAACCTGTAAACCCACTTGCAATCAACAATATTAGCATTAGGTACGGGGGCATAAGAGTCCACGTGCCATTTTTGTGAAGCGCGTCAAACTCTTCGGACATAGCATGGCGCCATTCATTATATTTGTTGGCAATAGTAAAACTAGTTGGCTCAATGGGTAGGGAAGATGTAGTTTTGGCTGTATAGGGAGCCGAATTATACCGATCAGGTTGTTTAGGGTTCTGTCAGAGGTTGGATGGTCGGGAACGGGCTGCCATAGATGGTGGGTTGTTGGAATGGTGGGCCGTGTATGATTGTTCGGCAGCAGGGGGCTGTTCCGTATGTGATTGGTGGGCTGGAGAGGGCTGGACCGTAGGGGGTGGGGCTGAGGGGTTGTGTTGGGCTGTAACAGGTTCGGCTATGGGAATAGACTCAGCATTAGGTGGCTGATGGGGTGAGGATGGTGGAGATGGATCATTGGCAGTGGGTGTATTTGATGGTGGTGTGTTAGGCTCGGGTGGGAAACCGGGTGGTGGGTTGGGAAAGATAGAGATGTACGGGGAAGCTGGTGGTGGTGATGGGCTTGATTGTGTAGGACCGTGTTTCGGGACCGAAACCATGATTAGTGTGAGATTAGTTCAAGACGGGAGAGATTAGAGATGGATAAACAGAACTTCTTTGTATTAATCGGTAGTATAACATTACAAATCGGCCCGATTACAAGATAACTGAACAATACCAAAGGAGTATACATCCGGGGGGAGACCAAGTGGTGATCTCTCACCCAAACCACATAACTCATGTCACACCCCTTTCTAAGGCGGAAGCACGAGGTGTGATCATGAAAGGTTCTCATTGCATATGAATGGTAAACATACTACATGCTTGTAAAAATAACTTCAAATACCATTAACATTACGTAACTGAAAACTTAGGTTGAGTGTTTACATCACAAGACAGCATAAGACATTGTCTGAAAGGTTTACAACATTATTCAAAGATAAACATAAACAACATGTAGGACCACCCGGAGGATCGAGTCAACCTCTATTCCTGTTTTCCGACAAATTCGAGAGTGCAGAATCCAAACGGGTAAGTTAAACCAAGTTACGAACACGTAAGACACAAGATTCAACGATTAACACTCAATGTATTAATGCTATGAAACGGTTACAATGCGGTGTTTACAAATGGTCTCTGTAAACTCTCAGTGTGTGTGTGTTTTACAGTGTGTTCGCTCTCAAATCTATTCAGACTTGTCTCCCTGTTCTGTTTGTTTGCTGTGTTTATATATAGTGAAGGCCTCGACGAAAACCTGTTGTCGACGAAGACTGAACGGCGAACATCAACCATCACGACGAAAACCAACATCTTCGACGAACTCCCTTGATTTCGTCGCATGATGTGTCTTCGTCACTTGTTGATTTCGTCACATGTGTTTGGGCCGAG
Source organism: Helianthus tuberosus (assembly GCA_030545235.1). Classification (NCBI taxonomy): domain Eukaryota; kingdom Viridiplantae; phylum Streptophyta; class Magnoliopsida; order Asterales; family Asteraceae; genus Helianthus; species Helianthus tuberosus. The sequence continues at coordinate 155,455,250 of CM060444.1, forward strand.
ACTTGGGCTTGGGCATGGACATGTTGGGCCAAACAACAAACAGACAAACACATAAATATAATCTAAGATGCAAACTGCACACACGCGGTTGCATTTACATCAAACGTTACGAAGTAACTGGCATACCGAGTCAAGACAGGAGGATGTCTTGACTACGGCCTTCACTTCGTAGCCGAGTCAAACCGAGCCGAGCCGTATCCACACAATATGTATCAACAAACTCCCCCTTGGATACTGCTCGCGAGGTTCGTAATCTCGTTCTCCATCTCTTGATGGTTCATTTTCTCAGAAAGGATCTTCAAAGTCTTCACGTGTTGTAAGTAGAAAGTGTATTAACAAACTCCCGCTTTTATCTAGGAAGTGTATCAATAAACTCCCCCTTTGATTATGCTCGTGAATCTTTTGATTTTCCAAACTTGAGATCCTTGTGGTGTTGATGATTGGTCAGCGGCAACTCGATCATCTCTATCATTTGAGTGCCTTCACGTCGTGTCTTCATTCCGAAGCTTGTCATCGAACATGTTCTCTTCGCCTTTAGCATCTGCACATGCAAGAAAGCTAAACGCATAATGAGAACAACTGCTTGGAATATAGTTAACATAAACAAACGACACATATGAGACCAATTTTCATTCAACTATCGTCCGACAATTTAGTTTGAAAAGTTAACAGACTTTTCAATTTTGATTATTAACTTTCAAAACTTGCAAACTCTGACCGTTTATGAAGATTCAGTCGTTTTGGTTTTCTAACAGATTTCAGGTAACGAAGACTCGAGTTCCAACATCGGGTAATCAAAAGAAATTAGAAATAATTTTTTTTTTGACTTTTATAAAGTTTAAATTAAAACACACCTAAAATCTTTTTGGCATTTTGAATATTTCAAACTTAAAGACTGAAAGCAGTAAATAAATATATACAGAGTTGCAGAAACTAAGAAAAGTAAATATATACAAACATCCTTTTTGCGAGTTTCGAGGGTAAGAGAATCATATCAGTGTACGGTCATGCCAAAACGCTCTTGCTATTCTTTTTGTCAACATTTAGATAAATATCCTATAACGATTATCGGTATTGTTATCCACATAAGCTCAACTTATCAGATGTAATCATGGCGAGGGGATATGTTAAGGTATGATTTATACTTACCGACCGGTGTTCATCCACATCACGACACATTCCCGTATCAAGGTATGCACGAGAGTTCATCTTACTGATGAGTATACCATTTATCATCTGTTTTGACCGTATAAAAAGATGTGAGAAACTCACTTATTTTGATTGAAAACAAGCCCTATGTGATAGAATCACTTATTGATGAGGAACTTGATTTTCAGATGCATGAGGGCACAGGAGCAAGTCCGTGAACAGGTCAGTACTTTCGTACAGCAAAGAGACGAACTTGACTCCCGGATAAATGTGATATTTTATCACTTATTTTGTGGACATGTGATTGTTGATCACTTATTGAGGTCGTATGCAGTATGTACACGTATGTACACGTATGTACACGTATGTATGGTATCATGGAAGATCTAGACTTCGTCTCCGTTTGTTTTTCGGTAAAAGAAACAACCATGATACCCAGATGATAAACAGCATAAAGACCACATATCTCAGAATCTCGGCAATCTCTCAAACGAAATTTCGGTAATAAGACCATATGCCAATGTGCGGTTCCCACCTGGTCTTCAGTCAATATAGGTTTATATCACCCTGCACACTTTAAAATGATTGTGAGCCTACCGATACATCTTATATAGAGCTGCTTAACATTTTTCATTTTGCATTTCAGTTTAAAGAGGTTTCAACAGACCACTGATGTACTATCATATTCTCTTTTGCTCGCCAGGAAACTCATTTTTGTTTTTCTATTGTTTTTGAGTTTTGAAATTTTTCGATGTTTTCGAATTTTTCAAATTTGGATTTACTCCCCCTAAAATCAACAAACTTACAATAATTTTAAAAACACAAAGATATTTACAAAAACGATTTTCCGATGTGGATTACTCTTGCTTGACCTTAATGTCGTTTACCAATAATAAAAAGTCAAATCTTGATTTATCAAATGCTTTGGTAAAAAGGTCGGCACGTTGGTCATCGGTATGGACCTTAACAACATCGATAAGCCTTTTATCAAAGCAATCACGTATGAAGTGATACTTAATTTTGATGTGTTTTGTCTTTGAATGCTGCACAGGATTTCTAGTGATAGATAAGGCAGCAGAATTATCGACTAAAATAGGAGTAGTTAGGAATTCAAAACCGTAATCACGCATTTGCTGTTGTATCCACAGGACTTGGGAGCAACAACTTGAGGCAGCAATGTATTCAGCTTCACAAGTTGATGTAGCAACACAAGTCTGCTTCTTGCATTGCCATGTTACGAGACGATTTCCTAAAAACTGGCATCCAGCCGTTGTAGATTTGCCGTCGATTTTGCATCCACCAAAATCAGAATCACTGAAAGCGACTAAATCAAAGTTATTATCCTTAGGGTACCATAGACCGGTGTCAGGGTAACCCTTCAAATAACGAAAAATCCTTTTTACAGCTGCAAGATGTGAGGCCTTCGGGTTCACTTGATATCTGGCTAGCAGGCATGTTTGATACATTATATCTGGTCTTGAAGCTGTGAGGTACATAAGGGATCCAATCATCGCGCGGTAGTATGAAGAGCTAACGAGTTCACTCTTCAAGTCTGGATTGATTCCATGATTTTGCTGCAGTGGGGTACCAATGGGCAATGTGTCGGACATCTGGAATCGGTTCAGAATGTCTTGAACATACTTAGTCTGATGGATGAAAATCCCAGACTTCGTTTGTTGCACTTGAAAGCCCAAAAAGAAAGTCATCTCCCCCATAGCGCTCATCTCGAATTTATCCTGCATTACACGCTTGAAATCCCTACACATAACATTGTTAGTAGAACCAAATATAATATCATCCACATATACCTGTACCAGTAGAAGATCTCCATCTTGTTCTTTTATGAAGAGAGTGCAATCGATAAGACCTCTGCGAAATCCATTCTCCGTCAGATAATTAGATAAGGTTGCGTACCAAGCTCGTGGTGCTTGATGTAGACCATAGAGAGCTTTGTTCAGCAACCAAACCCGATCGGGATGGATAGGATCTTCAAAACCTGGAGGCTGTTCGACATACACTTCTTCTTCGACTAGACCATGTAAGAATGCACTTTTGACGTCCATCTGGTAAACCTTGAATCCTTTGAATGAGGCATAAGCCAGAAAGATCCGAATTGCTTCCAGACGTGCAACAGGTGCATACACTTCGTTATAGTCTATACCTTCAATCTGACGAAAACCTTGAACGACCAACCTTGCTTTGTTGCGAATAACGATTCCACGGTCGTCCTTTTTGCATTTATACACCCAACGGGTACCAATCTTCTTGTAATTAGCAGGTTTCTCTACGAGCTTCCAGACACCAAGTTTCTGGAATTGTTGCAGTTCTTCCTGCATTGCTTCAACCCAAGAATTATCTTTCAAAGCTTCTTTCCAAGTTCTTGGCTCTTCCTGTGAGACATAACATGCGAAAGACCAATCATTTTGTTGACCAGGTTCTCCAATTGCCGCATACAGGCCTGCATTGTTGTTGTTTCGTAACATGTTCCTTGTTTGAATGCCACTCTGTACATTACCAATGATGTTTTGTTGAGGATGGGTATTGTGAATCCTTGTTTCTGGATTATCTGGAACTGGAATGTTTGTACCCAGATTGTTGAGATTGAGATCAACAACTAATTCAATACCCGGAACTGACGAAGAGGATGATGCAGTAGCTTCAGCTATTATAGGGGCGTCCACTGGAGGTGTAGCCTCTGACGTACCACGTACTGCTAATGTAGGAGCTTCTTGATCTGCATCTAGAAATTCTTCATCCTCTGAAGATTTTGTTCAGTTCGGTTGCATCATGAAAATCCTCATTGTCGAGAGCATTATTGTTCACTGAAGATGGTTCTTGATTGACAACAATTGGACGAACCAACGGTGAATCTGTTGCGTTGTCACTCTCGAAAAACATCCTTGCCGCAGCAATTTCTTCAACTGCTTCAACATTGATCGAATTGAAAAAGTCATCGTACTCAAACATCCATGGTTGACCTGGACATTTGACTGGCAAAGTGTGCCTTCGTACTCAGACCTCAGACCATTCCTCAACCCTTTTAGTCTCTAGATTCCAGACTCTTAAGTTCGGGGTGGCATAACCAAGAAAGTGACCTTCAATAGCTTTTGCCCCAAACTTTCCATTAGGATCGATCATTGTGCAAGGAGCTCCAAACGGTTCAAGATATGACAAATCTGGTTTCTGTTTGTGAAGAAGCTCAAAGCATGTCTTGTTATGTTTTTTGACTGTAAGGACTCGGTTCAATGTGTAATATGCGGAGGCCACAGCTTCACTCCAGAATGGAATGGGCAAATGCGACTATACCAACATAGTCCTAGCAGTCTCGATCAATGTACGGTTTTTACGTTCAGCGACGCCGTTCTGTTGAGGAGTATAAGCCGCACTAAATTCGTGAAGAATACCTTTTGATGTGCAAAACTCCGCCATGGCATGATTCTTAAATTCTGTACCATTGTCGCTGCGTATCCGTCTAACCTTCAACTTATACAAATTCTCAATCTGAATGATCAAGTTTTTGATAATACCAAAAGTTGCACTCTTGTGAGCCATAAACGCCACCCAAGAAAATCTTGAATAATCATCAGTTATTACGAGGCAGTATTGATCATTCCTGATGCTTTTGTGCTTGACAGGACCGAATAAATCCATGTGCAAACGTTCGAGAGGAACTGCCACCGTGTTGATCTTCTTTGTCGGATGTCGCTTCTTGGTTTGCTTTCCTTTTTGGCATGAAACACAGACGTCTTAAAGATGGAAATTTTTAAGAAGAACACCATTCACTAATTCATTCGACACCAAATGATTCATTTTCCGTAAGTGAATGTGACCCATACGTCTGTGCCATGAGATTGAGTCTTTTTCTATGGCTTTTGTAATAAAACAAGTTGCTTGTGCAGTCATTGTTATTGCTTGGCTCATATCAAGGACATATAAATCGTTTATCCTTGGAGCTGATAAGAGAATCCATTCTTTTGGAATCTTGAAGCCGGGTTTCAGCACATAACATCCATTTGCATCAAAGTGTACTGAAAATTGCTTATCACAGATTTGTGAAACGCTAAGAAGATTGTGATCAAGTTGTTGCACAAAGTTGATCTTGTCAAAACTTACAACCCCGTTAGATACCATTCCTTCTCCAGTAATATATCCGCCTTTATCTCCATCAAAAGCAACATAACTTCCTCTAATAGATTTAACGTCGTAGAGAAGCTTCATGTCGCCTGTCATGTGCCTGGATGCCCCACTATCAACAATCCAATGACTGCTGAAAGTTCCTCCTGGAACACCCTGCACATGTACTCACATGATTAGTTGGAGCCTTTGTGGTCTTGGGTCTTCCATTTTCATCAACGTAAGTTACTTAAACTTCTCGATGTTGTGGAAATTATGATGTTCCCCCTGATTCGGTAACCGTTTTTGGTTTCCAGGTCTGTTTTGTTTTACCCGTTTTATTCTTTAAAATCTTAACTTCATGATTGTCTGAAGTTTTTGAATTGTCTAGTTTGACAGAAACAGTTGTTTTTTAACCACATCGGTTTTGATTGCTTTTTCAATTTTCTAAGCCTGTTGGTGTTTCTGTTTCTTTTCCCTTCCTTTTATAAGACGAGGATCTGGTTTTGATGAAACAGATCGCTTGCGGTCAATTTGGGCACGGGGATCATCAACTTTGGCTTTTTGTTTATGAAGATATGGACAATTTCGAATAATATGTCCAAATGTACCACATGAAAAACATGATCTTCGTTCTACAAACCCCGAAGTATCATGTGATTGACTTATCGATGATGAAATTTGTGATCCCGAGGTACTTGGTTTTGAACTGTTTTGTTCATTTCTTTTCAAAGAGTTAACTTGATTGACATGATCTAATTTAGATTTATTGGCAAATGTTTCAAGTTTATCTGTTCCCTTCGACTTCACAAAGTTCACTTTCTTGTTCTTCTTTTGGTTCGGTTCCTTTCGACCTTGAGTCATTGATTTACCATTTGGTTTAGTATGATTTTGCTGCTTTTTCACTGTTGGTAATTTTTTATTGCCATATTGTTTTCGAACTTCGGCCTTTAGAATCGGAGGGCACTGTGTTACCACAACATGTGAACCCGACTTTCCCAAAAACCTACTTGTCGAATCTTCAAAAACTTTACTGATTAAAGATTGATTTACATTCTTAATCAGAAAATCTTTGTCAGAATAGATTTTATCATCACCAACAAGAGTGTACAGCAAATTCACACTCTCAGACTCTTGTGAGGAAGTGGACGTGGACTCGGTCAGAACAGTCTTAGCAGGTGGACGTGGACTTGGACTTGTGAGGAGGATCACATAGAATATGATTCTCGAGAGGTATGTCCTCTTCTTTGATTACTGCATCAGACTGTGCTGAGTCAGTATCATCGGATTCATTATCTGAAGAATCAGCATTCTCAACAATGACTGGAGGACCCTGATTTCGTCATCAACATATCAGCGACGAACACTCCTAAATTTTTGTCACCTTGTTGTTTGACGAAAACCTTTACTTTGTCACCTTCTGATTTGGACGAAAACCCCCATCTTCGTCACACCTGACAATTGACGAAATCACCAGTTGTCTTGGACGAAATCACCATTTTGATCAAAAATTGTTTTGGACGAAATCTCTGAGTTCGTCATACAGGATTTCGTCAAACATCCGTGTGATTTTTAACAGAACCTTTGCAAAACTTATTTAACTATTTGATTTGATTGTTTTAACCAGGTACTCTTCATTATATATTCGAAATGAATCCGAATTGGTGGGGTACTCCGTCTAATGCGAAAAGCAAGTATAGAAGTACGGGTTTATCTCCATCATGGGCCGAATATCCCGCACCCACATCTAATACATAAAGTAAGTATAAAAGCAAGGGTTTGTCACCATCATGGGCCGAATCTCCCGCACCTGCATCTTCACAAGCGAATCCAATGTCGACAGGCCAATGGGCGTTTGTTTCAAATCAAACTCCAAGTATTCAAAGTATACTCCTAAGCGAAAGCGAGACCGGAAGTCTAAATCGCCCACCGAAACTGATGCACATAAATGAATATCCTGGATGGGTAGATAGATTTCATACGTATGTCTGTGAGCAAAACACGGAATTGTGGTTATGTTTACTACAGATTTCGATCAAGCTATTGAGGTTGCCGCTTCAACTGCCGCTACATTTGCAGATCTTACGGAAGACGAGAAAAAGGCATATGATTTGGAAAAGAAAGCATATGCTATTCTGACTCAGGCGTTGAGCAAGGATATATATCATCAGTTTGCCAGTTTCAAGACGTCAAAGCGATTATGGGATGCATTGAAGACAAGGGGTCTAGGAAATGAAAAGTCACGTCAATTGTGACATGATTTACTCAAGAAGGAGTTTGATGGCTTCACTTGTATGGAAAATGAATCTTTGGGAGATATGACAAGTCGATTTCATCACTTGCTGACTGAATTGAGTAATTATGGGGTAGAAACAACTCCAACAGAGGTTGTCACAAAGTTTGCCGATGCACTACCACCTCAATGGAATGGTTTCTTGGAAATCCTGAAATACAATGGCACATTGGCTATGACAAACATCAATGACTTCGGTCAGCTCTTGGAGAACAAAGATCAGGAAGAAACCCTAAAGGCGAAAAGGGTTCTAGTGCGACAAAATCCTGATATGTATTATGGAGCTTCTAGCACTTCTGCAAGACCTGTTTCACATGCTCCACTTCAAACGGCGTTTGTCACAAGCACATATTTATATGGCAATTCGATACAAGTTCCTGTAAAGCCATCTCCAACCACAGACTTGTATGGAAATCCACTACAACCAGCTCCACAACAGCAAAGCTATCGGCCATCTACCGTAGCAACTGATTTGTATGGGAATCCACTTTATGTTCAACAACAAGCTTGTTATGGAAGCACATCATCTGCTGGTCAGCCATTAAATTCAAAGACAGTACGGCTTGACACGTCAAACTTCTCCAAAGTTAGCGTTGAAGTAGCTAAAGATCATATGGAGATACTAAACACATTGGTGAGCTCGTATTGTGGGTTGATTGTAGGGCAGATCAGAAACATCAATCTAACTCAAGAAGATTATCAGCAGATTGATAAAGAAGAGATGGATATGATGGACATCAAATGGGCTTTCGCCAGTGCTGTAAGGCGAGCTAAAGACTTCATGGAACGGACGGGTAGAACCAGCTTGGAAAGCAAGAAAGATACCAAGTATGGGTTCGACAAGCAATCCGTCAAGTGCTTTAACTGTGGTGAACGTGGTCATTTCAAGCGTGAATGCACAAAGCCAGCTCAACATGGGAACCAGAATCCTTTCAGAGGTCAAGGCAACCAACAGAATCAGAATCAAACCAGGAATGATGATCGCACCTTGGTCCCTGCAAACAATCAAGCAGGACCATCGAACACCAATCAGGCTCTTGTGGTGCAAATAGATGAAGGTTGCGACTGGTCAATGCAATTAAGCATTGGTGATCAGGGAGGAGCAGCTTGTTTTGCTGAAACTGCTAAGCATTTGAAGCATGCCAGTGGTGGAGAATCTTCAGCCAGTGGTGGTGAATCTTCAGATGAAGAGAGTTCTGGTTATTCAAGGAGTTCAGATGAGGAAATCTCAACCTCAGGCGAAGATTATTCTGATGATGTATCTAGTGGGAGAATCGATGCAGATATTGATGCATTGTTAGGAGAAGCTGCAGCAAGGAATGATAGAAGATCTATTCTGGTGGATCAAGCTGCTTATTCTTCACCTGGAGGATCGAGTCAACCTCTATTCCTGTTTTCTGACAAACCCGAGAGTGCGGAATCCAAACGGGTAAGTTAAACCAAGTTACGAACACGTAAGACACAAGATTCAACGATTAACACTCAATGTATTAATGCTATGAAATGGTTACAATGCGGTGTTTACAAATGGTCTCTGTAAACTCTCAGTGTGTGTGTGTTTTACAGTGTGTTCGCTCTCAAATCTATTCAGACTTGTCTCCCTGTTCTGTTTGTTTGCTGTGTTTATATATAGTGAAGGCCTCAACGAAAACCTGTTGTCGACGAAGACTGAACGACGAACATCAGCCATCACGACGAAAACCAACATCTTCGATGAACTCCCTTGATTTTGTCTCATGATGTGTCTTCGTCACTTGTTGATTTCGTCACATGTGTTTGGGCCGAGACTTGGGCTTGGGCTTGGACATGTTGGGCCAAACAACAAACAGACAAACACATAAATATAATCTAAGATGCAAACTGCACACACGCAGTTGCATTTACATCAAACGTTATGAAGTAACTAGCATACCGAGTCAAGACAGGAGGATGTCTTGACTACGGCCTTCACTTCGTAGCCGAGTCAAACCGAGCTGAGCCGTATCCACACAATATGCATAAACACAACATCCAGAGCAAGAGTATGACCGCTCGCACATCCACTTTAGTTACCTGAAATACATGTGAGTTTTTGGAAAATTGTCAACATAATGTTGGTGTGAATTCATGCAGTTTTTGTATTGAACGTTTGTATACTTTGTATGAAAACATGGTTTGTAATTTGTATAAATCAAGTATTTCTGTATGTATCGAGATTGTTAATGGGTTGCAAGGCCATTAACATGTGACACGACATAGGAAGCATCCAAACCATAGGCATTTTTCTAGTTGTCGATTCACGACTGAGACACAAAAGCACTACTTGGTACTAGTTATCACCAAGAGGGTGGCTGCCCGAAAACCCATTAGATCTAACCTTTTGTTCTGCGGTCTTAGTATGTACATGATTAATGGTGCTTCTGGTACCCTGTTCTTGACACGATTTAAAGTATCATTCCTTAGTTCTTGTATCCATCATACCATAACACATGTATTTTCCCCAAGTTTAAAAAGTATGTAAAAGTTTAAAAGTGGGGACATGAACTCACTTTTCTGTAAACATTTAGTAACATGTACTTCACCCCGAAGTTATAAAACTGAAAACAGTTAAAAGAAAAGTGGGAGCATGAACTCACTTTTCTGTAAACATTACGTGAAAAAGGGGCTACGGCCACACTTTTGGCAAAACCGCCCTGCCACACATTTATAAAAATGTGTGGCTAAAGGTTATTCATAACATTTTAAGACACCTTTAGTCACACATTTTATTATTAATGTGACCATTTATACCAGTTCAGAACCTTTAGCCACACTTTTACAAAATAATGTGACATTTATTAGTCACAAATCGAAATGTGTGACCAAATGTGATCTATGGCCACATATTTTTGTTTCATGTGACAAAAAAACATGTATTTAACACCTTTAGCCACACTTTAAAAAAAATTGTGACATATATTTGCTACACTAGCAAAGTGTGGCTAAATGTTATCTACGATCACATTATATATTTTCACGTGACCAATAACATGTGTAATCAAAACCTTTAGCCACACTTTAGGAAAAAACTGTGACATTTATTAGTCACACTAAAAAAGTGTGGCCAAATTTGATCTATGGTTATTGTATTTGTTTCGCGTGACTAAACATAAAACTATTCCAAACATTTAGCCACACGTTAAGATAAAACATCCACCTTAGAAAAGAGTGGCCAAATGTGTTCTACGGCCACATTATTTGTTTAAAAATGTGGCTAAAATCTAACACTTATGGCCACATATATTATTTTATGTAACCAAAGGTTGGACAAAATTCACACTTAAAATTACAAAATTTAATGTGGTTTTACATTAACATTCGTCACACAATCATCATTTTGTTTATTTTGTTTGACGAGATATTATCAAATGTTATTAAAAAAATTTGTGACCAAATATTAAACTTACTACATCTTGGTAAAATCCCCACAATATATTTAGTTCCAAAACTTAAACATCCACCTAAAATATTTCATCCTAAAACTTTTCCCCAAAATATTTTATTCTAAAACTTAAACTCCCCCTCCCTCCCCCCCCCCCCCCCCCAAATATTTCATCATAAAACTTAAAGTTTCTCCCAAAATATTTCATTCTAAAACTTAACCCCCCCCCCCCCCCCCCCCCAAAAAAAAAAAAAAATTGATTCAAAACTTTCCTCTCAAATAATATTCTTATTTAAAAAATTACATTATTTAATATTAAAAAATAAAAAAAACTTACTAGATATTTAATAATTCAAACTATTATTAAATATTATATATTTTAAACCATATTTGTTTTCTTCTAAATAGTATATTAATGTATGCATATTAATAATGGTATCGAATTTCTCGTAGTTAATTGTTTTGGGTACTGGTGCTTTCAGTTCGATACGGTACTGGTAGTTTACCGAATTTTACTTTCAAATAGCGTTGTGGTACGAGTACTGTACAGTACCATACCGAACATTTTTGGTACTGGTACATGTACCCGTATTTGATGATTTCCGGTATCGGCATTTTCGGTACCGGTATGTTCAGTACCAGTACCGGTACCGAACTCATCCCTAATCATATAAATCAGAACGTTGGTGGTTGTGTTCTATTTTGTCATTTTCAATTGCAGAGGGCTTGAAGCTATCTAGAATCCCCCAAACCTGAGGAGAAATGCATCTACGGCAGCTAATATGAACGAGCTCGCTTCAAACTATACTCCTGTAAATCCAGGTAAAAAGCCAAAAAAGGTCCAATGATGCTAACTAATTGGCATCTTTAGAGTGAAAAATGGTATAGTCGGTTTGGGGCTACTATATTCGGTTTGGTACTAAATGGTGTCTTTAGAACTAGCAAATACTATGATTAAAACAAAATAGTGTTTTGAAAGTTGTTATGGTTAGAGTTCTATGTTAGGAGTGTTACAAATATGATATTTTATTTTTATTTTTCGCTTCTTTTATGTTGTAACTCTGCATTCTCAGCTCCACTTAGATGCACAAGCAGCTGGTCTTTTGATGAAAAGCTTTTTGTACAGACCCTATACAAGGTATCATGTCTTCCTTACTTTCCTTTGCTATAAAACTAGGTAGGGGTGTTAAACGGGTTGGGTTCTCGTGTTGGCGGGTTTAAAAAAATAACCGCACATGATTCAACCTGTTACCAACCCGCTCGGCCAGCCTATCTAGCCACCTCTATGTACAAGGTTAAATTGGTTTGTATAACCAATTGAAAATAGGGGCTGACTTTGAGTTAAATTGACTATTCTGATTCTGTATAGTTTGTATAACCAATTAAAAACAAGGGTTAATGTTGATCATATATTAGTTTCCAACTTTCCAATTTCTTTTTGTAGTTAAGTTATGGATATCAATGGAACTAGTCATCTGGCCTATGTCGCTGGGATAGGGTTTAAGTGTTCAACTATTACGACAGGAATAGTTATGGCCTTGTTTTGGTTGAGTTATATGAACCTGCCAACCTGAACTCGACATGAATTGCCATCCCTAAGACCTAAGTTGTGTTCATAGATTTCATAATTTTAATTAAACTGTGGGGTACTTGCAGGCTGCACTTGATGTATTCACTATAGAACCTCCACCAAAGGATAGCAAGTTGGTTAATCATGAAAATGTCACTGTCACTCCTCATCTTGGTGCTAGCACTACAGAAGCACAGGTTTGTAAATAACCACAAGAGTTGCGGCATTTGTTTAGATTTTGTAAAGGTCGTTATTTGGATATATTTATATACAAATTGGTCGATTTTCATTATCTTTTAGACGTTAGAGGTGGCAAGATGGGTGGATTAGCTTTTTTTTGGGTAAAGAAGATGGGTGGATTGGCCAGGTTGGGTAATGGATCAAAATCGGTTTAGGTTGAATCGGGTCATTTTGAGTATGTGTCGAAACGACTTGTACGTGTCAAATGTGTTTAGCTGAGGCAATCAGGCAAACTAGATTGTGAGGCAGCTTGCAAGAATAACTGCTCATGCACCGCCTATGCAAATCCAAACATCGCTGTAGGTAGAGTTAGGTGCTTGCTATGGTTTGGGGGTTTGATTGATGTCCGAGTGTACCCACAAAATGGGCAAGATCTTTATGTTAGACTTGCCGCCTCAGAATTATCAGGCAAAACAATAACATTACCAAATTAATGCATTTCATGTTTTAATCTATTAAACATGTAAATCTCCTAGACCTCCATTCCAGCTTCGATGGAAAGAAACGACTAGTTATGGTAGTGACTTTGTCAATATCAGCTGTAGTAACTTTGGTGGGCTTCATATTGGCACTCTACATCATACGGAGAAAATGGAAGAAGTCAGATGCAGAGACAGCAGGCAAGTGATATTGATCTGAATTGCTATTTGTACGCAATACATATATAAGTTAATACCTTATGATCTTTGTGTCATTGTCATATTTTCTAGGTAGACCTATAGAGACCCTTGATGAAGATTACAAAGGTATCAACATGCATATGCGAAGTGCAGAGGTACCGTTGTTTAGCTTAGCTGAAATTTCTAAGGCTACCAATGACTTTTCGATCAACAACAAGCTGGGGCAAGGTGGGTTTGGACCAGTTTACAAGGTAAATGATATAAATCAGATGTTCATTTTTGTACATTATAAACATGATGAACTACATGAAGTTGTTTTGCAAAGGGGTTTTGATTGGCTGAGATAAAAAAGACCAGCTAAGGGCTAAAATGAAAGTGGGGAGACTCTTTTAGAGAATGAGAGGAGGTTATGTTGTTGCAAGTGTTGCTAGGGCCTAGGAGTGATGCAGGCTGAGACCAAAATGCTCTTATTGCAAGTGCTGCAGGTTATGTTGCAGTTGCTGTATCATTTGTAGATAACTTTTGATTAGTAGTTTACGTATTTAGTATTAGTAGATAACTTTGGATTAATAGTTTATGTATTTAGTATTAAAATTGAAAACTTTTGTATGGATTTTGGTTTATTATTGTTAATATCAATAATTTGGTTTTTAGATTTGTTCATGTTTACTACAGTTTTAATTTTACAAAAATTTAAAAATAAAATTGACAATTACACAAAAATGGCCACATAAAACTATAACAAATATGTGTGACTAAAGGTTAGACAATAGTCACACTTAAATTTACAATTTTCTACGTCTTTATATGTAATTTTTAGCCACGTTTATAATAAATTCTTGTAACTATATAATAGTTAGGGTCACACATACATTGAGTTTATGTAGCCGTTGATACCATTTAGCCACGCTTACAATGAATTTATGTAGCTGTTGATACTATTTAGCCACACAGAATGGACCATTTACTTGACTTCAACAACTTTTTCGCCACAATTTTTCAAATTAATGTGGCTAAAACAAACTTTTTAGTGACTATATCATATAAACGAACACACTTATAGTAAATTCATGTGACTATATAATAGAAACGACCACACTTATAGTAAATTATGTGGCTGATGATACCATTTAGCCACACTTAATGGACCATTTGCTTAATTACAACAACCATTTTGCCACATTTTTTTTAAATTGATGTGACTAAATCAATTTTTTAGTGACTATATAATAAAAACGGCCACACTTACAGTAAAATCATGTGGCTATATAATATAAACGCTCACATTTACACTAAACTCATGTGGCCGTTGATACCGTTTAGCCACATTTAATGGACCATTTGCTTGATTACAAAATCTTTTTGCCACATTTTTAAAAAAATGATGTGGCTAAAACAAACTTATTAGTGACTATATAATAGAATTGGCCACACTATTAGTAAATTCATGTGGCTGTTGCTACCCTTTTAGCCACACTTATCAGACAAAATGATTGATTTTCAATAAGACCTTTTAGCCACAGTTTAAGTTGCTACGGCCACACATAAGTGAGTGTGGCCGTATGATACCTACGATGACTCGACCTTTGGCCACACTTGAGATGGAAAAAAAAAGTGTGGCGAAAGGCATATGGTCACACTTTTTTTATGTGGCGGTAAGCCTTTTTTGATGTAGTGACATGTACTTCACCCCCGAAGTTATAAAATTGAAAACAGTTAAAAGAAAAGGGGGAGCATGAACTCACTTTTCTGTAAACATTTAGTAACATGTACTTCACCCGCGAAGTTATAAAACTGAAAACAGTTAAAAGAAAAGGGGGAGCATGAACTCACAACTTTGCGCTTCTTGCGCCGTAAACTTCACCGGGTTTGCTTATTTAGCGTCGTGACCTACACGTGTTTTATTAACGTTAGTCACTAGACTTGTATCGCACAAGTACAAGTCACCATCTTTTATGTATTTGTTCTTTGTTGTTAAAAACAATTTTATATTTTTAACTATGTATCTTACTTATATTATTTTCTCAAAAATAAATATAAGTATCTTGTATTTCTCACCCGAGTTATGTATTTTTGTCCAAGAAGACATTTTAGTTCGTAACTTGTCCGAGTTACATAATCTATTAAGAAATATATTTTCATAAATATATTCTCTTGTATTTGTCTAAGCATGTTGTATGTGCATTTTGTATTTTTACTCCTTAGGAGTATTTTAGTGTATTTTCAAGTCCTAATACACTATTACATATAATACATACTACATACACTTAGCACAAAATTTGGTGATCAATAAATATATATATTTTCCTCAAAAATATACATACTTAATATCAATTTTTATCTTGAAGAAATCATCATTTCTTAACTTGAAGTTTACATAAAAATTAGGGAAACCTTGGTAAATATTTTTAGGTGAATTTTTAGGGAATAAGTTTCACCAAAACTTATATTTTTCTAAGTGTCAAAATTTTATAGAAATTTTGACATAGTTTCCCCTAAAAATGGAGGTTTCCCATGTTTTCAAAACATGTTTTTATTTTCTTTTAAAATCATCACAAACAATCATCAACTCATTCAACACTTACCGAGTGTCAAAATCAAGTAAATTACACTACATCATGAACTTGAAGTTTTTGTAAAAACTTGTAGTAACTTACCATGTTATTTAGTAAGTTTAGTTACCCCTTTAAAACATATTTATTTGTTTGTAAATCTCATTCTTGAAAGATTTAGTCATTTACAACTTGTAAGATGATTTTTCTAAAAATATTTCTTTTGTATTTTTCTTGTTACAATCATATTCCTAGTCTTGTTTAAACACTAAAAATATGACTAGTTTATTTAGAAACCATGACTTTGTAAATCTCATAAATAAACTTGGTTTCTTGAGAAAATTATTTTTGTAATAATCTATTTACAAGATTTGTATTTTGTTTAAATCACCTTTACATATGAAAATCAATTTCATCATTCAAGTTCATGAAGACATAAAGCATGATGATCTTGGTCTTTCACAAGATCACCACTTTAACTTACTAGATCATGTGTTTAATCACAATCTAGTAGGTTTCTTATGATGTCTAACATCACTAACACAAATCATCATTCACCAAGAAGCAAGTCATCATCATTTACATGTATTCTTATGTATTTAAGCTTATGTTAAAGTATCATGATCATGTTCTTTTGTGTTCATCAAGTTTATCATTGTTCATCATCTTTTAACCAACTAAATATGAAATAACAAAGGGTTATGAGAGTCTTACAACTAGCACAAGGGCTAGGGAAGAACACTAGATGTTGAAGATGATAAATAGGTTGGATAAAAGCAAAGGAAGAAGGTCCTTCAAGATCCACAAGCTCTAAACCTCCTTAAACACCTTCTTGCACCTTGTGACTAACTTGGAATGATTGAATAATGGATGAAAGTGGTGGTGGTGTGGTGAGCTAGGATCGGCCGAAAGTGGGGAGGAGAGGAGAAGGTTGATGGTGTGATGAAGATGAAGTGAGAATGGTTATACTTATAGTACAAGACAATATCTTCCACCGTATGTGCTTAAATGTCAACATTGTTTTATAGAAATTTTGACATAGTTTCCCATAAAAATGGAGGTTTCCCATGTTTTCAAAACATGTTTTTATTTTCTTTTAAAATCATCACAAACAATCATCAACTCATTCAACACTTACCGAGTGTCAAAATCAAGTAAATTACACTACATCATGAACTTGAAGTTTTTGTAAAAACTTGTAATAACTTACCATGTTATTTAGTAAGTTTAGTTACCCCTTTTAAACATATTTATTTGTTTGTAAATCTCATTCTTGAAAGATTTAGTCATTTACAACTTGTAAGATGATTTTTCTAAGAAGATTTCTTTTGTATTTTTCTTGTTACAGTCATATTCCTAGTCTTGTTTAAACACTAAAAATATGACTAGTTTATTTAGAAACCATGACTTTGTAAATCTCATAAATAAACTTGGTTTCTTGAGAAAATTATTTTTGTAATCATCTATTTACAAGATTTGTATTTTGTTTAAATCACCTTTACATATGAAAATCAATTTTATCATTCAAGTTCATGAAGACATAAAGCATGATGATCTTGGTCTTTCACAAGATCACCACTTTAACTTACTAGATCATGTGTTTAATCACAATCTAGTAGGTTTCTTATGATGTCTAACATCACTAACACAAATCATCATTCACCACGAAGCAAATCATCATCATTTACATGTATTCTTATGTATTTAAGCTTATGTTAAAGTATCATGATCATGTTCTTTTGTGTTCATCAAGTTTATCATTGTTCATCATCTTTTAACCAACTAAATATGAAATAACAAAGGGTTATGAGAGTCTTACAACTAGCACAAGGGCTAGGGAAGAACACTAGATGTTGAAGATGATAAATGGATTGGATAAAAGCAAAGGAAGAAGGTCCTTCAAGATCCACAAGCTCTAAACCTCCTTAAACACCTTCTTGCACCTTGTGACTAACTTGGAATGATTGAATAATGGATGAAAGTGGTGGTGGTGTGGTGTGGTGAGCTAGGATCGGCCGAAAGTGGGGAGGAGAGGAGAAGGTTGATGGTGTGATGAAGATGAAGTGAGAATGGTTATACTTATAGTACAAGACAATATCTTCCACCATATCAATTGAGATCCTATAATATCTAAGTGAATCCAAGAAAGATCATAGAATATCTTGGTAAGATCATCAAGGATTTAGCAAGATTTTGGTGGGGTCACCCCCATTGTGACCGTCCACAATATGGGGGGGGGGGGCAAAGTGTAAATTCCAATCTCTAATTGTATTAATAAGTTAGTTTTCAAGTATGAAGTTTAGGGATTTAATGTGTTATTATGTTATAAGGGGTGTTATGGTGTTCGGGGATCATAACTAGCTCAGAAACATTAAAACAATGCTTCTAGTAATATTTTGGTGTTTCGAGTAATGTCCGGTTATTCGGTTAAATACCGGTTCGTTAAAGTGCTAAATTGCACCGTTTAGTGTCCTTTATGTACCCTTTTGTGACACTTTTAATTCCCAACACTTAGGAGGGTATTCTGGATAATAAAACATGAATTATGCATGATGTTTATGTGTTAAAAAGCTGATTATAGCTGATTTGTGCAGAATTCTGCATTTAAAGTGCGTTTCGGGTGCTTTTTAGTGCATATTCTAGCTTCCGGAAAGTCTATATGTTAACCCTTGTATACATTCTTGGGTTTTAATGTATTTTAGACTTTGGACGTACTCCTAGGCCCCAATTCTATTGTCTGACTGCTTTCTGCAGAATTGTTGACACAATGTGTCTTACCGGTGAGTTTACTAGTATTTCTGACGCAACGCTATCATTAATGCATAAAGCAATATTTGTAGTATAAAACGTGCATGAATTCACAAGTATAGCATGAAATCAAACAATGTTGACATTTAAGCACATAATTGCAGATATTAAGTATTAATTAAATTGTACGGAAATTACCGGTTTTGTGCCAGTTGTCACATCTCACTGTGAACTCTCTCAAATGAGCTCACCCTCACTCTCAAGTTTGCAAATGACAAAGGGTTTCTATTTATAGCCACACCCCCTTTGTCTAGCAAACACATATGGTCAAACAAATAACCCTTTCGTTTGACCACTTTAAACGAGCGGGTCAATACACGTTCGTTTGACCGTTTCACTAACTATTACAAATTCAGCATAAAATAAATCTAAACTATTCGAACAGCATCGGACACAAAATCTGCATCAACAAATTCCCCCTTGTCCATTGCTGTCGAATGCTGAAAATGCAACTGCAATCGATCTTCAGTCAAGTATTTATCTTCTCTGTGTTAAAAAAATTCCCCCTTGACCGATGATCCAGGTAAGTAGTATCTTGACGTTCCTTGTAAAATAGTTCCCCCTCAAAGTACGCGTATATGTGTTGGGTGTTGTGCAATTTCTTCAAAAGGCTCAATTGACCGGTCTTCCGTTGATCTTCCAATACTCCAACCGGCATTTGATAAGGGTTCCATTCTTTAAAAATTGCATCAAGTCTTGATCTGTCATAAGACAAACTCTACCACCTGTGATTGCGTTTAGAAATTTACCGAAGAAATTCAACATACGAAAATTTTAATTTTGTAGGTCCGTTTTTCTCGGAGGATCGATTACGAAACCTAATCCCTGTTTATAACAAACACAATCACGAGTGCGGAATCCCCATGACGATGCAAACCAAACACAGTATGGAAAGACACAAAGTAACCAAAAGATTCACAGTCTATTGATTAAACAGATGAGAACAGATTACAAACACATACACACAATGTTTGATAATACTCTCAGTAGGTTATGCTCTCATCCCTCACACCAAAGACAAAGTGTGGTTTATATATTGCAACCCAGCCCAAATCATGACGAAGAACATAAATGGGCCGACGAAGAACCTAAGCCCACAAACAACTAGGTTCTTCGTCACTGTTGCCACGAAACACTATGTGACGAAGAAGGGGTTCTTTGTCACGCACCATCAACGACGAAAGAGGTCTTTCGCGACAGATGACATCCCACGAAGAATGGGTTCTTCGTGGGGAGGCTGCAGATCAGTAAAAGCTGCAAACTGTGTGACAGTTTGCAGCAGAACTTATAACACACACACAAACATAACATACAGACCAAATGCAACATGCATTAGTTTAAACTTACATAACAAAGAGACAACTGTTGTACCAAAGTTAGATAGGAGGATATCCGACTTGGTCGACTGACGGAAACATACACACTCGATAAACAAAAGACCGAAATATTACAACGTTAAATAAGAACAAGTTACAGACACAAAAATATGCACCAACAGATTGTGGTGAGGGTTTATAGGGGAAGACTTGTTCATTAAATCGAACATGCCGAGCAATGTAGATACGTTCAGTGGAGGGATCAAAACAACGATAGCCATGATGAGAAAGGCTATAGCCAAGGAAGACACACGGAGTAGAACGGAATTCGATTTTGTGACGGTTGTAGGTGTCGCAACCCCCTATCCCTAATCCCTGGGAACGGGAGGCTGCGAGCCAGTTTCGGTGGTATCGTGTATTGTCTAATTTGGCAGCGGAATTTTTCATCAGGACCGTAGTTAGGAAATATTTGATCAGAGTAAAATACCACATTTTCATAATATTAAACAAATGGGATAACACCCAAGTTTGAAATACACACATTTTCATAGGAATAAATCCTATTTTATTTAAGAAAAACATCTATTTCTTTTTAGGTAACTTTATTGCCACTTTTCCAAGCCTTCAGTGCTGTCCAGTTGCCTTTTATTTAGCTTTCACAGTTTGCTACCTGAAACGCGTTTTAAAAACATTTGTCAGTGGGAAATACTGGTGAGTGAATCCCAATTTAATCAAGTTTAAATAAAACCCATTGTACAGTATTGAGGGCGATCTCGCAATTACATTTGTTTCCAAGTTATATAAATTAAAATCCATGGTACTGTCAGACCCGACTTGTGGAAATGTTACTCCTTGACCAGGTGGTAACAAATTTTGTATACAAAACCCCAACATACACATGATAATTGTATTCTTACAAATACTCAATAACTGCTTAATACACATTTAATTGTATGAGGTTTTGTAAAAACAATTCACAAAAAGGTTAACAAAAAGTGGATCAACTCACATTGCTGTCTTAGATTTTCCGTAAGGGTTTCCTGGTGACAATCTATAATTTACACAAATGCACACGCGTTAGTATAATAACCCATTTTAACATTAGTAATACCCTCCCCGAGACGGCATTCCAACGACTACGTTGGGCAGAATCACGACAGCCGTTACGGAACCCTAGATCAATCGGCCAGCGTATCTAATACGTATCCAGGGGTTATATTACTTACAACGGAGCAGAACTTCGCTATTTAGTGGGTATTAGACCCGAGTATAACTTCTACTACTTCAGAATTCAATTAGAAAGAAAAGAAATGAGCGAGTGGACTGAAGATCCGATGCCTCCTATATATAGTGCCTGACTTTCAGTTTTACGCGGCCCACGTAAATGTAGACAAGGGTCTACACGGCCCGCGTCAAACCCTGGTCAACGCGTAGCTAGGCTGGGTCATCGACTAGACTTGCCGGGTGTTGGGCCACATGGCAGCCTAGGGTCGTTCCAGGTTTTAAGTTGTCGCGGCCCGCGTAAGGGTTAAGGGTCCTTTACGCGGCCCGCCTAAACCCCAAAATCAGAATTTTTATTATTTTTATTAATATTTAGGGTATTCGGGGCCCGTTTTCTAGTATGGGGTGTATTTTGGGACATATTGAGATATTTTAAAATATATTAGGGTGTCAGAAATAATTCGAGGGTGTCGGTTTTCTTGAGGATTGTTATATCCTCCCCACCTTGTTTTAGAGCTCGTCCTCGAGATCTACTGGAACAAGTGTGGATATTTCCTTTGCATTTCTGATTCAAGCTCCCATGTGTACTCAGGTCCTCTTTTGGAGTCCCACTTTACTTTGACCAGAACTAATCTCTTATGCTTGAGATTCTTGACTTTCCTGTCTTCAATTTGTAGAGGCCTTTCTACGAACTTGAGTTATTCATTTACCTCTATATCCTTAAGAGGTATCATCAGCGATTCATCGGCTAAGCATTTCTTGAGATTTGATACATGAAATACATCATGTGTTCCTACCATTTCCTCTGGCAGTTGTAGCTGATAGGCTACAGGTCCTATTCTTCTAATAATCTCAAAAGGTCCAACATACATGGGACTTAGTTTTCCTCTTTTGATGAATCTTACTACTCCTTCCCAAGGAGAGACCTTTAACAATACTTTATCTCCTACTTGAAATTCCAATGGTTTGCGTCGGTTATCAGCATAGCTCTTCTGCCGATCACGTGCTGCTTTCAGTCGTTCCTTGACTTGAATAATCTTATCGGTTGTTTCCTGCACTATCTCAGGTCCAGATAGTTGTTTTTCCCCAATTTCTGCCCAACAGACTGGGGTTCGGCACTTTCGTCCATAAAGTGCTTCGAATGGTGCAGCACTGATACTTGTGTGATAACTATTATTATAAGAAAATTCTATTAAAGGTAAGTGATCGTCCCAATTACCTCCAAAATCAATTACACAAGCTCTAAGCATGTCCTCCATTGTCTGAATTGTCCTTTCGCTTTGTCCGTCGTCCGTTAGAGGATGATAAGCGGTGCTTAGATTTAACTTGGTTCCCATTGCTTTTTGGAAACTTGACCAAAAATGAGAGGTAAAACGGCAATCCTTATCAGAAACAATTGATAAAGGTATTCCATGTAATGAAACGATTTCATTTACATATAATTTAGCTAGCTGTTCCATACTGTAAGTTTCTTTCATTGGTAGAAAATGAGCTGATTTGGTTAGCCTATCTACAATCACCCAGATTGTATCATTACCTTTTCTTGTTTTGGGTAATTTAGTAACAAAATCCATTGTTATCAATTCCCATTTCCACACCGGCATATCTAATTGTTGCAACAAACCTGAGGGTTTCTAGTGTTCAGCTTTAACTTGTGAATAAGTTAAACATTTTGCAACATAAGCTGTTATATCCTTTTTCATTCATATCCACCATAAATTCTTTCTTAAATCCTAGTACATCTTATCATTTCCTGGATGCATCGTATACTTAGACTTATGGGCTTCTTCTAATATATGATGACACAGGTTTACTAATTTAGGTATCCACATTCTCTTCTTGTGGAATCTCCAAATCCCATCTGTTCCTCATTCTAATTCCTTTAGCATACCTTTTAGTTTTTCAGTATCATCCTTGATTACTGATTCTTGTGCTTTTCTTATCTGATCATTTAAATCTACTTGTAGATTTAGTTTAAGAGAACGTACCCTTTTTGGCTTTTCGTGATACTTTCGGTTTAAAGCATCTGCCACTACATTTGCTTTTCCTTCATGATACTGGATATCACAATCATAATCACTAAGCATTTCCATACAACATCTTTGTCTCATATTCAATTCCTTTTGCCCGAAAACATACCTTAAACTCTTATGATCAGTGAATATGCTAAACTTACTACTATAAAGGTAATGTCTCCAAATTTTAAGGGAAAAAATTATAGCTCCTAATTCTAAATCATGGGTTGAATAATTTTCTTCATGATTCTTAAGCTGTCTAGACGCATATGCTATAACCTTTTGACGTTGCATCAACACACATCCATAACCTAGTTTAGAAGCGTCACAATAGACTACAAAGTCTTTAGTTCCTTCTGGTAACGCTAGTATGGGTGCATGGGTTAATTTTTGCTTAAGAATTCTAAATGCTTCTTCTTGTTTTGGTCCCCATTCAAACTTAATGGATTTACAGGTTAACTTAGTTAAAGGAATGGCTATTCTAGAAAAATCTTGAATAAATCTTCTATAATATCCGGCCAATCCTAGGAAACTTCTAACCTCGGTTGGTGACTCAGGGGTTTTCCATTTAGTAATCGCCTCAATCTTTGTTGGATCCACATGAATTCCTTCATGATCAACTAAGTGTCCAAGAAACTGTACTTGCTCTAACCAAAATTCGCACTTTGAAAATTTAGCATAGAGCTTTTCCTTTTTTAATAGACTTAAAAGTGCGTACAAATGCTTTGCATGATCTTCTTTACTTTTAGAATAAATTAGAATATCATCTATAAAGACAATTATGAATTTATCCAAATATGGCTTACATATGCGATTCATCATGTCCATAAATGCGGCTGGGGCATTGGTTAAACCAAATGGCATGACAGTAAATTCATAATGACCATACCTTGTTCTAAATGCGGTTTTAGGAATGTCCTCTTCCTGTACCTTTAATTGAAGATATCCCGACCTTAAATTGATTTTAGAGAAAAATCGAGCTCCTTGCAGTTGGTCGAACAGATCATCGATTGTTGGTAATGGGTACCGATTCTTAATCGTGACCTTGTTCAATTCACGGAAGTCAATGCACATACGCATCGATCCGTCCTTTTTTTTAACGAATAAAATCGGCGCTCCCCATGGCGACGAACTTGGCTGTATGAATCCTTTTTCTAGCAATTTGTCTAATTGTTTCTTCAGTTCCTGCATTTTGGCGGGTGCCAAACGGTAAGGTGCTTTGGAAATTGGTGCGGTTCCTGGCAGTAGATGAATTCTGAATTCAACTTCTCTGTCTGGCGGTAGTCCTGGTAATTCTTCTGGAAATACATCTGAAAACTGAGAGACTACTGGGATGTCTTTTAGTTCTTTTCCTTTAGTGTTAGTGATTATAGAAATCAAATACACTATAGATCCTTTTCTTATATAGCTTGCAGTGTTCATCACAGAGATGAATTTCGTGGATCTAGATGATTTATCTCCTTTAATTGTGATCTTTTCACCCTTTGGTGAATTTACTTGAATTAACTTTTGATCACATAAAATACTGGCTTTGTTAGCTATTAACCAATCCATTCCTAAAACAACATCAAATCCTGCCAGATTCATTGGGTAAAGATTTGCAATATACTTTTGGTTTAAAAATTTTATTCTTACTCCATGCAAGATTTCAGAAATCCTAATCGTTTCTCCATTAGCTGTCTCTACTAGACATTCTTGTGGTAGTTTAGTTAATGGTTGATTAAGGAATTTGCAAAATGAAGTATTAATAAAACTTTGGTTTGCACCAGAGTCAAATAATACCTTAGCAAAAACATCATTAACTAAAAATGTACCAGCTATCACGTCTGGAATCATCTTGGCTTCATCTACAGTCAGAACGAATGCTCTAGCATTTTTAGTGTTCCTGTTGTTCACAGCTGGAGCCAATTTCGGACAATTTGGCTTGATATGACCTTTCTCTCCACAGTTGAAGCACAGTCCATTACTGGATTTTCTCCTGCAATCTTCTTCCTTATGTCCTGGCATCTTGCAGAAATTGCAAAGAGTGGAGCATTTTCCCGAATGTTTTTTCTTGCAGACCTTGCAGAATGGTGCAGAGGTAGAACCTATATTCCTACGATTAAAATTCCCAGAACGGAATTCTTGAGTAAGCCTTTGGGTTAGGTTTCTTCTTTGGTCTTCTTCCCTAGTACGGATTAATTCATCTGTCAAGGTATTTGCTAGTTCTACATCTTCTTCTATAGTTTGAGGTCTAGCTGTCTTGACTACATGTCTAATCTCTCCAATTAATCCCCATATGTAACTGGAGATTAATATCGGTTCAGGTGATGCAAGGGTTGGTACTATTCTAGCATATTCAAAGAATGTGGTAGTATAACCCTTACTATCTACCCCGGTCATTCTTAAGTTCAAAAACTTATTTGCTATATGTTCCTTTTCATTGGGATGGCAGAATTTCCTTTCTACCGTATTTTTAAATTCTTCCCATTCCATGTTGTATACCTTATCACTTCCTCATGATTGGAGGATAGTGTTCCACCATTCTAAGGCTGAGTTTTTAGACAAATTAGAAGCAAACATTATCTTATCTTCTTCAGCACACTTGCTTATTTTTAAAACAGCCTCAGTCTTTTCTATCCAGCGTAGAGCTGCAATGGGTCCTTCATTGCCCGAGAATTCTATTGGTTTGCAGGACCAGAATTATTTGTAAGAACAACCATAAGGCATGGTTCTTCTTCTTTTGGGAATGGGCGCTTGAATGACAGGTCCATTGTTCAGGTTGTGTTCTGGTTCAATTGGTCGCTTACTGCTATGTTTACTTTTATTATCAGCATCCTTAACAGTTTGAAGAATAAATGGCATTGCATCTATAATTCCTTGTGCTACTATGTGTTGGATAGCACTATTATCCATTTGGTTTCCATTGTTATTGATGCTCGGACTCTCATTAACCAAGTTAATGTTACTCTGGTTATCATTATTCAGATTTCCTTGATTTCCTTCGTCGACCATCTGAATTTTAAACATTTACCCCGTATTAATATCACAAAATAATATTTAATATAGTCAATCACATGACACGCAATTTAGCCAAAAGCGTCGATCATTGCGACTTACTCTATATATAGTATGCATCTATTACACACCAGTACTGAAATTAAAATTACAATACCGACTGAAATAAAATTACACTAATAATAGTAGGCATCCGTACACACATTATATTTTATTTTATTATTATTATTACTACTACCGTTTCCACCATCTCATCTACGGGTATGGATTCATCCAGAAATCCATATTGCGCTTGCCATACTTCTAGACGGGTCGCTCTCCCACCTGTCGCATTCTCTCACTACTTTCTAAAATTTCCTCACCAAATGTCCTAAGTTCTTGTACATTTTCTGCACTCATTGGGGTTGCAGGTTCTAGGACTGGGTTCGAAATCTGGGGTGCGGGTTCTTGATATGGGGGTGTAGGTGCCTGGAATCGGTAAGGATCTTCTAAAATTTCCCTAGTGTATTCATCGTGGTAATAGGGATCTAAAGGATCCAAACCTGGGTAGGCTCCTAAGTTATGCATGGGTGTGTCTTCATGTATCGGGTAGCGTTGCACATAGTCCCTAACGTCATCCCACCAGGGGTCGTAATTTGGGTCTAAGGGATTTGGTGCAGGTACCCTAGGTATTTCCTCCGGGTTGAAATCATGCATCTCTACTTGGTTTTCAGGGTATTCTATCTCCATCGGTTGGTCAGGGATTGGTGGTTGTGGTTGGGGTGCTATTATTTGCTCCAGATTAGGGTCAGCTGCAGTGGTTGCTAGAATGTGGATGTTGGCTATATCCCTATTAGGGTCAGCTGCAGTGGTTGCTAGAATGTGGATCTGGTCTTGTAACTTTTTCATACGTTTTCTACGCTCGTGTGCCCCTCTACTGAACCATCCCCTCTTTTTCTGAGGAAATGGCTCTTCTGACTGAGCCTTAAACACAAAGATTCCTTCTTCCGTATCAGCAGAGTACCCTGAGAGGGCAGGCTGAGAAGAGGAGGTGCCTTCACTTCTAGGCGAACCAGACAATTGACGGTACGCGTCAGATGGTCCTTGGTCGCTCATACTGTAAACTAACAAATAGTCAAATAACACATAGCAATAAATACAGTTATGCACGTATTTCCACAATTTATTTCCTAACAGATTGAATTTTGATGTCAGCAGAACGCTTCTGTGGCTGAATCAGTGGCTTAGCTCTGATACCACCTTCTGTCGCAACCCCCGATCCCTAATCCCTGGGAACGGGCGGCCGCGAGCTAGTTTCGGTGGTATCGTGTATTGTCTAATTTGGCAGCGGAATTTTTCATCAGGACCGTAGTTAGGAAATATTTGATCAGAGTAAAGTACCACATTTTCATAATATTAAAAAAATGGGATAACACCCAAGTTTGCATTACACACATTTTCATAGGAACAAATCCTATTTTATTTAAGAAAAACATCTATTTCTTTTTAGGTAACTTTATTGCCACTTTTCCAAGCCTTCAGTGCTGTCCAGCTGACTTCTATTTGGCTTTCACAGTTTGTTACCTGAAACGCATTTTAAAAACATTTGTCATTGGGAAATACTGGTGAGTGAATCCCAATTTAATCAAGTTTAAATAAAACCCATTGTACAGTATTGAGGGCGATCTCGCAATTACATTTGTTTCCAAGTTATATCAATTAACATCCATGGTACTGTCAGACCCGACTTGTGGAAATGTTACTCCTTGACCAGGTGGTAACAAATTTTGTATACAAAACCCCAACATACTCATGATAATTGTATTCTTACAAATACTCAATAACGGCTTAATACACATTTAATTGTATGAGGTTTTGTAAAAATAATTCACAAAAAGGTTAACAAAAAGTGGATCAACTCACATTGCTGTCTTAGATTTTCCGTAAGGGTCTCCTGGTGACAATCTATAATTTACACAAATGCACACGCGTTAGTATAATAACCCATTTTAACATTAGTAATACCCTCCCCGAGACGGCATTCCAACGACTACGTCGGGCAGAACCACGACAGCCGTTACGGAACCCTAGATCAATCGAGCAGCGTATCTAATACGTATCCAGGGGTTATAATACTTACAATGGAGCTGAACTTCGCTATTTAGGGGGTATTAGACCCGAGTATAACTTCTACTACTTCAGAATTCGATTAGAAAGAAAAGAAATGAGCGAGTGGACTGAAGATCCGATGCCTCCTATATATAGTGCCTGACTTTCAGTTTTACGCGGCCTGCGTAAATGTAGACAAGGGTCTACGTGGCCCGCGTCAAACCCTGGTCAACGCGTAGCTAGGCTGGCTCATCGACTAGACTTGCCGGGTGTTGGGCCACGTGGCGGCCTAGGGTCGTGCCAGGTTTTAAGTTGTCGCGGCCCGCGTAATGGTTAAGGGTCCTTTACACGGCCCTCCTAAACCCCAAAATCAGAATTTTTATTATTTTTATTAATATTTAGGGTATTCGGGGCCCGTTTTCTCGTATGGGGTGTATTTTGGGACATATTGGGATATTTTAAAATATATTAGGGTGTCGGAAATAATTCAAGGGTGTCGGTTTTCTTGAGGATTGTTATAGTAGGGGCAGAGGTAGGGAAAGCATTGAGAGCCAAAGACTCTTAAAAAGGAATAATCAGGTTTGCGAAGGAACGTGTGTTCCAAGGGAGATTTGTTGGAGGATACGCGTGAGGGAAGCCGGTTAATTAGGTAAACGGCTGTCTCAAAAGCGAAGTGCCAGAAACGCTGGGGCGGATTTGAGTGAGCCAATAGGGAGAGACCCGTTTCAACTACATGCCGATGTCGGCGTTCCACAAACTCGTTTTGCTAGCTAGTGTCTGGGCACGAGCGGCGATGGATGATGCCAAGGTTGCGACAGAGGTTGGTGAGAAAGAGGAATTCACCCCCCCCCCCAATCGGACTGAATGCATTTTAATTTTCTATTAAATTGGCGTTCAGCCATTGTGATGAAATTTGTTAATATAGCATAAACATCTGATTTTTGTGTTAAGGGATAGAACCACATATAACGAGTACAATGATCAACACACAACAAAAATTACCGATGACCATCAAGAGACGGTTTCGGAGATGGA